>CM032661.1:23246988-23297109 GCA_019095985.1 Streblospio benedicti
ATAATTCATTATATATATATAATACACTTTTGGTCTTGATTGTAACTAATAGGAGGGTAGTAAAATTATTATGAGAAATACTTGTAGGCCTGGTGTTAACTGTAATGGTCCTTTTTGCTATATTCGTGTTAAATAAAACCCAAATGTCTAAGTGCACGAACATTGTACTTATGTGCCCAAACCTTCCTACACATTTTATAATTGTTGCAACACTTTTAAATACTAAGACATGGTCACCCACAATCTATACATCAAAACTGACTAGAGAGTATTTAGTCTGATGTATCAGACTTTTTATTTTGTTATTCAAACCTTTCTACCTCGAATTTGAAGAGAGTGAATAAAAGAATCGATTTACACGAAATTTACACTTATCAGAATAATGTCTTAAAATAAAACTACGTGGAATAAATGTGAGTGACATTTGGTGACTTTATACTACAAAAGACGTCATATCAGAGTTCGAGATAAACAGGGCCCAAACTATCACACATACATGTGTGCGTCCAACACTCACTGCCCTATGCCCACAAACTAATGCCATATTTAGTAAAGGCTCATTGTCTCGAATTTGCAGAGATAACATTTAAAAGTCCGAGATAGCCAATATTTGAGATAAGTAATTACAGATTTTGACTGACCTGCTCCGAACACGAGGATCCGCATGATGTAGAGCGGGATGTAGGTTCCCCAGAAGGCGCCGGCCACTAGCAGGATCATGCGGATAGCGGCAAGCGGAGTCATGCCCTGTTGGCTCGACTTGGCCTTCACTTCGCCCTGTGAGAGAAGGGGTTTTGGTTTGGTGTGTGACAATTTGGGGTGAACAGTAGGGGTGAAGGTGAGGGAGAGGGATGTAGAGCAGATAACACCACAAGGAGGGCAAGAGGGCGGATGCAGAATACAAGTGGTGCACGTTGTGTACACCCTCCCCCTCTAATACTGCATGATCATTGATGGGATGTTACACTGTGTGTGATGTTTTTTTTTAGGGCTGGGGTGGAGTTGGTTAGTGGAAAGGGGTGGGGGTGGGGGGGGGGGTGGCACACGCGAATGATCCCAAGTATTATTGGCGCCTCTGATGGTTTTGTCTCTGGAGTGAAAAGTATTCAAATTCAATGTGAGTAGCCAAATGTGTAAATTGAACATCTTGCCAGCTGTGTGTACACAACTGCTGGTATGTTTTAGCACAATCTAATAATAATAATTTTATATAAAATTTATGTACATGATGTTGTCTACAAAAGAAAACAATACATTAAACATTTCACGTGTATTTCTCAAGTACGCTTGTGCATTTAGTTCTACCCCAATTCACAATTATAGCACTCATAATGAATATGTATAGATGATTGTAAAAGTTATTGGTATCATTAGAGCTTCTGTGCACTCACGGGGGCGGGAGCCGGGGCAACCCTCAGTCCGGTCATCAGCTGGTAGATCTTGACGGTGGCAAATATTGTCATCACCAGGGACGGAACAAAGCATACTGAAAACACAGTATAGTTTCTCGCGATAATGTGTTTAGATACCTCGGGGGGGCAGAGTTAGAAACATACGGCACAATCGGCTTCTTGCTTGGCATACGTACATTAGAAACCCACTAAATCTATGTACAATTGGTGGAGTAAGTACAAAACAGTATGGAGGATTTAAATTGTTTTAATCTGATTGGAATGAATGTGAACTGTTCGAGTAGAAGTAAACTGTTAACTATCAGTAAACCGTCAAATGAGAGTGGCTAACATTTTTACCAGTATGTGTATTTGGCAACATAGAAAGCACATTAGTATGACTTACGTCCGAACTGCACAGGTCCATTGATAATTTGGTACCCAAGATGGCAAGAGAGAACTGTCGAGTGTGGAGTCCTGAAAACAAAGGGTTTCTATGCCTGAAACAAGCCCTGGTAAATGTGTTTATTGTTTTATCCCGAAATGACTATTGCTATTGGCGAAGAGCAAAACGGGAACTATATACAGGTCTAGACCATATACAGTTTCCCCAAACATAACGTACGTGGCTAAAAATTTGTTGGAATCATCTGTATCTATTCGGGTTTATACCATGAACATGGACTTTGAATAGTGGACTGGACACATGGGAATGCCGTGATCCCCCGATGTGTTGGAATAGAAATGTATTCTTTTTTAAAACAGTGGGTGATAAATAAAGAAAGCAGTTCCCAATAGAGCTGTTGTGTAAAGGACTCATCTGAAGTGCGCATCAGGCTCGCGATCGCCTCATACTTCGCAGCACATTAGTTGGTACGAATTTTTGTTCAGCAGTGCACATAGTAGAATTCGACAAGAAGTAAGGCAGCCTTTACTGTTCAGGACCGTCTGAACATTGTATAACGAAATGGTGGCGTACCTGCCCATGGTGACCTGCGTGACGATGACGTAGAGGTAGGAGAGCCCCCACACGCCCAGCCCCAGGATGCAGCCCACCGTGTACTTGTTGACGAAGCGGTGGTAGTACATGGGCCGGCAGAAGAACATGTACCTGATGCGTGCAGACAGGCAAAAAGATATGCCGGGACACAAGAAAAAATCTTGAAATAGATTGAATTCTTACATGATAATTATATACATGTTTGCCAAAAAAGAAAAATAAATAGAAAAGAAAGAAAAAAAAAACAGCTATAGAATTATTCACTACTTGCCAAATCATGTGAAGAACCAATCGAGACCAAAAGTATGTGAAGATAGTTTAGTATCGACTAGTTGTAAATCAATGTATTTACTAAAAAGAAATTAAAAAAATGTAATGGCTATATGTATATACAATAACTATATGCATATTCATTTGAAGTACTAGCAGCAGAGGCAGCAGCAGGAGCAACAGCAGGAGCAACAGCAGGAGCAACAGCAGGAGCAGCAGCAGGAGCAGCAGAAGCAGCAGCAGCAGCAGCAGCAGCAGCAGCAGCAGCAGCAGCAGCAGCAGCAGCAGCAGCAGTTCACCATATTAATGTGCCGACACTGCCAATATTGGACCCAACAAACCAATCATTTTTGCTAGCACGGTATTAGCAGGCTATCCTTACTGCAACAGGATTTCCAAAGCTATTATTTCAATGTCTTCAAGTTTCTTCTCTTTTTCCATTTTAGTGTGTGTGCACGTGTGTGGATTCATCCCTCAAGTAACCCCCCCAATCCACACACACACCCGTCTTACCTCTCCCAGGCGACCACGCCGATCTGGTAGGGCCCGCCGAAAAAGGCGCCGATGCCGAGCGTGGTGAACCAGGAGCAGAACGTCACGGGTGTGGCGTCCTTCAGCACGCCCATCGTGATGAAGATCACGAAGGAGCAGAAGATGAGCGTGCAGTCGACGGCCGAGAACGACACGAGGATGGCGTACTGCGGTGTGTGGAACTTGACGTTCCTGGTAATGTAGACATGCGCAGACAGCTGCAGGTTAAGCCCTGTAGTGGCTGTTTTTTTTAAGCTGGTTTACAGTGTGAGAAGGTGGATTTTTCACCATTTAAAAAAAAGAATCAAGATGGATGGTTCATTTAAAATTTTGTGATTGGAATTATAGCCAATGTCCAACTGCATGACAACATATTTGTTTGTAACAATGGTGTGGTATTTAGAATTCTCAATTAGAAAACATTGGTTAAAAGTCTATAAATTCCTATTAAAGGTAGATTTTTATAAATGCAGGAAGGTGGTGTATATTTTTTGGAGGATCATCGCATTTTTCTTTCCCCTTTTTCCAAAATTTATACAGTATAACTACCCATTGATAGCAACCCTATTTGTCATATAAACATACCTCAACAATAATACAATTATTCTATTTACAGACCTTCATAAAGAAACCACCTCAAACTCAAAGAGACCACCTCTACTGAGACCAATGGGCCCACATTAAGAGGTGAATAAACTGTAAAGCTAGATCAAAAGTGTTCAAAGAACACGGCGTCGCTAGAAAAAACGTTGACCCACGGGGAATTAAGATATACTGAAACGATGTAGATAGATAGAATGTTTTTTTTATTGACAAAGGTTACATTTGTAATTATGATATAGTTGCAAAATACATAGTTATACATGTAACACCCAGCCCTATGGGCTCAATTGTCATAACATATATACAATAATATATACAAATAATATATATAAATAAAAATAATTATCAAGCAGATTGACCAATAGTGGAATGAAAAGTTGAACATTTATTTATCTTTATATTCACAATTTTTTCTTTCATGGAAGATTTTCAAAAGATATTTTGCAAATTTTCTTATATGTTTGGAACTAAGTAAAGACAACCTTCCAATATCCGTTATACTCTGAAAGTTAGGAATATCGTTTTTAATACTGTTATAAAATTCTTGTCTAGATAAGTTGTAAACTGGACAATGAAAAAGGAAGTGAATCTCGTCCTCAATTTTATCATCATTGCATATCTGACATAATCTTTGTGTGATTTTAAGATTAGTAAAACGACCTGTTTCTATACGAATTGGTAAAATACCCATTCGAAATTGGGCCACCATTGATCTTTCTGCGGAAGATAGGTTCAATTTAACATATTTTTCTACACCCTCTTTACACATTATTTGTTTATATAGTCTCAATTTTGGTTTCTTATCGATAAATCTTAACAGTGTATCATTATGTGCATTCTCTAATTTATCCTTACACAATTGTAAATCGCATTCTTGTTTCTCCATATAAATATCATTCATGTCTAATTGCCTGAATACATTCTTTATATATAATAACACCAACTACCCCTGTATGGGTGATTATACATATCTTTAAATACTTTCTTTGTGAGTCTAGTGTCAGACATAAGCAACAATCTATTCCAATATCTAAGAACGTTCAGCTTTTTTTTACATTCATTTGAAACCCATCCTAGATCTTTATACATTGAAACAATTGTACAAAATTTATGAACACCTAAAAATGCCCTAGCTGCTTTATCAACAACCTTATTTAGATTATCCATCTTATAAATACCTGTAATTTCAGTTCCGTATTCAATTATGGGAAGAACACAGCTATGGAAACATTTTGAATAACTCTCGCATGTCATACACTCACCCATTTTCATCTTACTGATTAATGCCCCAAGAGCTCTACTACCCTCCGCAGTCGATAATCTTGATCCATGCTCTTCAAAAATCTAAATGCTCATCAAAATAAATGCCTAAATACTTATAACATTTTACATAATCAACTGTCTTTTCCCCGTACCTAAATACACTACTATTTCGAGCCTTATCTTTTTTTCGAAAACAAACTATTTTTGTTTTTTTTCCATATTAACAGCCATTTGCCATTTGTTGCACCAAGTGTAAATAAAATCTAACATTTTTTTGCAGTTCATCATTACTTTCTGATAATATAACTACATCATCTGCATACATTAATATTGGTATTTTTTGGCCAAAATAATTTACACCAAAATTCAAAGATTTTAACTCTTCTGCCCGGTCATTGATGAAAATCAGAAATAAAACAGGAGACAATGAGTCACCTTGTTTTCCTCTTTTGCCTGTCTCAAACCAATCTGTCAGGTTATTGTTCAGTCTAATGCAACTTTGAGTTTTAAGTGGGTCTATAAAATGATTTAATTATATTATACATTTTCCCAGTTATGCCACTTTTCAATAATTTGTACTTCAAAAACATCCTATCTAGACCATCAAAAGCCTTCTTAAAGTCAACAAAACATCCCAATAGTTCTCGTCCTTTTAATATTGAATTTTTTGCGACCGTGTGTAAAATAAAAGCTTGATCAATACATGATCGTTCATTGCGGAAACCTCCCTGATCTTCCGCTAAAAGCCCATTCTCTTGTAAAAAGTTACTCACCCTGTATGCCAGAATGGCTGTAAAAACTTTAGACACACAACTAATCAAACTAATCCCTCTATAATGACTTGGTATTCTTGGGTCTGTTTCTGGCGATTTATGCAGAGGGTGGACAATGGATTGGTACCAAGGTGTTGGTATTAGCCCAGTATCAAAACATAAGTTAAACAAATTAACCAACAAAGGAACAATACCCTGACATTTTAAAACTTCATTTGGGATTTCATCAATACCTTTAGACTTTTTTAATTTCAAACGCTTGGTAATTTTTATTACCTCTTCTTCACTTATCACCTTATTCATATCGACATTACTTTAAAAAAGAGGGTCTTCCATTTCTCGCTCCTTTAGTTTTACAAAATCATTAACTGTATCTTTGAAATTCAAATTATCAGGAACGCCTACCCCTGTATTAAGTAGACTCGATACTCGATAGAACAACGTTGATTTATGGACAATAAAGTTGTTTACTAAAATGTTTTGGAAATCATGATTAAAAGTACACAATTACAATATAACAGCCACAAATGATATGCCACTGTCTATTTCTTGATCCTATAGCAGCAAATAGCAAACACCACCAACTATTCTATTTTGCAGCTAATAGAATATTGATCTGTAATGGTGCTTTCAATGGTAATAATAATGTTGTAAATGAACCATAATTGCCCTGTGGAAAGCTCAGCCTATTTCAAACTGTATTGAAATGACTATGTCAAATGCTGAAATTGACGGCAACTGTCCTTCTGGAAGGAACACGTTATTTGGCAAAGTGCCAAATTTGGACACTGATGATGGTCACTAGGTATGTAAACAGTGTATCAAATTTGGAGCTCATGGTTGAAGCTGCATTGAAACTATTGAAGACAATGGCAAAAAATGACCTAAAATAGTCTTGTAGAAATTATACTTAAATTGGCAAAGTGCCAAAATTGAACACAGTTAATGTTCAGTAGGCATGTAAGCATTGTACCAAGTTTGAATGCTTTCTCACGAGCATCAGCAAAGCTATTGCAGAAAATGTTGAAAATGGACCAAGTATTGCACTATGGAAAGCACACTTTAATTCGTAAAGTGCCCAAAATCGAATCACTCCGGTGTCGCGTCATACCAAATAGTTGTGTAAAGTTTGAACAAAATCGGGTCAACCGGAAAATCTCTAGCTTGTCCGGAGACAAACATACATAGATACATACATACCTACATACACTTATACATACAGACAAACATACATATCTAATTACAAACGAACGAAACACAAGGCTTTCGCTTTTGCTGCTGAAGCGACGCAAATACCACCTCTTTCATTTGCACATGAAGAATGGGTTGACGCATGATTTTGCCCCGTGTTTGTGACTAGACTATACGACGGCTGATGCAGCTTCCTTATTTGTGCTGTATAAGGTCTCGCAATTCGTTGGGATGTATGAATGTAGCATGAACGTAGCGTCTGTAACGGTTGCCGTCTACTAACAACCATACAAACCTAGCTCGGCTCTGGTATACGGAGCTGTCTGACCCCAGCCTTACCTGGCTATGGTGGTGACGAAGGCGCTGTTGCCGCCCACCACGAAGAGGAACGAGAACACGATGTAGGCGTAAGTGAACGCCTCCTCGGTCACAGACGAGAAGTAGCGCACGGCCGGCGGCGGAGCCTCCTGCAGCAGCAGACAAACGCAGACAATACACACCACTGTGGGTGAGTTTTCATAGTAGTGGCGAGGGCTGGGGGCACTATGGGGCCTTGTGTGAGAACGGAATCTGGTATACGTACTGACAAACTTGTGGCACTGTGCCGAAGACTCACCGTGGGGATTTTTTAAAATTGAACATAGTGGGATCGGGATCGCTTGTGATGCGAGCGGTTGTTTTCTGCAGAATCTGCTTACGCTAGCTCTGCATGGTTGCTTCAGAAAAAAATTAAACAGGAACTAGTATCATACTTTGTGTATTATTGAACCAGCATTATAATTACTTGAACACAACTTCTCTTATTTAACTACAAGGGTGATGCTCATCTTGAAATAGACTATTAATTTTGCTTATATTGTAACAATTTTCTTTCTATGCACAACCACTTATTGCATAACATGTCAAATCAAGACAAAAAAAATAGAAAATGAAAATAGAAAACTACTGAAACATGCAAAACAATCTTGAACAGTGCCATCGAAATATAGGGTAATAAACGGGTCCATTGAAGCCATCTATGAAAAGTAACAAGACGAGCACTCACTCTGAGTTATATGAACGTATTTCTAAGCTTACCGATTGGGCTGTAAACCATTAAAAGTCACCGGGCCCAACTAAACCCAAGGCACCATAAAGTCGGTACTCGGCAAGCTGTTCTCATTAGGCACCCCACATATAACAAATCAATCTCAGTGAAGCCTACCGTGATGTTGGTGGCGTTAACGTCAGACGTGTCCATGGCGTCTCACGTCTCCCGCCTCGCAGCAGGGGTCGACTGTCTTGGTCCACCTCGCCCGCGTCTTATATATCCGCCAACGTCTGTGACGGTATGCGCCAGTAACCCGAACCCTCCACAGAGTGGACAGTCATGACATAGCATGTGATATCGCGTACACGACACATAACACCCGATGGGGTTATATTCAGTTCTTATAAAATGATGAAACCGAAGCCATTGCTGGCGAGTCAGTGTTGTCGGCATCCAAATGCTACGCGAGTTTTAGATATGAAGGTTTCTACCAGTAAAGCCTAGAGTACAATCGACCGTGCTGGCCTTTTGTCAGTGTTTGGGTTCCAGGTCTGGGGATTTTTTCTTGGTATGCAGTGTCAACCGTAATGCACATTACGCCGCAAGGTCAGTCTACTGCCAGTCTAGTGCCAAAAACTTGTGATATGCACACATTATTTACTTTTAAAAATGAAACTAGGTCACACAAAATCAGCCATTGGCCACAGATATGTATGACGCTATAGGGCTTTTCCCAGGTCATCTGGGTCACATCATTACATATACTGTATTATGTTAATGAGGGACATTAGACTGGGGCTAAAGAACTAAAGTGATGTGCCCCTGGTTTTGCTGGGTGGCTGAAGTTACCAATCTTTTGTTGAAGATCTACTATCATGAGTTTCAACTTGGAGTGCATCGTTGAGGTTCTCTGCATGCTCCAAGTATACTGTGTGAAATGTCAATAAAGTTTTTTTAAATAGACTTCTTTTATAACTCTGGACAGAAACCGTCTCTTGCTTGGCTCATTATTTATGCAAAAATTACTACACAATGGGACATTTTGGTATAAGTTCCTCCCGCTTTCAAAGTATCCAGCTTTAATGGGTTCTAAACAAACCTGTCTCATATTATACTTGATACTAAAACGGTGCTAAGTTGTCAATGCAATGAAATATACCAATATTATTTATTTGTAAGAAGTAATTTGATAATAGACAATTTATACAACGAAAGAACAAAACACTTGGCTTGGTCTCTAGCGTGGTCTTTTCGCCATAGCAAAAGTCAAGACACAATGGCCATGGTGGTAGAAGTAAATGTACTTCCATGTCTTAATTATCAACCTTTTCGTTTTTTAAGGTTCTGAATACCCCCAACTCTATATCTTTCTTCACACTCAGATGCTCGTTAGTTTTCAGTGCAATAAATTATGAATATTATTTGTCAGCCATATTGGCGTCGATCCCTGTCAATGTTGCTGACATCTTGGAGCCTATGGTGTCATATTGGTGCCATGTTCGTCTTGTCACGCTGTTGTAGTCATCAGTATAGGTGATTGCATGATTAATAATTGTTTACTATCATGGTTAGCTATGGTGATCAAAACATCATCACCTAACGATGAAATGATTTCGACCATAGAACATATCCTGCAGGAATGTGAAATGAGCACACACTGTTCAGACAGCAGTTCAGACGCAAATGAGACAGCCCTACAATGGTTGGAGATATGGTGCGACAAGATATGCGGCTGCTGCTGATTTGATTTTTGTGTGTGTCACAAAGCGTGATAATCAAAGAGTCTGGTGTGGTTTTCTTTAGAATATTGTATGTCAACAAGAATCGTGCCCAACAGTTCTATAATTGATGTCGCATTAATCATTCAGTAACAGATACGTGCAGAAATGTGATATGTGAATTTCTATGCGTGTGGTTATATATACAACCATAATAGACATATGCATATGCAGAATGTCCAAATTTCTAAACTGAAGAAAAATATCTTTAAACTTGACAGAACGGATTTACTATTTTAGAGCAGCAGGTATTGAAATTGTAGCTTTGTAAACAGAGGTCTTGAGTTCAGCTTGGAGAACTTTATCACTTGAGTACAAGTGCGTTACGTGTTTAACAGAAGGGGGTGTTCTAAAAGTGAATGTTGACGTTGCAGAAGCATGAGAAGACGTCGAGCTTGTCGTCAGAGAGTAGACTAGGCTTGGGTGTGGTCAACGCGGTTTCAAATGACGTGCACGTATCATGCAAAATGAAGTCACGCTTAGAGCCAGAGTGCAACTATATTGGCCGGGGCCCAAAGGGGGCTGAAATGGTAAAAATAGAATATTAGGTACAGGTATGCGGAGGGTTTGCTGTGGCCTGTGAGCAAATTGGAGATGACGTCACATTGTTAAAAAAGTATATGTAGGGTTGTTTATGAAACAGTGAAATTAAACATCTCTAGCGTGAACAATACTATCTTGTAGGCAAGATCACTTTCGCATCTAGATTTTCGAATTATGAGCATGCAGTGGGGTGTGGTTTGGGTAGTGAAAGGGTTGGGGTTTGGGTGGGGTCACTTGCTGAAATAATATGAGATATGTATGTGCAAAGGTTTGGGCGGAGTGGGTGGGTGGCGGTGGCAATTGTTTGGGCCGTTGTGCGAGGTGTGTGTGGTGTGGTGGAGAGGGGCTGGTTGGGGTACAGATGCGTGCATCAATTAATCTGGTGGAACTAAATTAGATAATCAGCTTTAAAGTGTAAAGTCTAGGCTACAACTGACAGTGAAGACATTTTGGCAATAAGGCGTGTTGAGGTCTTCGGTGTCTACAGATTTCCCCCCAAATTGTACGCTATGGGCACAATTGGTAGTGTTGACATGTTGACAGTTTTTTTTTCAGGTAGGCAGACAATTTCTCGTGCGGTGTCAACAGTGACATGTATATTTAGAAGCAGTAGGCTACTGGCTCAGCGTGTTCATTGGGGTAGCAGTGAGCGTAATGTATGTCGAACCTGTTACCCCTACACATAGCATCAATACATGTATGCACGTCTACTATGTTTTTATTGGCAAAGCACTGTGTCAGTGCTGATCAAGTGCGGTTTCAAAGCAGTATGGATGCAGTAAAAATTTCCTACGCTGTTTGCGTCTGCCTCTAAAAACATACATTCAACGCACTGGCAGGCACTGATCCCCAAATAACGGTCTCTCTATAAGTTTTGGGGTGTGGAGATGCAGTAGAGATGCGATACTGCCGGTTGTGCCCTCGGCTTTACGCTGTGTCTACCTCTAGATCAATTGTGTACAACAATGCAGGTGAAAATTGTAAATACAGAAATGCACTTAGAAACAATTTTACATAATCACATTATTCATATCAGCATCGTGTTTATTACATATACATTGCATACAATTATTCATTCTTTATGCATAAAGCTAATGATGAGTATCCAACATGAAAACTAATAAATAATAGACCAGTCAATTTCGACGTCATTTTTTGGTTGAAATGGAAATTTTGACTAACAAACAAGTTTCTGTCTTTTTATCATCTTTATGGTCTTGGGGATGAGGGAAAAAAATCCCAAAAAATCTGAGTTGGGCAAAGTTCTTTTTTATGCGCTTTTTCAAAATGGCCGCCAAAATATCGATAAACATGCCCATAACTCTGTTAATATTGGTTTTAGAACCAATTTTAGTATCATTCTTGTGTAGGAAACCATGTATAAGGATTCAGAAAATGTTGTTACATTTGAATTGATCAAAATTACCCTTATTCCACTAGTTATTGTGTCATACAAGTTTAAGATTTACTAATTTTAAAGCTTGTCCACAGGAATATTCATTTATCAAACAACCAGATTAAAACGCTGATACTAAAATGTCTTATCTTCATTCGGTTTCTGTGCAAGATACATTTATTCCCACATGATGGATTTTCATTGCACTGGTTAATGCAAATGTGAACGATTTGATCCTTGGTATTCTCCAAAATACTGACGGTGGCAGTTTTTGCCATTGAGTTGCTGACAACTTTGATATAAATGAGGATACAAAAACTGGACATGATTGGACTCATGTTATGGGAATTATTGCATGGCAGTCTGATGAGTCAATAAAGGTGTGCAAGCCAATATCAAAGGTGAAAGTACATGCTTCTCAGTTCTTAATAGCGAATGGGAACTTGGGTGAAATTATTTTGCAATATAGACCAAGGGCTCATCCACCATCCTATGTAGACGTGGATATTAGATTGACACCAAAAATAAGGACCTTTGTTGATATAAACTTTAAACATCTTCATATGCTGCCTGTGGTCCATATCAAACCTCTTATGATATGTCGCTATCCACCAATTTGGCAAGGCATTATTTCTAAAGTTGTAAATAGTAAATAAAAAATTCTCAAATGTGCAACTGTGATAATACAAGTCAAGTCAAAATTCATTTATTATACAACACCATGATTCCCCTCAATCCATTAACTGATGATGCTGTGTATAGGTGTAGGTCTAGGTCTAAGTCTAGTTATTTAATCTGCAGGGCACCACAGAGGAGTATAATGCAGATGCGAGTGACCCATTGATGTACTGATGCAAGCTGGCTCTTGAAATCTGTTATAGAGCCAACCTCTGTTACTGAGGTTACTGAGGCAGGTTAAAAGTTCCACTCTAAGATGATGCAAGTGAAAAACCAGTTGCAGTACTGTGTGGTAGAGCTTCGTTGGTGTTGTAGCTTCATACTGTGAGCAGCCCATGTGCGTGTGTTACAGAAGGTAATATTGTTGTCTTCTCAGCAAATGCCCACATGACCGTGCAATGCCTTAAGGTCAGCCAGGCATTCCTTGTATTTCCATGGCACTTACGTTCAAGGTTGTTAAGCATGTTATTAATGCTAGCACAAGAGTCATAATTGCCGTCATCCATCGGCCAGCCCTTCTTTAAATTGCCTCCAATATACATGTAGTCTTCTCCTTTTGGAGGTATGGATCCCAAATAGAGGCACAATACTCTAGGCTAGATTGTATTAGGGAAATATAGGCTGTCTTTTTCAGTCTCCGTGGGCAACCTTGCAGGTTCCAGCTAAGGAAACCAAGACAACTGTTAGCCTTCTTGGTTATAGTATTGACATGATCACCCCAGTTCAATGTCGCTGAAATCTTTACTCCCAATATTGTTTGTATAGCATGTGCGTTGTACTTTGTTCTCAAATAAGTGAAGCTGGATTGTGCTGTGCAACTGTTACATTTGACCAACCTCTCTTTTTAAATGAAAATGAAACATGATAGTGGAGGGGTTGTCAGGGTTGATGGATTCCACCAGTTATGGTCTTTCCTCGGTGCTGGATGTAAACGTTAAGAGGCATGTTGTCTTGAAGAACTTTGGGGAAAGGTATATCCAAGGGGATCACTTCGAAAGATGATAGATGAAAAGACCTTTGCAAGAACATTAGAGCATGGTTATCAACAGATCCTGCATTGCATTTGTGGTGGCTTACCAATAGCATAGAAGGCAATGAAGCAACGAATGATGAGAATGAGAAATGTCTGTCAGTGAAGATATTTAGAGTTAGATGATGAGAAGGAAATTGATGAATTTATTGAAAACATTTGATGCTGCAAATATTACTGATCAAGATAACTTGATTGACAGTATGATAGAAGAATCTAAGGGTGATTTATGAAGCAATGGAAACATGATTAGTTACAATTAGAAGAAATAATAAAACTTCTGGACTGGGACGTGGACAGATATGACAATAGAGCAGGCAGGCCCTTTGATGTCAGCCAAAACACGAGGAGGTCTGATCAATATTACACATCAAGAGTCTGCAAAGACCAAGTGGTTGTTGTTTGCACACATAAATGTGATAGTCATGAAAACGTACACATGGTGTACACATGAAACCAATCCAAGAGTGCCTAGGAGAATATGTGTAAATTAATTCTAACAGTGCATGCCATTTCTGGATGCGTTACCACATAATCAATTTTCGGGATGGGAAAAGTTAAAGTTTTCAAACTTTTTAAAATCAACTCAACATTGAAAAACAAGACAGCTGTTTTTGGGACCAATTGTAAAAAGGACAAAATAACTGAAAGTGGAGAGTTAATAGTTTCCTCTTTATATAATAAGAGTTCTAGAATTTATCATTAGATGATCTGGGATAGACGAATGCCTTGAGCCGAAAATTTGTTGCACCTGAGCGCAGTGAAGCATGTTATTATCACAGTCTAAGAGTACATTATCAGGTTGCTACTTGGAGGATGCTCAAAACACAATTAAATAAATATGAACATGTTTTTTTCTAAAAGATCTGTTAAAGGATCTGTTATCCCGATAATTATTGACAAGGCTGTAGCTCCCCCTACACTTCTGAGAGAAATTTAGTGCTTGTGTTAAAACAAAGAAATGTAATGCTTGCATGTGTACCAAAAATGGCCTGTAGTGCAGCATACATTGCCAATGTAGAGTAGAATATGCAAATACATGTATCTAAATACTATGTAACCTCGTTAGCACAACATGGCATTTCCATTTCACAAGATATGATATCCTCATTATGTTTCTACAAATTAGGTAAATTGGTAAGTATTTCCAAAAATAAAGACTTCAGTATTTTTACCAAACTGGTTATTTATTCATTTCAATTCTATTGTATTATGTATTTAGTGATAGAAAATAAAATATTCATAGTTTAATAGCTACCAGGAATGAAGAACACTTTGTACTATAATTATAGGGGTAATTTTACCCTTTTGACCTTGGAAAGCTCTCAAGGTCAAATATAACATGATACTTAGAATCCTTATATGCTATTTCCTATCCATGAATAATAGTAATAATGTGTCTAAAACCAATATTTAAAAAGTTATAAGCAATATTATGTCAATTTGGGCGGCCATTTTGAAAATCGCATAAAAATCAACTTTGCCCAACTTGGATGTTTTGGGAATTTTTTCCCTCATTCCTGAGACCTAAAAGAACACAAAAACACATGAATTTGTTTGTTAGTCAAAATTTCCATTTCAATGCTGAGTTATCAGCCATGTTGTCATTCATTTCCAAGAATTTTCAACAACATTCACTTTTACGTAGTCATTTTGAAAGGAGGTACCGCTGTAAATGTCGGAACTATGGTGCTTTATATGAAAAATACTGATTTGAGCCATGGCGAGGTGACCCGGGTTATGTCGTCAAATTTGACACCTTTTTAATTAATATTTTTTCTTAGAAGTTTTAAATTAACATGTTTCATACTTAATTTGTGCCAAATTCAGGCAAAAACATTTGAGAATACGATTCCTATTGTGTTAAACTAATCTGATGTAGTCCCATGGAATCCCAATTTAACAATTTTCACCAAAATTCCATAGCTTCACTTGTCAGTTATCTAACCAGGAAGTTGCGTTTGATTAACTGAATTTTGTTATGATTGCATTATGATTGTTTTTTTATTCTATTTATTTTATTTATTCTATTATTGTGACATGGTATAATATACAATAACTGATTGACAAATAATATACACGCCTGGTCACTCATTTCAAAATGTTCTAGGTGCTGCTCGTACCATAATAAAATACAATACAAGTTTAAATAAAGTCAAAAAAGTACGAAATGTTTATTTTCTACAACTACAAGTAGAAAATCAATATTTCGTACCTTTTTGACTTTATTTAAACTTGTAATGTACCTTGTCAGTCAACCTTACAAATGCTAATAGATACAGTCTACCATACTTAGGTACTCATTGATACTGGCTATGTTTTCAAGAACTGTGTCTAACATCTTGATACACCCCATTTCAGCAGTCAGCAGTCTTGTTATTATTGGAGATTAGGGACAGCGATACCTGTGCAAAAATACAAAGGGATTGGTTAAACCAACATACTATTCTCTAATACAAAAACACAATTATGATGTATTTTCATTCAATAAAGTATTTCTCAAATTTAGAGATTGTAGTCGATCCGACAAATTGCGACAAATTGCAAATGCCAAAAAAAAATTGTAAACACACACAATATAAGATAGAAAATTATTGTCAGACATTGTGGCTAATCATCTCCAGTGTACAGGAATTTCTTTTACACAGCATATACACACTGCATAATCACGATGGTGGCTAATTGACTATGGTCAGTTTACATACTCTTATAAGATACAACTGGAAAAAATATGTTTTGAACGTAGTCTTACATGCCAATTGTCCTTTAGTTTATCGATTGATCTTCAGATTCATCCTCGCTTTCCACGGAAACCTAGAAGATAAATAATAAAGAATCAACAGAAATCAACAGCATGTAAAGTCGTTTTTAAATCCTGATTCTCGTGCAAAATTAAATTATAAATGTGTATTTACAATCTGTTGTTAGTGGTGTATAAAAATTGTCCCTTATTAACGTGTGTGGTGACAGGTCATGCATTGGCAAAAACATTAGACCTACGTTTTGGGGTGAAAAGGTATCCATGCAATGCCTAAATCTGCCAGAAACACACAGCAGAATTCAGAGAAGCACAAACTCTACAGCTTTGTATGCATGACAACTATTACCTTCCCATATGGTTCTGCCTCCCTGCTGTCTCCTCCCTTCTCCGACGCCCTCTCACCCAGTTCAGCCTCGCCCGTGGCCTCCACGGCCTCCTTTCTACCGGCCTCCTCGAACTCTCCGGAAACGGCTCTTCAGAACATAGAAGAACTAAGTCAACACTTAAATATTATTCTATAAAGCTATTAATGGTCAAGCAGCATTAGCTATCAGTCACAAATGGTTGATTCCCACAATAGTTGCACCCGTAACCTATGGAAAATAGGGACGTGATTCAAATATGCATGAATTAAGCTTCATGAACAGAGCAGTAGACGAATGGAACAAGCAACCGCTACCAGTTAATCAATCTACCAATATAGCTTTCAAATCCAATCTCAATACTAGACTCTACATCTTATATTTTCATACTTTATTAAGCGTTGTAATATCTCAAGACTTTCATGTCAGACATTATTTCCATAGTTCTGTTGTTACCATTCCTTAGTTAATGTTAATGTAAACTTTAAATTACTACTGAGGTCGACTAGTACTGTAATATCAAATTATGTTCAAGCTTTCCCCTGCTTCTATTCTTTATCAACCTATACCATAGCATTGCATTTATGGACATAAATTAATTTACGAATAATAGCGGTCCTCGTCCTCGGTCCCCTGCATATCGGTGCTGTTGGCGGCAGCGCTGCTGCCGGCCCCCGGCTGCTGCTGCTGCTGAGGGTCGACGTCGTGTATGAGGATGGCACGGGCTGTGGCCTGCACGCCGGCCCAGATCTCCTCCCCGACGGGCACGATCTCCGACCTGAAATACATAAAATAGACATGCATGTGCCAATCATCATAACATCACACAAATAATTGTAGGCAAGAAACGCAAATATTCTTTTTCATCACCATGGAATACATGATTAAGCAAGTTCATCAGTTGAAGGTCAGCTGACCTCAGACTGACCAGTCCACCTTTAGCACTGGGAGAAGGATAGACTGGTTTGTTTTGTCATGTGATCCAACATGGAGGCCACAATACACATTTCACCTACGGTTTTGACTATTACTTATACTCTGCACACTCATACTACATTTCTGCTATGAATGCTGTTCTTACCTGGGCATCACAAATCCATAACGTCCCCTATCTCTGAGCTCAAGAACAAATGAATACTTGATTCCAGCCACAGCCTTGGCCCAGTCTAACGACGTGCCATCAGCGGGATCTAAAACGATTACAGTGGACATTAGAACGCTTTCAGCTTACAAATTAAGAAGATATTGCAACAAAGACAGACGAAAATGAATTGAAACCACTGCCAGGAACTTACACAGAAACACTGCGGGCGAGCCGGCGTAATACGGCGTGTTGTGTCGGTTGAGCAGCGCCATCATGCCGGCAGCCACAACGCGCTCCTACAACACAATGCAAACATATTATGCTTGTGAAACCTGAAACACATCTTCAAGTTTACGACCTCTGAAACTATCCTTCTTCTCTACAAATCACTTGTCAGGCCTTTATTAGAATACGCCTCATGTGTCTGGTCACCTTACCTCAAGAGTGATAAGGACTTTTTAGAGAATGTACAGCGAGGGGCCACCAGAATGGTTCCAGAATTGAAAAAGCTTTCATACTCTGAGCGACTCCAAATACCTAAAACTGCAGAAACCTGAAGCAACTGGTGTTCTCCACAGATTCTTGGCCACTAGAGTGGTCGATGACTGGAACCACTTGTCCAGTGAAACAGTCCATGCCGAAACCATAAACCAGTTCAAGGCTGGTCTCGCGAGAGACTGGTCAGACCACCCAGACCTATACGAGTACCGATTCTCCTAGTAGCAACTCGGGAGAAAACCGACTGGTAACAATCTTCAGAACAGTGTTAAACACACGTACATTATTGAGCACTGAAGATAAAGATCCTACCTCTATCGGTCTCAATACTCATTTATGGGTAACGACTGACTGTGTACGAGGTGAATACGAGGTGAATACAATAGCTTTTACATACCATGTCTGGTAACTGTACCCCTCATTAGTACAGCTTCAAGAACACATATGAAATAACTATATGAGATTTATAACAGTGACTAGATATGCAGGAAACTTCTGCCAAAATCAAGCCTCTTATGGCCACATGACATGTAATAGTTCTCTTCACTGTTCCCTGTCCACTGGAGATGCACTGAAACACAAACAGTAATACAAAAGAATCCCAAATCATATGTTCTCGGACAAATAACGCGTATATACACTAAGTGCCGTGCACTGGCAAGTCAGGCGCTAATTACAGGTCGCGATCAATGGCGTGTGTGGTAGTGAATGCCATTAAATCCTCTCCAACGTATTTCTTACTGGTGTATAACATAGTCAACCCACCGTGTCGGCGTTGTCGTCTGGCGACTCGGCGCAGCAGCCCCACGGCGTGAGCCACAACTGCATGTACGAGTGCAGCGACAGGTAGAGGCGCAGGCGGTGACGGCGCGGCCAGATGAAGTCGCGCACGGCCAGCGTCTCGGGCTCCGAGAAGGGCGCGAGGCCGCCGTACGTCTGGCTGCACGGGTCGGCGGAGCGGCACAGCGAGAAGGTGTTCTCGCTGCAGCCGGCTGGAGGGGTGCATTATGTATGACATACGTCTAGTATTGTATGTACCGGACTGGTCTGGATACTGGGGCGGTAAAATTTTATGGCAAAATATGTTTTCTTTTATAGAAATGTCAATCTACGTTCAAGAGTATGGGCCTATCCTGAGGTAGCAGCTATATATATATTAGTGTCTCGTGCATTGGAATGCACTAAACTGGTATCTGTCACTTGTTTGACATGTGCGTATTTCCTCAACATGGCATATGTAGCTGTCTCAAAATAAGATTTCGACTAAATACAGAGGACTGAAACCAGCCCAATTGCGCTCTGTAGAGGATGAAAGTGAATGGCAATGACAACATTACGTAGCCCTAACAACCACTCACTAGGAGAACAACAAGAAAAATAATTGTGTCAGTGCGTTTTCACCGCCCTCCATTTCCCTACGTGGTTCAACGCAATCCCACTGGAAAGTGGAAACCCACATTACCCCACACCGTTTTTCCAAATACGTAATCCAGAAGATAGACTTAGTGGTCAACATTGCAAAAGGCTCGTCATCGCCATTGCTCACCGTTCCACTTGTACTCGAAGTTCCGGTTGAGATCGACGCCTGCGCAGTGGGAGTTGTCGTCGTCTTCGTGATCTGGTGGCGGCGGGCGGCGGTTCTTGCGCCAGAGACGATCCTAGAGCAGACACACAGCATTTGCTCGCTACTTGTATGCTATTTGGTTGTAATCATTAATCAAATTATGGCTTTTAAAGGTTAAATCATTTATCACCATGTACACATTTTCCGTATCACCCGAATCTGAAATACTCACTCAAATCCTTTTCTATCATGAAGCATATAGTAGTCCATGTGATAGAGAGGCTATGTACTGTAGGCCCCCTACCTGTGTGCATGAGTACTCATAACAGAGAGGTAGTGTACTGTACCTGTGTGAACGAGTACTCATAATAAAGAGGTAGTGTACTGTACCTGTGTCAACAAGTACTCATAATAAATAAAAGAGGTAGAGTAGGCCTACTGTATATATACCTGTGTGAACAAGTACTCATAGTAGAGAGGTAGTGTACTGTACCTGTGTGAACGAGTACTGGTAATTGAGAGGTAGTGTATTGTACCTGTGTGAATGAGTACTCATAACAGAGAGGTAGGGTACTGTACCTGTGTGAATGAATACTCATAACAGAGAGGCTGTGTACTGTACCTGCGTGAACGAGTACTCGTAGCCATCTGGGTTGAACACGGGCAGCACGTACCAGTCGTACGCGTCCACCAGGCTACGTCCAGCCGAGTCACCTTGCCCGGTCTCGGCCTGCTTGATAAGCTGCAATGCACCACGAAAATGATTGATTGATTTATTTATTACTTGCTTGCTTGCTTGATTGATTGAGCGAATGAGTGATGATTGTTAATGATTCATTGGCCGTTGATTGATTGATAGCTTGCTTATGGTGGTTGGGTTGGTTGCCTGATTGATTTATTGAGATTTGGGTGTGTGTGGCTGTTTGGGTTGTGGGTCGGTGGGGTAGAAGTTATGATTTTGTACGTACGTAAACATAGATAGATAATTGAAAGTGACAGTTTGCGGGCTCCCAGCTTTGCTAGTTTATCAATATTTTAACATCGCGGCATTAACTTTACCGAATTTAATCAAGCAGGTAAATAAACAAGGAGCATATATGTGAAAATTCACCACAGTATGAAATTCTGTATGTGACATGGACAGCGCTAGCTGGTTCTATTATACCTGGTCGATGATGTAGATTGCCGTGGACGGGGCGATCCACTCCCGGGCGTGGATACCTGCAGGGGGCACGTGGAATGATGTATTTACTCGTGCTGTTGCTTTTGGTTAACTCACTTTGCACATTGCATGTGCGTATGTTTGTAAGCGCAAGTGGCATTCAGTCATTGCAGCTGTGTTTAATGTGCCACGGGGTCACTCACTTTGTGTAATTTAGTGAAATTGTCATGTGCATGATTGCGACCCTGGCAAATGACAAGATCCAGTATTGGTGTAACGAAGCTACTACTAAGAGATAAACATTTTGGTTCAAACTGTAAACGTGTAACCTTGTTTCCGTGATGGTAGTAAGGGGTTCATACCTGCATCGAGCCACACTGCCGGCTTGGGCTTAGGTCCAGGCGTGCCGATCTACGAAGATAGGAGAAACCAATAGAATGCATGACACTACTAACGTACATGTATCAACCATAATCATAGTCTTTTTTAAACATGCACATTGTTTTCCCTCCATTTATCTTGATTATCAAAAACGCCCTGCATTGTTACCAGATCTTGCTGTTACTGGAACTATAAACCACCTACAGTATTGAAAACCATTTTATTTGGCGCAAAACACAGTACAGCCGACGCCAGTGTTATTAATTCATTGCGCGTTTTATCCACCAGGATTCTTTTTTCAGAAGTAACCAATTCCCGTTATCTTAAACTACATTCACAATTCGACGAAAAATATGATCACTGTATCTACATGACCGGGTCACTGACCGCTCCTTACCTTGATGACCGTGATGGGGCGGCCCTCCCACGAGCGCCCGATCTCCCGCACAGACGCCACTCCCGGGTGTTCCTCGGCCACGTGCTCCAGCCACGCCACGATCTGAAGCAGGCAGAGTGCGATGAGCAGCATGCCGGGGGCGGAGGGAGGGGACTCTACTCTCCTTCATAGCCAGTCATGATTGTTTGCCTCGTAGGCACTTAAAGTGTTTGGCTGTCATATGTCATATTTCTGTACTAAATAATGCATGAAGTTGAGGTTGATATTAAAATCTAAGAAAGTTGAGGTGATGGACATCTGGGTCAGACGGTGTCTGCAGGTTCTTAGATTTCAATATCAACGGAAACTGAATTGCATTACCCGACTTAATGCTTGGCTTACATAATAAGAGGGGAGTGACACAGGGGTCCTGAGTTCCATGTTCCACTATTTTTTTACCCCTATGTTCCATGTTCCACTATTTTCTGGCCCTATGTTCCATGTTCCACTATAATTTCTCATGTTCCATGTTCCACTATGAAAATGAGCCCAAGAAAACAATTTTGAACACATTTATCAGCAATTCTTTATGTGCAGACCCGAATCAAATATTTTCTATGGAAGTCCTAATATTTAACCAAATCAAGTAATCTTCGGTCCTGATAAAGGCAAGATATAGGGTGATAAGTGCTAAATAGAAAAAATAACACAACAAAAAACAAGCGGATAAAAATATATCACAAAATGTATACCACTGGGGTCCAAACGGACCGATATGTACTGATTAGTGTTAATTATGTATAGGTTGTTTTTTTATTATAGGTTAATATAAAGACTCACACTTGGTCTGTCTGTAAAATAAAGACTTTATTTTACCGAGACAGACCAAAGTGTGAGTCTTTAACCGACTTAATGTATGTATGTCATGTATTAGATACTTGTTTAAAATGATAAATTATATTTCTTTGATATATCTAATGATTTTCTAAATTCAAATTATACATAACCCCCCTCCCTTCATATTTGATGTGTTTTTGACTTTCCCATTCCAATTAAGGGAAAGTGTGTTAATCTCACCAAAAAAATACATTACAGTAATGTGGGACACCTTGCATATGCTAATTACAATATCAAAGAACACAAAGTAATCTTTTCACTGTCATATTGAACAATCTGAATGTAGTAGAGAACATACTTATATTGCCAAACAAGTGTTCATGTATTATATTCCGATCTGAACTAATAACAAGGATACTGGTACGTGTTATAATATGGTGGAAGGCTATGATTGCTATAATGTTAGAAAAATAGCTATATATCTATCTACATATAATTCTTGTGATGGTTAATGATTTTTACATCAACTTTATAACATCGTGGATACTAGTAATAAAATGGATGTTGAATAATCACACTGAATAGGATTTTAATCAAGAACAGTATTAAGGTATGTGATGCGACATTTTTTTAAACTATTGTATTGTTTTGATCAAATTTATTTTGCCTGTACTTGTATTTTGGCTAGCTACCTCAAACATTATGTCTTGCATATAAACTTTGATATGAAAATATGGAGTACAGTAGAACCCCTGTATTAGGACCACCATTGAGACCAGTGTTAGGTGGTCTCAAAAGACGGGTGATCTCTATACTAAGTTTAGTTTTGTAGCTATATGAAAGGTTGGGACCATTAAAAGTGGTCTCAATAGAGAGGTCGTCGTAATTGAACGTTTTTACTGTACTGGTTTATAGTTCAAAATTCAAAGTAGATTTCTTTTGTTTGGGGAAGTTTGGGTAAATGTTATTTCATATTGGTTTAATTTATACTCGCCACTGGCAACAATACATGGTAGCACAATCATCATTGTGAAATTTTGTTCTCTTTACATTGTAGAAAATATCAACGTTCTGAAGAAACCTAACGTCTGTCAAACCATCAACTAGTGATGGCTGGTTCAACAGCGACAATATACTAAAATATTAAACGTGATGCTATGTCTGTAGTTTAATGTCTCTAATGTGGTGATCAGTCAAATTGTTAGTGTTAATATATATGCAGATCAAAATATTCATACTTTTAATACACAATTTTGATTCGGTGCATAATTTGCGTGTTGATCATTTGTATTGAAAATGTGTGAATTGGAATTACTTTTTTAATTTGGAGAAATTTGAGGTAACATAAATATCATATGCCATTGTTCAATTGCCTCATAGTGTTTTTAACTATATCTGTATGTTATAATCATTCTCAACTTGTTTCAATAAAGTTGCAGTCTTGACATGTCTTGTGATTTCAGCACTAATCCCCTCCAAATTTCCAAGCTCTCACTTTAAGCTTTGGGCCTAAAATAGAAGATGTGTGGAGGTCTTTATTTTAAATAAAGACCTCCACACTAAAATAAAGACCTCCTGCCTATTGACAGCCGGTCCATTCTGACCAATACAGACTTTTAAACACAAAAGAAGCATGCGATGACCCGCACACATCCCTCACCTCGCCGTGCCGCGCGAACCGGCCCACCACGCTGTCGTCTGGGGCTGCGGCCGCCCGCGTGCTGTGAAATAGAGCCGCCTGCGGCGGCTGCAGGCGGCGCCCGGACGACGGGATGGCCTCCGAGCTGCTAGACGACAATGCCTAGAACACGCCGTAGATAGAGCTGTAGATAGAATGTAGTCGAATCACAAGGTTGCTGATAATGATCGATAGAACCACCCATCGTTCTCTGTACCAAAATACACGCATTGGGCGATGTTTTCATGTGCTTCTACCCCAAAGACGTTGGTCATAATCATATACATGACTCGACACAAGAACGATTAATAGCCTATAAGAAACACAATTGTTTTGTGTTTTTATATCTAGATCATCTATGCACGTGGTGCTCGGGATTTGGTAGTGATGGGGTGAGTATGTGCCGAGGCCGTTGTGTATGTAGCTGATGTCTCTCTCTCATAACGAGTGGAAGGATTTGCCACACGAAACAAGTCCAATACACATTGCAATATGTGCAACCGTAAACTAAAGATTATCATATATATGTTGCTATAATAGGCACATTAATAGTTAATACACGCATGCTACTATTTCAAAAACAAACTCTATTGGATCTGTAGATTTAATTATATTATTATACTTTCCACTGGCCCCCGCTTCAAGAAGAAAGATGAGATAACCGGTTTCTAGTGTCAGAGCAGGAGGTCTATTTATAATATACGTGGAGGGCCCCTTACAAAAAGGGCTGATAAAATATTACATCATATTGGTTAAACTATCGAAATATATTATGGATGAATTGTCTCTCCTTTTGATACTGACGCCAGTGTAAATGTTTGTTCAATCTGGACTTTAGCTTACCTGTCCAATTCTCATGGCTCTTTTGTAGTGAGCAAACTTTGGTGATATCTAAGACAAAATTGAAACTATATTAAATATCAATGTGCACACACATACCTATAGGTTTATTTTGTAAAAATAGTTGGTTTTCAATTGCCATATGCCTCTTTGCACATATATGACAAGAGGTACTTTCCATGTAAAATGTAACTCAAAATGTTTTCGAACATCAACAAACACCTTGTAAGCTGTCACGGTGACATTTTCACCTACAATGCCACCATTCTACAAATCATGTTGTTCCCTGGGTGTGTTACAAGGTTTTGCCCTTCTCTGTCGCCCTTCTCTTTCAGAAACAGAGCCAATTACAATAGGTGTAGGCGTAACATATAGTTGCGTTAAATGTTACTGGGGCATGTGGATTTTACGGCTTGTTTGAATTCACCTACAGCTGGCACAAGTAAATGGTGCTACTTCATTAATGCATATTAAAACATAAGCACTAGAAAAAAGTAGTAAGAAGTAGGATGACTTTTCATCCCTGCTGACTTGGAGCTTATTATCCCAATGAACCAACGGTATCACCACATTTCTTGAGCTTGTCATTATATTTCTTCTTACTCAGCAACCAACCCCCTGTCCAAAATGTCTGGCTTATTCCAGTCTACGGGAAGATCTAAATGAATTGAACACCCTTTACCCACACCAGACACAAAAATAGCATACATAAATATGTCAGGTCTATTCATTGGATTCTTGCTCCAACACCACACCACACAATCACATCGGTACGTCAAGTGGAGCCGTCCCCCGTCCTTCCCGCCCCCACCTGTCTGATGCGGCGCGCCCAGGCGTCCAACTCTTGGCCGAGTTCTTCTTCCTCCACCTCTTCCTCCTCAGTCTCCGGAGGCAGGTCATTCTCGTGATCAATCAGGCTGCAACAGTAAAGGGATTTATATGTGTATCCCTCATACGAAATGGTGTGCAAATCCACACATACACAAAATTCACTGCAGAACATTTATAATACATCAAT
The DNA here is from genome assembly GCA_019095985.1 of Streblospio benedicti. Classification (NCBI taxonomy): domain Eukaryota; kingdom Metazoa; phylum Annelida; class Polychaeta; order Spionida; family Spionidae; genus Streblospio; species Streblospio benedicti. The sequence continues at coordinate 23,273,027 of CM032661.1, forward strand.
CTGTTACATGCGTATGCCTTATGCTTGTAAACTCATTTTCAACAATCTCTTTCTGCGTTTTTTCTAATGTTTCAGTATTTGTTTCAACTCATTCAGAGCTAATATGACCATTAACTGAACTTTTATTGACAATTGACAACACTGGGGAAACTCAGATGATTTGTTGGTCGTACGCCACTAGGTAACCCATTACAGCACCCCATCAGTGATTTCCCACGATGGCTTTCACCACTTACTACCAAACACTGACCAGCCACTAACCGCAGAGGCTGTATCAACATGTGCTACTGTCTCAATTCTGCCAAAGTGCACGTACTTTTTTTGCCCCAAAGAACACATATCCCCATAGCCTCATTAAGTGGTTGGCAGTAGAGAGACAGACAGTAGAGAAGCAGTACTGCCGGTTGTCCCTTAGTGCATGTGAACCACATGGACCACCCCTAGAGCACCCACTTGTACTATTAACTGGCCACACACCAACTCTACGTTTGGACGCCATCCATGGTGTCCCTGGAGGTTCTTATGTCTAATCAAAGACTTGACCACACACTGACCACACGCCAACTCACGTTTGCACGTTGTCAATGGTGACGGTGTAGGGCAGGTGGAGGGCGTCCATGACGCGCGTGAGGACGTCGTACGTGTGCGGCGGTACCAGCAGGTCCACCGTGCTGTTGCCGGCCGGCTCGCCCCAGAAGTCAATCTACAAGCATCACCATCAGGATTGTTAAAAGCAGACCCACACAAGGACTCATATCCAGTGTTAAGTAATACATTGGGAGGGGAGGGGCGGGAAAGTGCCATTCCTCAATTTGTGCGAATTCAAAGTATTTATTGGAATTTCTCCTCCTGCACACAGTTGCACACAATCGTTACTTCTAAAACCTTGACCTGACAGCTCCTGGAGCTCCACATGCAGCGTAAAATTGCTGACATGATTGGGTTGTCTTGCTTATGGTTGGAGAACAACTGATTTCAGTTGTGTGTGTTTTTTTATCTCATATGTACACGGGGACTTGAAGTTTTACTTATTCAATCATATACATGGTTATATTTGAGGATTTATTTTTCTTATAAATGTTTACTTACAGGCCAATGTACATTTCGTGGTGGTTCGAATACTAAAATGTGCAATATACGAAAACTCCCTGGTGATCATCAGTGTACATTGCAATTCATTCATCTCTTGATTTGCAATACAGCGCACCACCGTAATTACCACATTGCGAATCGAGATAGACAAACTCCTTTATCATTCTGTAAAACATTAACTACATGAAGCGAATAGCCTGTAACTGCTGAAAGAAATAGTGCCAAAGCCACATGTTGGCGGCATGTTACTATCTCACTTTGCGGAAGCAGCACTAGGTTGTGACATTCCTTTGTGCATGCAAATGAATGCACATAAATGGGACAGCCGCGACCTCTATTAGCCTTTGTCAGCACCAAGAGGAAGTCGTGTGACCAGGCTTGCCACCTGAGCACAATTATTTTCCAAAAAATTGTTATCATCAATTAGATAAAACAGTTGCAGGGCTTTAAACATATTTGTTCTGCAATCTAACGCCATGGGTATAGGCACGTTTTTGTTATCACATTCTTCACTCCAAATTAAACTCCACCCCAAAGTTAAGAGAAACAGAACCAATAACAAAATGCAATCGGTTTCTGTGATCGAGTTGATAGGGAGTTGGATTTGTGACCAGAAGGTTGTGAGTTCGATTCCCCGGTCGAGCCTGATGGTGGGTGTTGAGCAAACCTACCTCTAACAGGTTGCACACTGTTCCGTGGTACCTAAACGTTAAATATGGAAAGGGCAGGCGAGTGAACGCTAATGTGAGTGATTATCACGTCTGCCCTACGGTAGCGATGTGCTGTATGCTCCGCGGGGAGTTGAGAAGAATATAGTGTGACAAGGATGCCAATGACCTGGTGTAAATATGTAAAGTCGCCAGAGCACGATACCAGTAAATTGCGATTATAAATAACCACATTCACATTTTACATTTACATTTTGTTTACATTTATTGTGCACACAGATACAGAAAGACGTGGACGGTACCGGCGGGGAAAATCAGAATCTGCCAATTTGGAATTCAGCCTTCTACTCCTACTGCTAGGTCCAGGTTTCTGACTAAGGGTGACGGCGTCCCGCTACCTCCTGGACGTCCCTGTGAGTGCTCCCCCCGGCAGTGCTCACCTCATACTGCGGGTCTTCCTCCAGGTCGTTGATGACCGCCAGCTGGGACGTCGTCCGCGGCGCCACGCGCAACAACTTGTAACTGAAAAAGGCGCAAGCACATCTACAGTTTAACCTCTCTATCAAGACCACACTGGAAACTTGACTTCACATAGTCTCAGACAGTGCCAAGGTGGGCTCTTTATGGAGATTCGTTTGGTAGCTTTATGAAGACATGGCACTGGTCTCATCACAGTGGCGGTCTGTGTTACAAGAGTAGTTTATATTTTCATTTATGTTTTGTTATGTATGTATGTTGTATGTATGTATGTATGTATGTATGTATGTATGTATGTATGTATGTATGTATGTGTGTATGTGTGTGTGTATGTGTGTGTGTGTGTGTGTGTATGTATGATGTATGTATGTATGTATGTATGTATGTATGTATGTATGTATGTATGTATGTATGTATGTATGTATGTATGTATGTATGTATGTGTGTATGTATGTATGTATGTATGTATGTATGTATGTATGTATGTATGTATGTATGTATGTATGTGTATGTATGTATGTATGTATGTATGTATGTATGTATGTATGTATGTATGTGTGTATGTATGTATGTATGTATGTGTGTATGTGTGTGTGTATGTATGTATGTGTATGTGTATGTGTATGTGTATGTGTATGTGTATGTATGTATGTATGTATGTATGTATGTATGTATGTATGTATGTATGTATGTATGTATGTATGTATGTATGTATGTATGTATGTATGTATGTATGTATGTATGTATGTGTGTCTCCGGACAAGCTAGCGGTCGTTAAACTTTACACAACTATGAGGTTTGCCGCAGAGCAATTATTGTCCATTTACAACATTCTTATTACTATTGAATGCACATTTACAGATCAATATTTTATTAGCTGCAAAATAGACTGGTTGGTGTTGTTGCTATTTCTGCTATAGCATTTTTAATAAATAGACAGTGGCATATTATTTGTGATTGGTATATTGTAATTGTGTACTTTTAATCATGATCTCCAAACCATTTTAGTAAATAACTTTATTGTCTATAAGTCAACGTTGTGCTAGCAAGTATACATCGTTTCAGTATGTATCTTAATTGCCCTTAAGTCAACGTTGTTCTAGCGACGTCGTGTTCTTTGAACACTTTTGATCTAGTTTGTTAGTTAAGTTTGCTTTGAGATGGCTTTGGTTGATCATGACTGGTTGCTTGCTTGGTAGGAATAACATGCACACATGCACTATTGTCATCCAGCTCGCCTTATCTGTACCAATAATACTACTCAGTCTTCAAGTGCCGAAAGGGGAAGACGTCGACGCTGAATTTTCATGTGCTCGATCACAATTGCTTTATTTGCAGTCTATAAAAAATTCTAAACATCATGTTAACTCATTGACTAATATGATGTGCATGTATACTAACGCAGGAATATACCTGTATTTTACCTGCAAGATAGTGTAACTACCCTAAATCAATTAGTGATTTAACATGCATATATATGCATATTCAGAAAGAAGAAGTGTATCGACGAGGTCATAAAGCATTCGTGACACAATATGTTAAAAAAAGGCTGAAAATTAATATTCATATCAACGTTAAATATTCATATCAACGTTATATCACATATACATTTATGTGATGTTCCCATTCATACATTATCACACTTAAAAAGTTGCACACAACATACCCATGAATAAGAAGCTGTATAGTTTACACATCGTTAGATATAACAACCATAACTTAAGCCTGGTTCTGATCCCATTGTTCAAAGGATGGCACCCACGACTTCATGCTAAGACTGCCGATAGTCATGATTCAGCTTCACATCAAATCGATATACATTATTAAATCCATTGTCTGCAACTTATCAGCCATCATGCCTTATCACTGTTGTAGCATAGTTTGCATGAGAGAGCATGTCAAGTTATAATAACAACATTGTAGCATTTTATGGTGGATCGTGCAAACTGTAATCATATCAGCGCTTCAGCTTTCGACCCATGACAGGGAATGAATGCGCTAGGGTCAACATCTATAGCAACTGTGTAAGAACTTGTAAATTGCTCAAAACGATCACTTTATAATTCCAAACAGTGATAAAACAGCTGCTGTTTTAAAAGCAGTTTTGAATAGCTACCACGTGACCTGGCCAACTTTATGCTTTATATACATAAGATCAAATTTTCACATCACAAGAAATGGGCGGGTTTATAAGGAAGTGAGATGTGGGAAATAAAGCCGAAAAAATAAGGAATACGGGGGAAAAGTTATGGAATGTGGGATTTACAGTGACTGGTATGATGGAAAGACGCCTTAAAATGTGTGGGTTGTGGGAAAAAAGGCAAAAAACGAAAATAAAAATAAGAATGCGGGAAATGAGGCAAACAAAAAAAGGGTGTGGAATTTGTCGACCCATTATACCCCCTCACAAGAATTTAACCTAAGATCGCATGCACTATGTGAACCTTCATAAATATTGAGCCTCTATGAATGTCACTTTCCCGATTAGATATATTTTACTCACTTCCACCATTTGGAAAAAGAGTTTATTATTAGCAAAGAGGATCTTCTTTGTACTTGGGTTTTTATATAGCGCTTCATTGGAAGCTTCGTCAGAAAAAAATCTCGTTTGACAATTTAATTAGATGATATAGAAATAGCTTTGTAACATTGCAGATGACACCTTGAGTACTTCATAGAACTATCTCTGTGCACTCCTATATTGGTACTGGGTGGTAGAATTTAGCATCATTAGCGTAATTGCCTACAGTAGAAATTGTCAGTTCATGATCATATTCAATCCCGTGCATTCGACGTTGCAGCATCTTGCTAGAGCAGCGAAACGTACAGTAACGTTTTGTAATGATACGTCCGTAACATCTGTTGCAGAATGTAATGTTTGTACCACACCCAGGCTCGATCAACCAGACTGACACTACTTAGTTCAACAGACTCAGTAACTTTGAAATTTTCGAGGAAATGCCGCAGATGTAAATCTTTGGACGATCGTGGAATCGAACGCACGATCTCCGGATACACTACAGACCGATCATATATGCGTAGTCAGGCGCCTTATCCGCAAGACCAGCCGTCCCACACGTTAGCTAGGATGCGTTCATACTTGCCGAAAGATAGCCCTTAATCCCCTTCAGGATTCTAGTTCCGCTGACCTCCGCTTGGCGGGACTACTATGGTTAGTTAGCGGTCCAAATGAAACATAGTATAGGCCTACCTGTACCTTAACCCGAACATTTAGCAATCAAGTGTGCGCGTGCCACTCGAGAGTAAGATTAAGGTCACCGTGGGTTGCTTGCGGGCCATATCTTTTCTTACAATTAGACATCCCCGTTGAAATCTAATGCGCCTACAATTTAATATCATGTTTGGTGAATGAATATAAATGTATGCCCAAATACGAGAATACGTAACGTCATTCTAATCAACGACACTCCCATATATTTCATTAGCACCGTAGCTATTACTAGAGCCAAGAATAGAACACAATCATTCCATATACATCTCAAATGAAGATAATTGCAATAGTTTTTGCTTTATTAGCTCATCATAGTCGAGTAACTAGATAACGTAATGGGCTATACGAGTGCGTGCATTACGTCGATCATCTCGACGTCACGTGATGTCACATTCCAATCCCTAGATCACGTGATAATAAGTGAAGCTGTCGTGGTGATGAATAGTTACGGGTAGTTAGGCCCCAATATCATGCAGGACGATTTCTTTATTTAGCTGCATCTGACTTTAAATATGAACGCACTATATTGTCATTTGTAATGTAACAAAAAAAATCTGTCAGAGTGACATGTTATGTATACCTATTTCCGAGTAAGACAAACCGCCGTATGTGTAGAATGAATTCCCCATATATTGATATAGGGTAACGTAACCAGAAATCGGCCCTCTCAGAAATCTTAATATGTTATATTTGTGTATTTATTATTTATGTTCGTGGCCAATGTTTCTTGTCGCTATGATTTAAGGTCCACTATGGAAATAAGAATATACATGTATGCATAAACTTTTTAGTGCTCCTTATTCATTGCAGTGTATAATGTGTTTGTCTTTTGTTTGTAAGATATCTGTGATAAATAAAATATTTTCCATCCAATTCAATGTAACCGAGGATATCTTTATGTAGACTATAATTAGTACATGTAGTAGGACTATCCATTCAGATTTATATTTGCAACACTACTACTCACATTTTCAACAAACTTGACTTTGCGGCGCCCTTCACGGGGCCGTCGAACGAAGTGACAAAATAGGTGGCCATGGATTAGTCACTGGATTAACGGATACAAACCGTGGGCTTTTAAGCTCAGCTTTTAAGAACCCGCTCAAGAGACAGTGAGAAGAACTCGCTGAACCGGTAGACAACCACCACAAGAAGGTTTCTGTTAAGCTACCCTATGTGAAAGGTGCTTCTGAAGCGATCCAAAGGGCATTCAGAAATCATGGAGTGCCTTCGTTCCACTAACCGTTTAACACACTACGGAACCTACTAGTAAGACACAAGGATAAGGATGACTCCAAGAAACTCTGTGGAGGAGTGTACGACATTGCTTGCCCCAGCTGTCATGACTCCTACATTGGTGAAACAGGTAGGAACCTGGAGATAAGGTTGAAGGAACACCCAGATCCTCATATCATCCAGTCTGCTATACAGATCCACACAAACAGTTTTGGGCATAAGTCATAGGCAGATCCAGGAGGGGGCGCAGGGGGCGCGCGCCCCCCTTTCCCACCAAAATACTTCATTTTCATAGGGGTTTTCATTAAAATCCCGAAAGTGCGCCCCCTCTTTTCCTTAAGTGCGCCCTCCCCACTTTTCTGAAAACCTGGATCTGCCTATGTAATTTCAAGGGCGAAGTAGCTAAGATCATCGGCAGAGAAGACAACCCCCATCGTCGAAGATCGTGGAAGCTATCAAGATCTTCCAAAACAAGCCCAAGGTCAACCTCAACCAAGGCAGGCGCACCCCCTCCCCCCGACTCTCCTCCATCTGCTGTCCGATAGGAACGCCACCTGTGGGACCCCTCGCCAATGACTAATCCACCTATTTTGTCACTTCGGTCGAAGGCCCCGTGAAAGGAGCCGCAAGGTTGTTGAAAATGTGAGTAGTAGTGTTGCGAATATATATCTGAATAACCGAGGATGTTTGCATTCAGCTCAGACGTAATTTCAGTTTCCGGCCCACTCCCCTTTAAAATTAATTTCATAAGGCAACATCAATGCCGTAGTTTACTAATCAATTAAGGACATAATTTGATGAAGATAGCCTTCATAATATTTTTAGAAACATTAATATTTTCTTGAAGTATGCCTTGCTGAGTTACGTTAGGCTAATAAAATTCATGTAAAAGTAAAACGTCACATTCCATTTATAATATAATAAAAATCACGTTTGTGGTCTGTTGCTGGCACTGCTCTTCGTTGATTCTAACTAAAACCCGCTTTACACTATAGCGAATTCCACCTACGTAGCTCTACGTGCACAGGCGAACTGGCAAATTTGCCAGAAAATTTTGAACATGTTCAAAAAATTTGAACGAACTTTCAGTTTGGTTAAAGTTTGTTTCAAATAGTTATGCTGCGTCTACGGACCACATAACATTCGCACATATAAGTAACACTTCGTTCGCCTCAGCAACTTGTCGTACCATGCATTTTTACTACGTTCTAAGTTGACTACGTGACATAATACGTGCAGATGCGTTGCACAGATTCGCCCATGATCGCTCAAGAGTAAAGCGGGTTTAAAAGACCCCATACACGATTACCAAAATATGTGTTTCTGAGCATCCGTAACAGTACGTAGGCCTGCAATGTATATACCCCATGCAATTGTTTCACGACACTGGGTAAAACGCCCCCCCCCCCAATCCACCCAGAAAATCTGGATCAGACAGTGCTTCTCAGCTCGTAGTCTGCTGCTGTTGAAGATTATTTTTGTGTTTCAGCAGACTCAAAGCTATGTGCGTCATCCACATATTATGTGAGACCGTAAAATGTAGCCACTCGTAAATTGTGACCGATCACTGTTTAGGTTGGTTATATTTTACGGTCTACAATGTCCTACCCTGTCCTGCACTCTCCAGACGGAAAACAAACCATGAAAAAATTCGAATGCGTTGTGACATTTATGTGGGGTGTTTGTGAAATGGAACGGAGTACTAAATATCTAATGGAGATGTTGTTCCCAGGAAGGACTTCATCAGTTGGCCAGGATCGGTATCTCCGGGATGAACCCAAAGCTGGGAAAACCGCTTTCCTCGCCACAGAATCAATTGTGTGAAGGTCGGATGATTGTACTATATTAGCGACTGTCAATCGATCGGGTCAAAAGGTAAAATGTTTTAGCCAAACATTGGAGACCTGCACAGCTGGAGTCCGAGTAGGAAAAGACGCATTATGATAAACATGTTCATGTGATACGTCAGAACACCCTACTCCCACCTCTTCCCCTACACGCAATAGAACCTCTCTATTAGGACCACCCTTGTTAACAGTTATGTGGTCTCAGTAGACAGGCGGTCTTTATATGGATGGGCCAAGATTTTGGTAGCTTTATGGAGGCTTCGGACTGTGAAAGTGGTCTTATTATAGAGGTGGTCTCAATACAGAGGTGGTCTTTAATTGGAGGTTGTACTGTATATACAAAGAGGACACGTCGTACAGGGCTATCAAAAATCTACAAAGCTTGTACGACATCGGAAGGTGTACTTTGTTTATGACAAGGTTTACGAAGGAATGTATACGTGATTCTGAATGATGAATGACAATAGCATCGATATCATGATGATGCAGACAATATGTGCGCAATTATTGCCATGGCAAAATAATTTACATTAGGATGAAATGTTTGATATGATAAACGTAGACGGGCTGTTATTATTTTTAAACAATCGACAGTTACAGTGAAGTCATATTGTAACGAGAATGCCACTTTTCAGAGTTGCCATGATCGGATACTGGGTGCAGATGGGTGCAGATCATTAGCAAAAGTAACCACATTGTGTGACAATCATAGACTAATCATGATACAATCCTCTTGCATTTAAAAAGTGGTTTGATCTTGTTCATGGGTCACAGCATCATGAGAGGGATTAAGTGGTGGTGGTGGTGTGGTAGTATGTATACTATGATTTACAAACACTATACCATACGCATTACCATATAAACTATTATTAATGCTGGTGTCCATGGTATAGTGTTAGTAAAGCATAGAGGTATATATATCTACTCCCCACTTCTCATGATGCTGGTGCCAACGGTCTAGTGTGTATTTTGTATTGCGACAAATTTGCTATCAATTACTTTGTGTGGACATGGGTAATAGTTGCAAATCATTGCAAATCATTATAACATTTAGAGCAAAAGCGTATATTTCATTGAATTGTGGTTGCTCCCAAAACAATTTATGTGTTTCACTTGTTTTGTTTTGTGATTTTTTTTTAAAATATCTACATATAAACATCGAACATTGAGCATTGGTGATAACAGGTATATCATTGACGGAAATTTTAATTCCAATGACATGAGAAAAATAACTTTTATCATTTGTTAATTTTTTAAAACTGACATTCAAAAACACACAAAACCATATTGCAAAACTCAGGTTATTAGTTTCTAAATTTTAAGAAAAAAAAATACTCGTATTTGTAAATAGATTAAAACTCCTCGTACCACCTCTGAAATTGAAATCACCTCTACACTAAAACCGTCTCACTGCCCCAATAATTCATTAGAAAACAAAACAAAAAACAACAACAAAACAGCAACACAAAACAAACCAACCAAACAAACAAACAATAAGAACTTGCATGAGGAGACCATCTGTTTATTGAAATCGCTTGAAACCGGCCATAATAGAAATGCTTAGCTACTGTAACCGGAAATTCAAGTCATACAATTTACTTTGACTGCACAATATCCTTTGCAGTGTCTAAAAAATCTGACATATCACATGACATTGAAATGTCGAGATGACTATTGCCGTTAACACTTATATTAGATACACCGACGCGAACGCCTACATGTATACAAGGAATACTTGGGTATGGGTGGGTGAAGACTTGTAAAAGATTGAAGTTTATATATAATGGCATATTCAAGATCTTCATGAAGGGAGGGATGTGTGTTCAAATATGGGACGAGTGCAGCCACTCTGGACACGACCGCGATCTACCAGTGGCATGGTCAAAATAATGAAACGTTTTGTAGAAAGGGGACTCTGACTCCCCCTGCCTCTTGTATGTGTCTTACATGATGAATGCTCCATAGCACTAATCTTTCATCATAGCATGTGATTGACAGTTATCAAAATGCATGCCACCTGACAGAATAAGAGAATAGATTCTAATTTAAAAAGGAGGTATCTTTTTAGTAGAAATATTGTCACTGTTTAAATTATATGACCCTCTCCACCTAAAAAAAGAAACTTTAAGAAAGAAAAAAGAAAAGAAAAGGGGAACGAAGAACGAACAAGAAGAATCAAATAATACACAATTGAAATGGAAGTGATCTCATGTCATCTGCTCCCATTAATATTACCAAATAAAAATTTCTTTTAAATTTGTACTTAAGATCTATCTTTGGAAAAAAAGCATGTAATAATAATAATAATTGAATTGTGTTAGAATAGCCACTTTTACTCAGCGAACGTCCGAAGTAATATGTGAACTTACCCCGTATAGTCTTTATACGCAACTGCACAATTAGGGCCAAGCATGGACCACATGCAGATACTGATTAAAATAGAGAGGGTGTCCATGATAATCCCAAACACTCTGTTGGTTGATAATCAAATGTCCTGCAGCGGAACCTCCCGCGGTAATGGACAGAATTGGTACGTTAGACTCTCACTTATATTTTGTGATCTCATAGCTAGACTGCACACTCGTTGTGCCAGTCATCTGATGTGTTACGTGCTGTAAATTTTTAGGGTTTCCACAGCGCACTTGACGACACAGTACATACCCTAGGCTACACGTATCTCCCTGAGGTCCTCTAAATTAAGCATCGCTCATGTCGCTCCACCATGGTGATAAATGCCAGAAATTGGTGTATTTTAGGTTTCATGCAATACATTGCAAACGTGTAGATAGATCTACGTTTGTATGTTTCATTTGTAAGTTGGAAATAGTGACCGATTGGAGGTTAGCCATAGGGACCACATTTATTTGATCATTTCAGATTCAATTGTTTCAACATCAATGATATGGCTGGCTAAGTTGAGTATCTCCAGAACAAAACTATACTTTGAATATGAAACATATCAAAGTGAAATATGTTTTCATCAGTTGTGCTTTTTATTCAACATTGAAAGAGAGAATAGTTTGAGGTTTCGTAATGTAATTAGAAATAATTAGTTGAAAAATACTTTAGTCTATGCAAGCCGATTAAACAAGAGCTGTACAAACATTCCGTTTTAGATGAAAAGTCTCAGTCCACTCCTTTCTACAAGATATGCGGCACTATGAATAATTTATAGTAACCTTATCTTCGGGCAATAATCGTTGATATATATGTATTCATGTTTCCGCGACGGCTGAGTAGATGCGGAGGATCCCCACACCAACGATCGGTAGAGGACGTTATGACTTTGAAATAGATCTAGTCACATACATTTCATGCGAGACAACACTGTTTACATTCGCAACAGGGACAGAAACTATTTTATCATGCTATTTTCTAACATTGTGCCGTAATAAAACATTATGGATCACACAAGACACAACGAAGTATTGTCAAAATATCTCAAGAGTCATAAATCACCGAACAAAGGAAATGTTACCAATGCAGCGGAAAGAAAAACGTAATATCATCTTATTGAATTTTTAATATCGCTCACGCTCATTATAGTCTTTGCATATATGATTATGATATAGACGTTCTTCAGTCTTCATTCTTTATGTCCAACATGACTGTAGTACACTGTAGGCGTATCGGATTGTATGGTGTTTGTGTGCCATATTGTGCAAGGACATACCTGGACACTGTCACTTGTCACGAAAAACAACTGATAGATCAATATATAAAAATAATAGTTCTATTTATTTTCTTAACTGGTCTACTTGGTCTATATTACTCTATAAGATAAAATATCAGATCATGAACTCTTTTTAGTGTATAGACCAAGTAGACCAATTAAGAAAATAAATAAGAACAATTATTTTATCAGTCGTTTTTCGTGACAAGTGCCACTGTACCTGAGTCATTATCTAAGGGAGGGGGGGTGTGGGCTTTTTTAGAGGCAGTGTCATGTACTTCTTACCACCACCCCTTTCAGTTTTGCAAATCTAACATACGACACCCCCCCCCTCCACTTGTAAAGATGACAAATCTTACAAGTCTTGTACTAGCATTAAAGTATTGGATATGTTATCCTCGTAGATGACTGCTTAACTTATTGGAGAAGATCCTAATTACAATTAGACCTAGTGTGGGAGAAATCACAATAGTCTTAACCTCGAGGTGTTAGCCTGAAATATGATCAATGTTTTTGCTACGCATTTTTCAGCCTTACACTTTTATGATATATAAATCTAATGATTAAGTTGTGCAAATAGTTCATGCTCCAAATAGAACCAAAATCTTCTACATGTCAATTGTCAAACAAGTTTTCTTCTGTTGATAATGTTAAATTTCACCAATGATTCAATTTGTCCTCTCAGTTGAATGTACTAAAGTATTAGAGCATTCATAGAGTGCTCTCTTGTGATTAATCATGTTTGTTTGATTGATCCATTACACCAAGCAAACTTTTGTGACACATCTTCGGAGAAGTAAAAAGAAGTTTTACCATCAAATGGACGATGCCGGTTGTATTTAGAATAAATGTAAACATAATGAAAAGTTATGAAAAAAATGCATTGAATAACTACCCATGCAATTTCAAGTAAAAAATATGTCTTTACCAGTAACTCCTTTAAAATTTTCCTTTGTTGTTTTTCACAGGCCAATATACGTACAGTATTTGCTTATCTGCATTCTTTGGTAATTATGCAAACAATCTGCATGCGTGAGCTAGTTCTATAATATCAACTACAACAAGTTTAAAATCTTGATGCTCTATCTAGATAGCTAAAGATTATATATGCAATGGTTTATTTGTGTTCAAGAGCAAGTACCAATGATGGTGGAAAGCCAAGTACAAGTTTCAGACCACATGCCAGTACCAGCCGTGGTGCAAAAGGGAATACTGCTAGCACGTCTGGTATAAAACCCCAGAATAAACCTGTAGGAAGAATGAACCGAGCTGCTTATTTGAGACAACATATGGCCAAAATGAACTACAACTTAGGTTCTGGAAGTGCAAATTTCAATGTGTAAGTGAAAAGTACGTTTTCATAGTCAGTTGAAATGCCTGTTTTTGTTGTGTGATTTGTTCCTAAATACATTCCTTTAATAAAATACGTATTTTTCATAAAATGTTTTTATTGGGTGTATGTGGTAACGTAGTGTCTAATTTTTTTTTACTGTGTTGGTTACTAATGTATATGTTGGTTAAAATATTACTGAATAAATTTCAAGCATATTAATTTAGAGTAAGTTTTAATGGTAAAGTTTTGAATTACACTTCTTTTGAGTATGAACCAAACCCCATTATGAATGAAGATTATACTGTACTTGTCTAGACTAGTATTCTTTATTCATTTTATGTTTTAACTTCTATTGAAAAGGAGCGAAACTCAATAAAATTTATCATTAAATCTTATTCTATATCAATATGTTCAAAATTAATTCAGTTATGTTTTAACCAACATGATGATTATACAGCAGAAATAGTAATGAGACACTAATTTTCATATAAAAATCCATATTATATAGGTATGTGTTTTGTAATATTTGTGGCTTCATATCTAATCCACCCCAGTTCTGTGGCAATTGTATGTACAAGAACCAAGTGATTAATCCCTGGTTTTACTGGGTGATCTAATCTTGGTGATAGTAAATATATTGCATTAAGCTATTCATAAACTGCATATACATTATCATTTGCTTGTGTCTTCTTTTGAATTTCCCATTTCAGTATGCCAGATGAACTGTTGCTTGTGATATTTGGTTACCTTGGTTTCAACCATCTGTTGGCGGCAAGTCGTGTCTGTCAACGCTGGCGTACTCTCACCTCAGATAAGTGAGTCTTACTTAATTTGACATGTTCATTGTTTGATGTTCATTTTATCAATATTTTGTCAGTGAGATTTGACTATGTTTTTTGTTAATATCATACATGTATGTTCATATTTCCAGTGTCTTGTGGAAAAAGATTTACATGCGAGAATTCAAGCCATCTAAGAAGAAGAAACCGCTTATAATACCCAGTTATATTCCTCCGGGCTACTGGAAATCGCTGTTAATAAAAGAGTGAGTATTATAATTATTCAAGTGTAAGTTGATATTTATAATAGGATAATGTTCAATTGATCCAGTGTTTTTTTAAGGTTCAGAGTTAGTGAATGATGATTAAAGCTGAGATCAAGGTGTGGTTATAAAAAATCTGAAGAGAAGGGGGTTTAAGGGGGATCAGGATCCGGGTGCATGAGCAACCTTGCTACTCCCCACCCCATCTAGACCTGCCACTGAGTTCTATAGATTAAGCATAAACATAGATGATGCAGCCATTGAGTAGATCATACTGTTCATATTTAACTTATGTATGGAAATATATTTACAAGTGTTTGCATGTTGCATATTTTGTTTTTACCAGATCAACAGACAGAAGTGGGCTTGTTTTGAATTCATTGAAAAAGATTAATCCTTACACAGGTCTACCAGCAAAATCACAGGAGGCTTTAGAGTATGTAAAGATAAGATCTTACTAATTTAAGTGCATTCATTTTTGCATAACTTTATATGAAGCGAAAGCAGTGTTTGTTTCGTTTTTGTATGTATGTGCGTCTCTGGACAAACTTCAGCGCAGACTGATGAACTAATTTTGTTCAAACTTAAATCAACTATGAGACATGAGGTCATTGATGTGACACTGATTTGATTAGATTTTGGGCTCTTTGTCTATTAAATTGTGCTTTTTAGATGGCCATTTTTGGTTCTGTTTCAACATATTCTGCCATAGCTTTAATGCTGCTTGAAAGAAGATGCCCAAACTTTGTGTAATGCTTACCTACATACACTAACTATCAAATTTGTCCAAATTTGGCACTTTGCAAATAAAAGTGTGTCTTGCAGAAGGCCATTTTAGGTAAACATTTTACAGTATTTTCTGTCATTGTTTCAATACCACTTGAAATAAAATGTTCAAGCATGATACACTGTTTACAAGTCTAGTGAAAATCATCTGTGTTTAGTTTTGGCAATTTATCAATGAAAATGTGCCTTCCAGAAAGTTTTTTTATTGAACATGAGTCACCAATATGCCAGTGAGGCTGTGCTCTTTGAGTACTTTTGAACTAATTCGGAACAATTACTCATTATTTCTTTTTATATAATTTTGCTATTAAAATCATTCATATTTGTACAATATTACTGAACATTGCTGTATGTAGTGCACTATTAATGTATCACTATTGGTTTTCATATGATTTAATACAATTAAAATGTTATTTCAGAACATCAGGCATTGGTTGGTTGTTGTGCTTCGTAGAAAGTGAAAATGTAGAATATTATGTAGAACAATATGAAGTATTTTATTTCAAGATGTCTGTTCATGTTCGCTGGTACAGTGTAGATGTTCCAGCTTTACACAAGATAAAAAAGATTCGCATTTATGCAACAAAACCAATTTTCTTTGATGAAAAGGGCAAAGCAGTAAAGGAAAGGTACAGTTGAACTAAAGAAATCTTCTATAATTTCCCTAGTAGTTACCGGTACATTACCTAATTTCTGGATACTATTATATAGTAACCTTTTCTTGTACTAATTCGTTCTAATAAGCGCTCAGTGTGCGCTTATAAAAATAAAAAAAAACAAACAAAAATTATAAAGCCCACCCCGAGAATTTTTCAATATGGCACCAGGTAAACATGAAATCTTTAGCTAAAAAGTGAAATTTGATTAAGAATCAAAAAGGGAAGTGTGCTGAATGGGGCAGGTGCACTTATATGAATGATTACGGTATATGTTTAGCTGTTAATTTATCATGTAAGTTTTTTGTTAATCTTTCAGTCCGAGTCAGAAGTCATTCATGTTTGAAGCAGAACTGAAGTGGTCATCATGGAAATCCAAAGTTGCTCCGAGCGGTGCAGATCAGGTGGTCAATGCCTACATCATGCCAGACGGGGTCACCATCTTCACATGGAAAGTATGCCATCCTGCTCACTATCTACATGTACCAGCTATCATGTTATGTCAAAGTATGAAAGGCCATAATTTTAAATTATCAGATTATCACATGGTTATGATTATTATCTTTGGGTAAAGTGCTAGCGGTTACGTAGGTCATATTCCACTACAAAATTCTTTCAACAACTCACATAGCTCAGATTCTTCTGTGATGAGATTAGTAACTTTCCTTAATTCAAAGCAGACTGTGAAAAGCTAATGCAATATGTTCATTGAAACGCTGGTCACACAAATCATGCTACATGAACGCCCATAGTCACAAATTTTTGTGAATTGCATCGATTTCTTTTGCAAGCAGTTTGTCCAATATAAAAAATGCTAAAAATTGCAAATAGATAGGTTGTATAGGTGTAAGACTGAGGATGGGCAGGGCACTATGTGGGATGTTCGTGCATCTTTAACTGATCCCCAGAGTAGGAAGTATATATTGCCTGACCTGGATGGGACAAATGAACATGATGCTTTTAGGTTGAGCTTGTGTTAGTTGCAATTTAGGCAGATGCAAGTTGTGTGTCAGCCGTATTCTTAACATTATTGCTATGAGATGACCACATATCCTTTGACATATCCAGGGATGTGACTAAGGCATAAGGGAAAGAAATTATATCAAAATGATGTATATAATGTTCCCTGTGTGTCACAATTTAATAAGTCAAAATAGCAATTATTAAATAATGTGATTAACTTATATCTGTAGGATGGAGGGGACCTTGCATTTTTGACGGCTTGTTTTTCATTTGACCACCTTGTTGAGAGATGTATTAGAGGCACCACAACGGCGCCATATTTTCCACCTCCACACAGGCCATTCAGAGATGATATTGATCCCAAATATGGTAAACAGAAAAACGATTAGTTGTTGTCAATAGCTTTGAAAATCTTCTTTACAAGTTATTTGTGTTATTTTAATGCATCAAGTTACAATTTATCTACTCTTTGGAAAACCTTAGTTTTGTATTTACAAGTCATACACACTTTAATTCAAGGGCTTCATGGTTACACAGCCACATTGGAGCTGCGGAATCAGAGAACATCATTCTGGAACAGTATATACAGGGATCTCTATTGCATGGAGGGCAATATTAGTAAGCTGATAGAGCTTGTTTTTTTTGTTTGTTTTTTTTCATATTCAATGTATTCAAACCAAAAGTATTTGAATACGAAAATTCCTGTGCACTTCATCTGAAATTATTTTATTGTAACTGGTAAGATATATACAAAGATGTGTTTGCAACTACTTATTTATAAAAATTGGCTCTTATTAGAAAATTCTGGAATACTTGTGTTATCATTAATAGATAGAAATGAAATTTAAAATATGTGGTTACATTTTTTTTCATTTTGTTGTATGTATATTTTTATTGATCTATCATTGGACATTACAGACCTTTAAATTTTAGATGACACAATACTTTCTCATTTTATTTCTAATTAATATTTGTTGATAAATGGTTTATTAGGGGATGGTTTTGCGAAGTTCATTCTTCTGGATCCTGAAGATTCATATCAACGTTCATCAGTAGCAAAGAAGATACAGCTCCCATGGAAGACAGACATCATGAAGGGCATCATTCAAGTAAACAAGCATTCTATACGTTATGCAGTACATATGTATGAGCAAAACTGATTTTTGGTATGGAATTATGGTACGTTTATCACAGACTTTTTTTGCTCTATGATCCTGCTTTTAAGTGCATTTTAAGTGATGTTAAATATCAATCCCAATTTTGTTGTACTTAGACATGTACTGTCTATTGCTTGTTACATATTTGTTTCATCAAACATTCTGTATTTTGTGATTAAATATTACAATTTTTTATTCGAAATTTAGAATCTTTGTTATCTTGACATGACGGTGCTTGATGATCAAAGGAAAGCGATGTGGTGTGTCAGTTCAGGAGTATGTGTAACATCACCGCAGTCCACAAAAGGTACGTACATGCATGTACATCTCAGTACAAGGCTTGAAACTATAGTTGATTCAAAGTCTTAGTTGCCAATTTCCCTATGGATATACTCTGTGAACATTCATAAATATTTCCTTTGATAATGAAACGTAGTAGGGCTGCATATTAATATAAAAAGTGTATTACTTATCTTCAAAATTGATTATGTTGCGGATTTTGCAACTTTAAGCTATATTTTGCTACCTGATAGACTGCTAAACTACTAAAGAAATATTCCAATGTATTTTAACGTTCATGTATGAAGAAAATAAATACATCAATAGGAACGTTTTGTCCCGATTCTATGAAATGTCTTTTCTTTTTTAGTTGATTATGATTTTGTTGGTGACAATTTCTCCATCAAATACTCCGACAAGAAGGGAAAAATTGACATGAAACTTGTATGGGTAAGTTCCACCCATAGATATATCTATCTATTAAAGAAGAGATAAAATACTTGTACAATCTAAACAGATGGATTTTCCTGAATTACGTATTATCTATAATGTTTATTCTATCTATTGGAAGTTGGAGTGCAGATAATGAAGCTTGATATTTAGTATACTATATGTTTTTATAATATGTATACTATATCTTCTAACAGTAAACTACAACATGCATATAGATCTAAATGCATATTCCATGTCTAGCCCATTTCTATATATTTTTTTTATTTCAGGACCATGACGAGAAGCAGTATTATATGATAGGGCTTGAGATGCATCTGGCTCTACAGTTTATCAACTATTGGTTTGGGACTAAGTACTAATCATAGACAGTGTAGCATAAACTGTCATGGTCTAAGTTTGAGTGTTGGAAAAGAGGAGTGGATGATTAGCTAAACACTGATGAAATCAGTTTAATCAATATGTAATGACAAGATTAAATAAATGGATAAGTGCTGTGCAGCTTTCTTGTTTTTATGAGCAGTCACTTGTTCAGGTGTGATACTTATATGTCAGTTGAGGCATCACAATCAGTTATAAGAATGATTCATGTGTTATACATGTTACGCTTATTAATTTTCATAACTTAAAATAACTTAAATTAACTTAACTTTAACTTGAAATTATAATGTTGTTAATTGATCTTACTACCGGGTATTTATATTCAACTGCACTGGGGAGGGGGGGGAGGTGCACCCCAGGGCCCCCCTAATTAAAATGTGTTTTTCCCAAGTTTGCATGTGAATACAGTTTTTTCTCTCTTTCTTTCTTTCATGGCATGCAAGCTCCTACTCTGAGCTCCTACCCCTGTATTGACATAGCTGAAGACGGATTTTACAACCATTTGTGAGCTGCTTGGGATGATGGTATAATTCTGGTCTCAGCACCTTGGGGTCGTGAGTTCGAGTACCGTCAGGGCCACTTGATATAGTCAAATGGAAGCTTAGGGTTGTAAAACCTGCCTTCAGCTATATCAATAAAGTTGCTTGCGCTTGCTTGCCATAGAAGAGAGAGCGAGAGAGAGATGAAGAAAATAGTAATTATTGTACATATCTCATCCCCTCTCCCCTCCCCACCACCACATGAGATCATTTGGGGCCATATTCCGAGTGGTCTTATACTTAGAGATTATACTGTTAATTTACTACCTTAGGCCGGGTAACAGAATTTTTGGTGAGCCGTCAACACGTACTCAGTCTTATTCATAACGAGCTCAACTACATATTTTGTGTTGTTTCCGCCTGGACAGTCAGCATGTCAGTAAAAGACGTCAGTCTATCCTACCAGTCATATCCAAACTTTTTGAAAGAATAGTCTATGATCAGTTGTATACCTACCTGTGCAAAAATAATTTGATTTACGAATTTCAATCTGGTTTTAGGCCTATGTTCTCTACTGACACAGCTCTCACCTATTTGATTGACAAATTAAAAATTAATGTAGATAAGGGTTTGTATACTGGTGTAATTCTACTGGACCTACAAAAGGCTTTTGATACAGTGAATCATGATATATTATTTTTAAGAAAGCTAAAATCAATTGGATGTGCTAAACTTGTTAATTTGTTCTCCTCATATTTATCAAATCGTCACCAATTTATAGACATCAAAGGCACTTGCTCTCAATCACAAATAATCAAGTGTGGCATCCCACAGGGATCCATTCTTGGTCCTTTGTTATTTTCTATTTATGTTAACGATATGGAAAATCATTGACTGTGATCTATGTCTATACGCAGATGACTCCATGTTATTGGTAACCGGTAAAAATATAAATATAATAGAATCATAATTGTCAGAAGAAATGAACAAAAATAAAAAATGGTTAGACATGAATAAACTCTCATTACATCTTGGTAAAACCGAAAGTATTGTTTTTAGTTCAAAAAGAAAACTTAATAAGGTATCATCTTTAAATGTCTATTGTAATAAGGCCTAGAAAAAATGATCCTGTGGTTCCGGTAACCCTAGCTAACCCATTTTAACCCCCCCTAACCTAATCTTTTTATTGAGTTTTTCAATAAAAACTTCGAACCTATGGATTCAGACATAAAATAATATACTAATTATAGCGATCCAATAAAAAAATCATATGTAATTCATCATTTTTGTTTAATTTTACCATCATGTCACTTTCGTTTTCTATGTGGAGTAAAAAAAAAAGAAGTGGCCCCTACCTAACCTAATTTTTTGTGGTAAAAAAATATGAAGAAAAAAATACCTACCTTACTAACCTATATTTCAAAATCATGTTACTGGAACCAAACAATCATTTTTTCTAGGCCTAATATAAAAATTGAATCTTAGTCAAATGTTAAATATTTAGGAGTAATGATAGATCAAGATTTGTCAGGTAAAACTATGGGTAATTCTATTATCAAACGCATAAATTCTGGTTTAAGATTCATGTTTAGAAAAAAAGAATTTTTGAAATTTAAAGAACGCAAACTTCTGTGTATATCTTTATTGCAATCCAAATTTGACTATGGCTACAATGTTTATTGTAGAATTATAACAAAATGTGTAAAGAATAAGTTACAGACAGCACAAAACAAAATTATAAGGTTTATTTTAGATTTTGATTGCAGAACACATTTGACAACCTCACATTTTAGGAAAGTTAATTTTTTAGATGTTGAGTCTAGGGTTAAATATCTGACACTGAACATGATGCATAATATATATATTATGGAAAGTCACCACAATACTTATGTAATTTTAACAAAATCGAAGAAGTGCATCAACACAACACCAAAAAGAGCTTTATTAAATCCTATGTACTTCCTCATGTCAATAGCCAAGGTCTCACTTCTTTTATGTATAATGGTGCTAAATTGTAGGAATTGACCACGAGAGATTGGAGTGTTAATGGGAAAATTGAGCATGCTGGGTAAATCAGACGTCAGAATGCTCAATTTTCCCATTGCCACGACAATCGAGTGGTCAAATACCATTCTATCATGACTAAAATCCACACTAAACGAGTGTCTGATTCGTTTTTATTTTAAAATAAATCATATTATAACGTTCTCATTGCAAGTCAATTTGTCAACCAGCGTGCTCAATTATACGATTGACTGCACGCGCGGAGACCGCTACTACGGCACTAGTCTAAACTTTTGCTCTCTACACGGGACACGCCTTGCGACGTCAGCGGCTGTATTGATAATGTGACGAGTTTAGACTAGTGTCGTAGAAGTGGTCTCTAGTCAATCTAGTCTGAAACGCTGGTTGACCAATCAGCGTTGGTTATTGGCGGTGATTTTTGCACGGAATGATAGAATATGGAATTCCTTACCTACTAACTTAAAATCAATAGAAAGTAAAAAAAGCTCATTCAAGAGTAAATGTAAATTATTCCTTTTCAATAAAATGGTATCCACTGAAGATAGCGAATTTGTAATGTAAATCTTCTCATGTGATTTATTTATTATTAGTATTTGTTGTATTAATTTTGTTCACTAGTCATCTTGTCACTGTGATAATATAATGTGGTCCACTATGGAAATAAGTTTTTGTTCAAAGCAAAGACTTTTTGCTCCCTACTTATAATCTCAAAGTACTAGTACCTTATTTCTTATGTTATTTATTTTGTTTAATTTTATTGGTTATTTTTTATATCTTGTTTTTCCTATTATATTATCTTGTTTTATGTATTTAATGTAATACTACAATGCACAATGTTATTATAAATAAATATCTGAATCTGAAGGCCAGTAGGGACAGTCAGATAGCGAAATAGCTGGCAAACGATAGTAAAACAGAGTTCCGTCACTGTAGCCGTGTGCATTAAATTTTGCTGCGACGTCCGCGTGGCTTCTTACAGGAGCGGCGGTCCACATGTTAGCGCTTGAGACCGTCACTGCCACTGCCTCTTGATAGAGAGATCCTGCAGGATTCGAGCTAACAACGACCAATATTTATTTTTATTTGTAGATGTCTTGATTCGCGCCAGTTGCTATACCATTTAAAACGTAGCTGACACAGCCTTGCACACAGCCTTGCAAATCTTACACAATTTGAGACTGACATGTTTGAAATGAAAAAAAGCAAAAGAAAAAAAAACGACAACAAAACAACAACAAAAACAAAAAACAAAACAAAAAACAAACAAACAACGCACTCGTGCGAACAGTTCTCTATGAATAGCTGTTGCTCTATGAGAATAATACATGACTAGCCGCTGGTAAAAAATATGATGTTCTTAATTGCTGTTCCTTTATCATATGAAGATTTGTATGATACTTCAGACTTTGGGGCATTAGATGTGGTATCTTACCGAGAAGCCAGTGCTACTGCCGAGGGGCAGATTTGACGCCACCCTGAGGCTGCATCATGGGTGTTTGCGAGACACCTAGTTTTGATTTAGTGGGATACATACCTTGTCCAGGGCAATGGTGAGAATAAAATGGTGTTATGTGCGCAACTATAGACGTTTACAGGCGGGTCAGCTATTTATGCCTACGGATGTCGACTAGATCTCGAGTAAACCATAGACTAATCTTAGACTCCATTAATATGTTGAATCTTTCATCTATTCAAACGCAGTGAAAATCAAGAGAATAATTGATATTAAATGTTTATTTAAGAAACTAACACCCAAAACTTCTCAGAAGTGAGGAGGAAAAGAGTATCACGAAATTACACAACAGAAAAGATGTTGATATTCCCCAGAAAATGGAGTAGAGGTTGGAAGAACAAATATGTCAAATTTAGAAAGAAACAAAACAACACCTGTTCTGATTTGGTGGAATGGTCAAGAGCACTAACTCAGAAGACTTGACGTAGGGAAAAAACACAGATTAATAGATGAAAAATAAGTGCAAAATTTTTGCCATGTAATAAATGCACCATGGTCTCCGACTCTTAATGAACCTGTTATATTAGATCTGATCTAAATGTTATGCAACCTTGTGACTTGCTGTAAGTCTGGTGGACTGGTCTATCTGATGTAGTATTTTCCTCTACTAAAATCAGATTAAACTTATGAAAGAGAGAATGAAATCTTTCAATTTCATTGGCAATTTTCTTATATTAAAAATCAGATTAACCCCATGAAAGAGGGAATCAAAGCTATTAATTAACATTGGTAAAGGTGTAAATAGACTATACAAAGGACTTCGATAACGTTGCCTGATTACATGTCTGTAGATC
>CM032661.1:23301958-23359403 GCA_019095985.1 Streblospio benedicti
TATTGATACTCGTATCATTCATGTGACTGTTATTAATAGTTTATGAATCTGTCACATGGTCCTTATCGTTTACAACGGACGACCACCATTAAAACTAGACATTTTTTGTATCTTTTCATGACAAATGTTATATCATTACTTTTGAATGAAATACATGTAAACGAGTAACACCCAGCCCTATGGGCTCAATTTTCAATAATTAAAAATAGTAAAATGATTATACAAAATATACAACCCTACACATTTTTGAGTGATTGTTCTTAAAAAGTTTATAATGTAAATGAACATTTTTTCAAGAGGCATGCATAGTTATACACATACAACAGTATACATGTATATGTAGTTATTCAGTGATGGATCCAGGATTCAAAAGGGGGGTGGGGGGCGGTGCTTGATTTTTTTTTCTCGTGGTAGGGACCTGCAAACGGAGATTTTGATGACTCTGAGTGTAGTTATATAAAGACAACAACATAAGAACAACAATTTCAAAATACAAATTAAACATAATATATTATATAGCATGTTGAGCAGTATTTGAGTGGTAATTTTGAGGAACCAAAAAGTGATACATATGCTCCAAACCTCTGTTGAGCACTATCTCAGAAACACTGTTCAGATTGACAATCAAAATGGATAAAATAAGCTTCAATTACTCAATCAAAAACATCTCCAAGCATGTTGAGCACTATTTGAGTGGTAATTTTGAGGAACCAAAAAGTGATATATATATGGTATATATTCCTTTGATAAGACAGCTAGGGTCGAAAATGTACACTTGAATAAACAAAAAATTTATTTACTTTTATCTGCAAATTGAAATTTCTGAACTTATTCATTTTATATATATATATATATATATATATATATATATATATATATATATATATATAGCAGCAGTATATATATATATATATATATATATATATATATATATATATATATATATATATATATATATATATATATATATATATATATATATATATAGAGATAGAATTCGGTTCCCCCTTAAAAATTTTGGGAAAGTTGAGATTCCCATTGGGGTATTTTGGGGGGGGGAAGGGTTGGGTGGTGGGGCCGGGGTGGGGGTTTTTAGGGATTGGCTGGGGGGTTGGCTTAAAATGTTGAGAGCTTAAAAAACGGTTGGTAAGTAATATTCCCTGGGGGTTTTAGATGTGGTCCCTTTTGGGGGTAAAAGGGGGGGACTTGGGGTTTTAGAATGAGGAAATTAAGGGTTTTTACTTTGGTTAAAAGGGGTTGGGGGGGGGGCCCTTTGGGTTATTTTAAAATTTTCCCTTTTGGGGTTAAGGTAAACTTTTGGGTTCAGGGGGTTTTAGGGTCGGCAAAAGGGGGGGTTTGGGGGAGGGGTCTTGGGGGGGGGGGGTTTTAAATAAAAAAAGGGGTTCGGGGGGAGCTTAACACTTTTGGGGGTTGGTAAAAAGTCCCAACCTTTCCCAAAAAAAAGGGGGCCCCCCCCCCCACCCCGATTTTTTAAAAAAAATTTCCCAATAAAAAGGAAAAAAAAAAAGTTTTTTTTCTTCCTTTTTAGATTTTTTTTAAAATTTTTTTCGCCTTCCCTTATTTTGGTTTCGCTTATTTTCCTTTAAATTTGAAAGGTGCTAAAAAAATTTTGCCAAAAAAGCCTTTGCTTAAACCCATTCAAAAAAACGTTTTTTAGTTTTGAGAAAACCCTTTTGGCAAATATGGGGAGTTTTTACCCTTTTTAAATATTGGGTTTCGAGGGGGCTTAATTTTTGTTTTTAAGGGGCCAGTCCCTTTTAAAAATTCATTATTCGTTTCCCCCTGATGGGAAAATCCTAAAATTAGGAAAACGGGGGCCCGTAAACCCTGGGGCTGGGGAAGATATTTTTTAGTTTTTTAATTTAAAAAATATAATTTAAATTTAAATTTTTTATATTTAAAATTTTGTTAAAAAAAATAAAAAATAAAATATTTTTAAAAAAAAATTTTTAAAAAATTAAAAATAATATAAAAAATTAAAAAATTCATAAAAATAAAACCAAAAATTTTTGGTTTAAGTCCTTGAAAGTTTAAAATGTTTTGGGGAAAAAAAAGGCCTTAAAATTTGGCGGCTAAAAAATTTTTTAAAATTTTTTGGGGGGGGCAAAAGAGAAAAAAATTTTATTTTTGGGGGTTTTTGGGGCTTTTAAAAAAAATCCTTGGGGGCCCTTGGCTTTTAGAAATGTTTTAACCTTTAAGGAAAAAAAATGAAACGGGTTTGAGAAAATTTGAATTTTTATCACAAAAAAAATTGGGCCCTTTGGGGTGGTGGGGGTTTGTTAGGATATGGGGGAAAAAAGGAAAAGGGGGGGGAGCTTGGGGTTTTGAAATCCAAGAAAAAATGGTTTTAAGGTTTTTTTTGTGTTTTTTGTTGTGGGGGGGCTTTGGCTTTTAAGAGAATTTTTTTTTTGGGGGTTTTTCTTTTAGTATAAAGCTTGGGGAAAAAGGGAAAAATTGTTTAAACTGGGAAAAATTTTTTAAAAAGGGCCCTTTGGTGGGAAATTTAAGGGGCTTGGGGTTAATGGCAAAGGGAATTTAAACCTTTTGAGAGAAGGCGGCGGCTTTTGAAAAAAAAGGTTTTAAAAGGGGGTTGGGTCGGGGGGGGCTTTAAAAAAAGGGGTTGAAAAGGCTTTTTTAAAGGGAAAAAAAAAAAAGGGGGCCCCGGTAGTATAAAAGGCCCAAAAAATTTTTTAATTTTTGGCTTTAAAAGGTTTAAAAAAACCCTTTTGAAAAAATTCGGGAGAGCTTTAAAAGGCAGTGGGCCGAGATTTAAAAGGCCTTTTTGGGATTTTTTTTAAAACCAATTTTAAGGGTTTTTTTTTTGGGGGGCTTGGGTTTTAAAAAGGGAACCCTTTTAGAGTAAATGGGGTTTTTTTGGGTGGGTTTTTTGGGTTAAAAATTATTTGGTAGGGGGTTCCCCAACCTTTTTTAGAGAAAGTTTTTTGGTTTGAGAAGTTTAAAAATTCGGGTGGGAAAACCGGGGGCCTTCAAAAACCCCGGGAAAGGAGGCCCGCTTTTTAATTTTAAAACCCCAAAAGCCCCCCTTGGGAATTTCCCCACTGGTTATATATTTTCAACCATTTTGCTGGGGCTTTTCCTCTTTAATCCCCTGCAAGATGCCGGATCAAAGGGAAATAGTTGGGTAAAAATTTACCTTTCCCCAATTTCCCCCGGGGCTCCTTTCTTTTTTTCTTTCGGAAAGGAAAAACCCATTTTAAGAAAACCCCTTTTTAAATTTTTGTCGGGGAAATTAACCAAAATAGGGGGTATCGGGAAAAGAAAACAAACTTAAAACCAAAGAAAAAGGTCAAACCCCCAAAAGTTTTTAAAAACCCTTTAAAATTCGAATAAAAAACCATTTTTCGAAACCAATTTAAAAAATTTTTCTAAAAAACAATTTTTAATTTTAATAAAGTTTAAATTTTGAAAATTTGGAAACCAATTTTGCCCCGCCAACAAGAAAATTTAACCAAAATTTGTTTTAAAATGCTTAGGTTTTAATTTGTGGCCCCCGAAAAACCTGGAAAAGGCCCGTCCAAAATGGGGACTAAAGGGTTTCCCAGGCCAGGCAATTTTTGCCCAAAAAGGTTAACCAAAGGGTTGGAAAACTTTGGTTTTTAGTGCCCCCCCCAAAAACTTTGGCAAAATTTTTTAACCCCGTATTTATAATACATTTTCCTTTTTTTTTTACCCTCCCAACATTCCCCGCCAAAAGGCGTTTTACCCCCCCAAAACAAAATACCACCTTTTAATTCCAAAATAACCCCTTCCAAACTTTTTTTAACCCCCTTAGTTTTTTCCCCACAATCCGCCCTTTTGGTGGGTTCCGGGTTTTTTAAAAAATTGGGGGAAAAAAAAGGGTTGCCCGGCCCAAATATGGCCCCGAACCAATACAAAGCCCAACCCGGTGGGTTTCATAACCCCGGGGTTAATTTTGAATTTAAAATGTTTGGTTATCAATTTATATTATGTTGGGAAAACCTTTGGTTAAAAACGGTTTTTCAATTTCGCCCTTTTTCTTCCCCCAAAAGTTAAGAATTCCTTTTTATTTAAAAATCAAGGATTTTTTTTGAAAACCCCCTAAAATTTGGTTTTTCAAAAACTTTTTATTTTTATTAAGGTAATTAATTAAAAAACTTTTGCTAATCCCAAAATTTTTTGGGAAAAATTCCTTCAAAAAATTTAAAAATCCTTTAAAATTTCCCTTTTTTTTGGGGGCCTAATTTTTTAAAAAAAGGGGTTTTGGAAAAAACTTTAAATTAAAAAAAAAGGGTTTTGTAATTTTTAAATTGGTTTAAAAGGTTGGTTATTTTTAAAGGGTTTGGGTTTTTGGTTTTAAAAGGGTTAAGCCTTTTAACTGGAATTGGCCCTTAAATTTAACAATTTTGTCGGTTTTCACGGTTGAAACCAAACTCACCAACAAACTGCCTTAAAGTTTTTTCCCCTTGGTTCTTACCAATACCCCCTATATTATCCCCAATAAAAATTTTTTAGAAAAGTTAATTTTTTTTAAACAAAGAAAATTTTTAAAATTTTTTAATAATTGGATTTTGGAATTTTTGGGGTTTTTTGGGTTTTAAAGAGGAAGTTGGGTTTGGGCCCTTTTAAAGAACAAAGATTTGGGGAAATTTTTAAAGTTTTTTACACGCATGAAAAACACCCCAAAAACCCCCGTTTGGAAGGGGGGTATCTTGGCCTAAAAAAAATTAGACTACATCAACACCCAATGTATGTTACATGGGACGTGTAAACATTGTAATAGAGAGGGTGTTTGTTTATGGGAGTTTGTAGCAACTACTCTATCCGGGTTTCTAAGAGAGGGTGGTTGCTTGGAGAAGGTGTTCCTAAAAGGGGAAATCCAAGGGGTGAAAGTCTATTAGCAGTTTCCCCCCGTGCATGGGTTGATTACGTTTGGGGTCGTGGGCTTCGGTGATCTGACGGGTAAATGCTAAATTTAGGGCACATCCCTTTGGTGTCATTTTATTGGGAAAACAAAGGGTGCCGTTCCCTTTCCACGTTGGGTTAAAGTTGTTTACCAACGGGAAAATTTTCTTCTTTTAACTTATTTCAATAAGGGGCGTAATTTTGTTTTTAGCGTCCCAAAATTTGCATGCTATTATAGGCCCTTTAAACGCACGGAACGACATAACCCTGTATATTTGATATGTTAAATTAAAAACAAACGGGTTTTGGCCCAGGCCCATCTTGAAAACTGAACCTTAGCATGCCCCAGGGAGGATTTGGTGGTTTATCAACTGATAAGTTGCATTATATTATTCAAAGCCCAAAAGCACTAGTTTGTGTATCTGGTCAATGATAGTTTAATGTTTAAAACTGAAAGTAAAATTGAATTTAAGTATTGTGCAAACGGCATGTGGGTTTCAAAAGGGCCCCCTGGACTTTCAAAAACCCGGTGACATCCACTTTGGGAATAACCTAATTTTCTGGTGCTGTGCCAATTTTTGACGGGCAGGAGAATTGCTTGGGTAATACCTAAAATATACAGTATATATTGTTCACAGAACTATCATGGAGTACCATCAATATAAAATTTGTCGTGCTAGCCCCTTTTTTGTTATTTACAGAAGTTGCAATCCCCAAATGTAGTCCATATAGATAAAAAATAACACGGCTAATTTAATGATCATATATTTATGGGTAAAAACACGGGAAAAAAGGATCCTCACCAGTGTTTGACGTGCTCCAACCCCCGCCCCCCAGACTCGACGGGTTAG
The DNA here is from genome assembly GCA_019095985.1 of Streblospio benedicti. NCBI lineage: Eukaryota > Metazoa > Annelida > Polychaeta > Spionida > Spionidae > Streblospio > Streblospio benedicti. The sequence goes on from CM032661.1 coordinate 23,307,715, forward strand.
AGCAAACCCGCACGGCGGGAAAAATCGTTCAATGCCAGCGTTTTTAACATTTCCAAACGTTTCCCCTTGGAAATGTACTCACTCGACCCAGAAATCGCAGAAGTGGGGCCTTCACACTTTGTGATAAGTTTTAAAGGTGACGGACAACAAATATTGTACCGTATCCAGGACTTGGCGGCGGGGGGGCCGGCGGCGGCAACAGCAACAACAACAGCGTCATCACCGTCCGTGGGGTGTTTTGGGCAGGACGAATTTTCAGTTTTGGGGCGCGCGTGGGGGGGGGGGGGATGGTGGGGCCCAAAGTGGACGGGGGAGCCTCTCCTGGGAGGTGGCACCCAGACGTAAAAACGTGTCCCGTGGTGAGGCCGGACTGGATCATGGACAAGGTATGTGATTCTAGGGGGTTTTTATTTTTAGTATTTTTTGCAAGTGTAAATTCTCTATCATCATGTCAGCACATTTGGTCGGATCCCGGTTTCCGCCCCCAGATATTTATAGATCTTTGGGGCCCCTTTTTCCCGTTTACACCATTAAGTGGGGTCTTTTTTTTGAATATACAGGGTGGACCTTCAAAAATTTCGAAGGTGAATCTTCGAGCATGAAGGTTTGTTAGTTGGCCAAAATAGACAATTCTTTTTTTTGTTGCAAGTTGACAAAAAAATGCATTTATGTTAAACTACATTCCCTCCCCCGCCATTCGCTGCGGGGGTTCATCGCCCCGGGGTCGCTAAAACGTGATCTTCGCCCCAAAATCGGCATGGGGTTTCAAAATTTGGGGTGGATGTGGTGGGGGAGGTGCTGGGGCCGCCCCCTCGCGCCCGCCATCGGCTTCTGCTGCCAGTTTCATCATGCCCACGGTGGGGGGGAGCCTAGGGCCCCCTATAGGGCGTTATCAACAAAAATGGCATTTGAAATTTAATAGGCACTCAACGATAGGCATAGACAGATCCATAGGCATAGAAAAGGGCCCCCTTCCCCCCCAAAAAAACTTCATTTTTTTTTGGGTTTTTGGGAGCATGCCCCGCCCCGGGCCCAAACATAAATACCTTAAATTTCGCTCCCCCACTTTCCAAAAATGGGTTGCCCCTTCTTTTCTCTTTTCCCCCTTAAAAATTTTTAGATGAATGAAAACTGTGTGAAACAAGTTCGCGGGAGAGGGAAAGTTAACAAAAGAGCTGTTTAAACCCGACACCCAGCACCCCTTGGAAAAACCTTTTTTTGGCCCGAGGCAAATGATCGTACCTGGTTTCAAAAGAATAGACAAATGTGTTTCCCGTGATAAAATTTTTTCTTTGCTGCTGGTCGGCCCTTGTCATGTTTATTTGTTAAGCGTGGGGGAGGGAAAGTGATACCCTTTTTGAAACTTGCGATGGGGAAAAAAACGGCCCTTGCCCGTTTTTTTTCATTTTTAAAAACATATACCCTGCAAACAAAAAAGGGCCCGCGCGCCTACCCAACCGGACCTAAAAATTTTATGGTTTTTTAAATTAAAAAGGGAAACTTTTTTAAGATTTTGCTTATGGGGAAGTTGGTTTTAAAATGTGTTAAACATAAATAAATATAAAAATGATTCCCAAATTTTTTTTGTATATTTTTATCATTTTTTGGGTTTAAAGTAATAAACTGATATTTAAAAATTTTTGACTTAAATTTTTTTAAAAAGATGAACTAAAACTTATAATAAACATTAAAATAGGTGTCAAAAATTTAAAAAAAATACAGAAGCAGGCCTTTAAAAAACTTTCCAGCAAAAAAGGGGATCCAAACAAAGGTGGTGGGGGTGGGGCATTTTAAGTGGCTTGTGACCGTTTTAAGCAATTTATCGAACCCAAAAATAATATACCCCGATGCGAACGCCAGCACCTCGGCATACGTTAGCGGGCCCTGGGCGGGGCGCATCTACCAGTACGAACCCACACCGGTAATAAGCCTACCCCCGTTATCCGCCACTTCCCCCAGGTGGGGTTCTCGGTGGGGTGGCTGCGGGGGTGGAGGGCGGCTGGGCCGGGTTTTTCATGACGGGGGCGGCCGGGGCCCGCCAGTTTACCCACCCCCGCTCGGCGGGGACGTCTCGCTCTCCGTCCCCCGACGCTCATCAGCGTGCTCGCCCCGCCCCGGTACGTAGGTTTGTTGTGGCGCATGGGCGGATGCTTATAGGCAGATCCCGGGGTGGTGTGAGGGGTACCCCCTTTTCCCCCGCAAAATAGCTTATTTTTGTAAGTTTTTTTAAAGTTTGCTAACGATCACACTTCAAAACCTATAAATTTCCCTTTGCGCCCCTCCCCCCTTTTTTGAAAAAAACCCGGATCTTGCACGGGGGGAAATGTTGAACATGGGGAGTTGCTGCATGCATTAGTTGTCTTTTTGAAGATTTTAAATTTTCATTCCCAAATTTTTAACCCGAATGCTATGTATTGCTACCTGTTAAATTGACGATACTCATGTCCATGGGTAGGCCATTTTCACCGGGGTTTTAAACCCATGGCTACCAACGCTGTTTTTTTCCTCGGCATATAGAACCATAGTATAGGGAAAGGGGAAGCAAGGTGGGGATAACAAACAAATTTCTCATGTTCAAAGTATTTCAAATTTTTTAAAATTCCAATTTTTTCCTCCACCATGATTGTCTGTAATTTTGGGGGAGTACTTTATTTCCTGGGGACTTAAATTGGAAAAACCCTTCACCAACTTTTTTTCCTCTACTTATAAACCCCCCTTTGGGGATGGGTTTAATGAAGGGCTTGTGGGTATATGGCAGGGAGTGGACTTGAGAGATGGCGGCGGCTTTTGAGAGTATGGGGGTTGGGGTTGGGGGGCTTGAGAGAAGGTGAAAGCTTGAGAGAATGAGGGGGGGGGGGCCTTGTGAGTATATGACTAAGGGCAAGGTGAGGCTTGGCTTGAGAGAAGGTAGGAGCTTGAGATCGGGGAGAGCTTTTGGCAGTGGGACCGGGAGACTTTGAGAGAAGGCGGGGGCTTATGTAATTATAGCATATAGGGTTGCGAGGTGGGGGCTTGGCTTGAGAGAAGGCAGGGGCTTGAGAGTATATGGGTGGGTGGGTGGATTATGAGTATAGGTAAGGGGGGGGGTGTGCTCAACTTGAGAGAAGGATAAAGCTTGAGAGTATATTCTGGTGAAAGCGGACTCTTTCAAAAAATTCGAAAGAGGCGCTTGAAAGCCCCCCCCGGATCCACCACTGGTTATATATACAAATGCATCTATTAGCCTTTTAATACTATATAAAGATGAACATAAGTGGAATGAAATAGTGGTACATTTATTCTTCCTTGCATTCAGTACTCTTTTTCTTCGAAGATTTTATCAAGATCTTGCAAATTGTCGAATACAATAGGTATTAAAGAAAACAAGCTTATCAAGATCAGTCATCTTTCAAAAGTTTAAAACATAGTTCGATACCATACGAAACAATTCTTGGCTAGACAATATATATAATAATGTCATTCTGACATTGAAAACATTGGTGAAAGACAAGAAAACTACGAAAATTGTAAAATGCTTAGTAATTGTGCCCCCTCCAGAAAACCTGGATGTGTCAGTCGGACCTGGGGACTAGTTCTTATCGGCCATGAATATGCCTATATAGGTTACCAGGCTTTGAAACTTGTTTAGTGCGATGCTATAATTTTCTACCCGTATCATTCTACACCGCTTACGGCGTTTTACAACAGTACAACCATTTTAACTAAATAACATCAAACTATTAACGCTAGTCCACACAGTCGCATGGTAGCCAAAATTGCATAAAGATTGCAGGCAAAATATGGCGGGCGCTATACATGCAACCCGGTGGGTTCATAACCCGGGGTTAATCTGATAGTGTTGTTCATCACTTATATTACTGTTGGTAGCCACCTGGTTAGAATTAAATGTGCATGTACGCATTATCTCAATAGTTAAGATCTTTTTATGCTCTGCGATTCTTGAAACATATTTATATCATCTTTATTATAGTAATAATTTACACTTTTGCTAATCACAATCACACCTTCAATTTAAATGCTTATTTCTCTTTGGTACTAATCACGTTGTACAGAACTTTATTGAATAATGTTTCATTGTGAATATTATTGGTATGTGTGATTTTAGGAGTTGGTTTTTGGATTTTAAAGAGTGAAGTTGGAAGCTGGCCTTTAATGAACAAAGATTGGAATTTTAATGTTATTATACACGCATGACATACACACGCAGAACCCTGTCAAGAAGGTGGTATACTTGGCCTAAAAGAAATTAGACTACATCAACACACCAATGTATGTTACATAGCACGTGTAACATGTGTAATAGAGAGGATGTTAGTTTATGGGAGTTTGTAGCAACTACTCTATCTGATTTCGTAAGAGAGGTGGTTGCTTGGAGAAGGTGTTCCTAATAGGAAGTCATAGTGTGAAAAGTCTATTAGCCAGTCCTCCCGTGCATGGGAAATGCTTGATTACGTTGGCGTCGTGTCTTCGGTGATCTGACGGTGTAAATGCTAAATTTACGGACACATCCCTTTGGTGTCATTTTATTGAACACGAAGGCTGCCGTTCCTTGCCACGTTGATTAAAGTTGTTTACTAACGCATAAATTTGCGTGCTTTTTAATAACTTATGCAATAGGCGCATGTGGTTTTGTCTTTAGCGTCAACAGTTTAATTTGCATGCTATACTACTAGGCCTTCAAACGCACGGAACGACATATACATGTATATTTGATATGTTAAATACAAAACAAACAGTTGGTGGCCCAGGCCCATCTTGACACACTGAACTCTTAGCATGCACACATGAGGAGGATTTGCCGTGGTTTATCAACTGATAAGTTGCATTATATTATTCAAAGTCAATAGCACTAGTTTGTGTATACTGGTCAATGATAGATGTAATGTTAAATCTGAAAGTAAACATTGAATTTAAGTATCTGTGCAAGCGGCATGTATTGCAAAGGCCTATCGGACTACATAAAAACCTGGTGACATCCACTTTGGGAATAGACACTGATTTGCTGGTGCTGTGCCACTGTTGACGGACAGGAGTAATTGCTTGGTGTAATACCTAAAATATACAGTATATATTGTTCACAGAACTATCATGGAGTACCATCAATATAAGGCATTTGTCGTGCTAGCTCTTGTGTTATTTACAGAAGTTGCAATCGCAACCAATGTAGTCCATATAGATAAAAATAACACGGCTAATGTGAATGATCATATATTTATGGGTACAAATCACGTGAAACCAGGATCCTCACCAGTGTTTGACGTGCTCCAATTCTCGCCTGCCAGACTCGACGGATTAGAGCAAACCAGCACGGCGGAAATATCGTTCAATGCCAGCGTTTTCAACATTTCCGAGACGTTCCACTTGAGAGTGTACTCACTCGACCCAGAAATCGCAGAAGTCGTGGGGCCTTCACACTTTGTGATAAGTTTCAAAGGTGACGGACAACAAGATATTGTACCGTATCCAGGACTTGGCGGCGGCGGCGGCGGCGGCGGCAGCAGCAGCAACAGCAGCGTCATCACCGTCCGTGGGGTGTTTCTGGGCAGGACGTATTTGCAGTTTTTGGTCGCGCGTGGGGGAGGGGAGGGGGATGGTGGGGTCAACGTGGACGGTGGCAGCCTCTCCTGGGAGGTGGCACCACAGACGTACTACGTGTCCGTGGTGAGGCCGGACTGGATCATGGACAAGGTATGTGATTCTAGGGAGTTTTTATTTTTAGTATTTTAGCAAGTGTAAATGTCCCTATCATCATGTCAGCACATTTGGTCGGATCCCGCGGTTTCCGTCTTTAGATATTTATAGATCTTTGGTCACTTTTCCTGTTTACACCATTAAGTGGAATCTTGTTTTGAATATACGAGTGTGGACCTTCAAACATACGAAGGTGAATCTTCGAGCATACGAAGGTTTGTTAGTTGGCCATATATAGACAATTCGTTTTTGTTGTTGCAAGTTGACAAAAACTGCATTTATGTTTAAACTACACTCCGTCCTCGCCATTCGCTGCAGGTGTTCATCGCCTGTGTGTCGCTGATCGTGATCTTCGCCAAGATCGGCATGGGGTGCAAGCTGGACGTGGATGTGGTGCGCGAGGTGCTGCGCCGCCCGCTCGCGCCCGCCATCGGCTTCTGCTGCCAGTTCATCATCATGCCCACGGTGAGTGGAGCCTAGAGCCTGCCCTATAGACGTTATCAACAGAATGGCATTTGAAATTTAATAGGCACTCAACGATAGGCATAGACAGATCCATAGGCATAGAAAAGGGCCCCCCTTTCCCCACCAAAATACTTCATTTTCGTAGGGTTTTTGGCATGCCAGCCATCGACCGCGCGGACAAAACACATGAAATACCTTAAGTGCGCTCCCCACTTTCCGAAAACCTGGATTTGCCATCTCTCTCTTTGCCCGTTAAAATTTCTAGATGAATGAAAACTGTGTGAAACAGTGTCCTCGCGGCGAGAGGAAAGTTAACAAATTAAGAGCTGATAACCTGACACCCAGCACCTCGTGCGGACGCTGTATTTTGCCTGAGGCAAAGTGATCGTACCTGGATTTCAATGAATAGACAAATGTGTTTCCTGTGATAAACGTTGTTCTGTTGCTGCTGGTCGTGTCGTTGTCATGTTTATTTGTTAAGCGTGGGCGAGGTAAAGTGATATCCTTCAATGAAGCTTGCGATGAGGTAGAAACGGCCTTGTCAGTCTTCTGTCATTTTCCAAAATCATATCATAGTACATGACAATAAAGGCCTGCGCGCCTACCCAACCGGACCTAAAATTTGATGGTTTTAATTAAAACGCAAGGCTTTTTGAAGATTTTTGCTTATGGACGAAGTTGGTCTTCAAAGTGTGTTAACACATAAATAACATATAAACATGATTCAAGTTTTCTTGTATATATTATCATTTGGTTCAAAGTAATAAACTGTATATTTACAAATATTGACGTTATTTAAATTAAGAAGATGCAACTAAAACTATAATAAACATTAAAATAGGTGTCAAATTCAACACAGATACAGAAGCAGGCCTTTAAAATCTTTCCAGCAAAAGAGGGCATCCAAACAAATGTGTGGTGGGGGTGGTCATTGTAAGTGGCTTGTGACCGATGTAAGCAATTTATCGAACGCCTATAACGTAATATACCCAGATGCGAACGCCAGCACCTCGACATACGTTAGCAGCCATGTGGCGGCGCGCGCATCTACCAGTACGAACCACACCGGTAATAAGCTACCACCGTTATCACGCCACTTCCCCCCCAGGTGGCGTTCTCGGTGGCGTGGCTGCTGGGGCTGGAGGGCGGGCTGGCGCTCGGCTTCTTCATGACGGGGTGCGCGCCGGGCGGCGGCTCCAGCAACATGTTCACCTACCTGCTCGGCGGCGACGTCTCGCTCTCCGTCACCATGACGCTCATCAGCGTGCTCGCCTCGCTCGGTACGTAGTTAGTCGTGGCGCATGGGCGGATGCTTATAGGCAGATCCAGGGGGTGGTGTGAGGGGTACCCTTTCCCCAGCAAAATAGCTTATTTTCGTAAGTTTTTTTACATGTTTGCTAACGATCACACTTACAAAACCTATAATTTCCCTTAAGTGCGCCTCTCCTCCCTTTTCTGAAAACCTGGATCTTGCACGTGGTGGAAATGTTGAACATCGGCAGTTGCTGCATGCATTAGTTGTCTGTGTGAAGATTTTAAATTTTAACATTCCAATTATTAACTCCGAATGCTATAAGTATTAAGCTACTGTGTTAAATTGACGATACTCATGTCCATGGGTAGGCTACTTGCACCGGTAAGTTTAACCGATGGCTACCAACGCTGTTTTTATCCTCGGCATATAGATCGATAGTATAGGGCATGGGCTAAGCAACGGTGGGGATAACAAACAAGTGCTCATGTTCATGTATTTCTATTTTTCATTACTAAGTTTCTTTTCCCTCCAGCCATGATCCCCCTGTGGCTGTACACTCTGGGCCAGTACTTCATCTCGGAGGACATGAACCTGCAGATCCCCTTCACCAACATCATCTTGTCGCTCATCAGCTTCATCATCCCGCTCTCTGTGGGAGTGGTTATTCAAATGAAACGGTAGGATTTAAAACAAGTTTGCATTTTGTATATTATGAGAAATGCTGTAATAGTTTTCTTGAAATTAATCTCCTTCATGATGGGGGAAGTTGATGGACCTCTGTACGACCGCTCGCGCGTGTGTGTGTGGGGGGGGGGGGGTTCAACCCCCCCGGTATTGGTAGCGAACTAACGGAACTCACAATTTTACAACACTGTGTTGCATTATTAGCTATTGTATTCCATGAGTAGAAACTACGTGTGTTGTAGGAACCTTTGATCTGTATGAAAAGTCACAATCTAGTCTATCTATATGATATATTTGTTGTGAACCAAGTCTACAGGATTTTAAATATGATATATTTGATTCCAGACCTCTGTGGGCCAAAGTTATACGGCGCTGCCTCAAACCGTTCTTCATCTTCCTCATTGTATTTATGTTCACGGCTGGCCTCTACATAAACTCCTATATCTTCAGGCTCTTCACTCCCATCCTCATACTAGGTAAGGGAGGGCTAACAATTGGCGTCAACCACATTTTGGCACACTCTGACCCCGCTCATCAACTTTCGTCAACTTCATGACACCCCCCCCGGCATCAACTTGAGGACACCTACCCCCAAAACGCTCTCCATGCCTCCCCTGTCAACTATGACGTTGATGTCAATTTCATGATATCCTCACCCAAACCCCAAGCCAATATATAGCCAATATTTAAGATATGCCTTATGGAATTTGAATCTGTGTGTATAGTTTTATCAGGTTCTGTCATACAACCATTATGTTTCGTGGGTAATGTATATAATAATGTGATTTATAAACAACATTCCAACAAATACAAAGCATTTATCTTTCTCCATTCTTTATGCAAGTATGCGAGAACTTCTCAAATGATGATCAATACGTGTGCCAATGACCTGGTGTAAATTGTAAAGTCATGAGAGCCAGACTGGGATCAGGACTATAAACCACCACATTTACATTCACATTTACATTTACTACAACCTTAAATGGCAATTGAACTCTGATGTATCCTATATCCCCAATGCAGACCCCCAACCTAACCCCACCCACGTCAACTTTTTGGGTGACCCCCCCCCACCCCCACGGCCGTCAATTTTCGTCAACTTTTGCTGACCCCCTTCCCATTCATGGTTGACGTCAATTGTGAACGCTGGTTTTGCTAAACTACCGGAGAGATGAGTTGCTAAACCTTTTTGAAGGTGGCGGATTGGTTGTATAACTTGATAACGTATCAGCACAATGGGAAGATGCATAACTACAGGAATACTCGTGATAAGATAAGCTCATTCAAGATCATATTTGTCGAAGTATAACTATCTATGTTTTAAATTGGGGTGCCAATTCGTACTCGAACATGATATTGCATGTTACCCTCGTTCTCATGAACATTTATTTAGAAAATGAATTATTGGTCATCGGTAAAGCAGTGATGCATGTCAAATCAGCACAACTCTCAGCCAATCAGAATTGTGAATGGTCCATTCTCCAATCAGGATTAAAGTCACTTAATCATCAGTCTTCTGAAAGAGGACGTTGTGACTTTTGCCCAGTGGTTTGGTATGGTTGACATTGACAAACTGAAGTTATTGCTAGCATGACCCTGTGATGGTGTACCGCTCTACATGCAGGTGGCTGCCTCCTGCCCTATTCGGCATTCTTGTTGTCCTCACTCGTGGCGTTTCTCTTTCGCCAGCCCGCAAACCGCATCCTTACCATCGCCATAGAAACAGGCATACAAAATACAGGTGAGTCCATGAATTCACGCATTACACATTGGACACCTCACCGAAAGAGACATTAGATATCGCGGAAGATATTTTCATCCTTCTAACATGTTGGCTAGTTCTTTTTTCTTTAACCAAATGTTGCGCTGATATAGTAGGACGTAATCTTACAATTGCCTACCGTTGTGAAGTTTCATGTGCTACTGGAGCCGGCAACAAAGTCTGCCATGTCCGCATAATATCAAATTGGTACACGGTGATACAATAGTATAGGTAGGCCTATCCTGTTGGGGACGTGTATGTAGAAGTTAAATAAACACATACCTAATGCATGATAAGCTTAGTCATCTTATATACTTCAAATTTCACTCAAAATGTGCACCTAACCTACATCAAATATGACATGTACAAGAAATACTTGGGTTATTTTTTAAATCACATTGAAAAGTTGACTAGTGGCAACGATGATAAATTTCATATGCATGTCACACAAGTAAAGGTGATCATATATCAACTGGTGATAAGCTTACAAGCAGTGTTGTATGATAACATTACAAAAAGCAAAAAAAAGTGAAAAGTCAATTGTTTTATTATTTGTAATACAGATCGTGCAATCAAGGATCATACCAGTCAATGTCCATGTTAACAAACCTTTGTCTTATAAAACACTACAGTGTCCATTTTATACGAGCTTAGCTCAATGGGACAAAAACAAAACAAAACAACCCCGGCCCCCACCCACCAACGCACACACAAAACCCTGCAGTTAAAAAAGCGAGAAACCTAAATGTCTGACGTATGGTATGTATATATAACTCCTGCCAAAAATGTTTCCTAGAGGATACAAGCTCAGTATCATAAGTACACCTCACTAAAAATACGCACATGTCACTATTGTGGCCACTATTTTCAGTCTCCTGTTTGTTGCATATTATATATTATTTGATTTTCTAAATAAATTTTGCTATTCATATGCAACAACAAAAACTACGCTTTGGAGCATATGTACTGCATTTATATTGTTCTGCCAGGTGTGACGGTGCTGCTGATGAAGTACTCGCTGCCACAGCCGGACGCTGACATGAGTCTAGCGGCGCCCGTCGTGGTCGCTATGTTCACGCCGCTGCCGCTCTGGCTCATGGTCGCTGCTCGCGAAATACGCAGGTAGGACACTGTGTGCGCCATCATCTGTTCGAGATGACCGCGTATCGAACTGGTCACTACGAGGTCGCGGGTTGAATTGGTTGTTGAATTGATCGGTATCGTGGTAGACGGTGAACTCCCAGTTCTTCCATAACTAGCTGTGCACTCTTTCGTAGTACACATGCCTTCATAAGGGGGTGGGGGTGGGTAGGTTGGTTCTCCCAGCATTCGTCCTCATGGTCGTGGACATGCAAAAAAAAAAAAAAAAAATTGTGTTTGAAAAATGTGGGCGCAGGGTTCATCCGTTTTCACACAAAACAAATGTTTCTACCTGCTGTTCGTTTTGAGAAAGGACGGTTCCCTTACAGATGCGGTTTGAATGGTGGGAATTCGACTGGTTCATATGCACAGATCTGATATTTCCATGTACGAATCATCCAGAGGCGGATCCATGAGCATTCTTCATCTGTACATTTCTCTCCTGTGTCAATTTTCAAAGTGGAAATCATAAATATTGTAAAAAATTGTTCTTAGAATATTCCATTTGAAAATAACTGCGGGCCATCTTCACACAAAATGTAACTGTTCACGAGCTACACAGTCTAGTTCAGCACATAATATTCCCATAGTGGATCTTCTGCGTTGGTGACGTTCACTCCGGTGGAGTATGAAAGAGTGACACAGCTGCCCCAGCGATGACCCTCTTGGGGCCTCCAGAAGTACGCAGAACACCCTGGCGTGTGTAGGCAACGCCTTGAGCAGTCAATGTCTAACACGTAGGGGAAGAATCCGTGTAAGAAGTAATTCCTCAATGTCATATGATCAGCTAGTTTTCTGGCATTAGATCTACGCTTCAATTCATTCGTATTCGCACACGCAATGATTAGGTCTTCTAGGGATGTGTCGATGCAAGATCCGTATTGGCCGTAGGAGGCAGTAGATTGCTTGAGCCAAAGGTTTTCACACACACAGCTATCAAGTTTCCCGTATATTGAAAAAGAGGCATAGTCTTCAATCGCCAGTTGAGGCATTGTGGTCACACTGGTTTCCATTATGTTGAGTGATCTAAGTTTCGAAAGAGCGCCAGGTACTGGCGGAAATGCGGAAAGGGGATTGTTACTGACGCTGAACTCTATCAGGTTAGCCAAAGGCATGAGTTCAGATGGGCTAATGTTAGAAATGATGTTGCTTCCTACAGAAAACCGCCTCAGTGTGTCACCCACCGATCTGACATCCGGAATCGCAGTTAGTAAGTTGTCATCTAAGTTTAGAACTTTCAATGTTACAAGTGGTGATAGCAGGTCTGGGTTTACAGATACAATCTTGTTGGAACCAAGTTTGAGAATTTTTAATGTAGATCCTACTAGGGCTAGGTTTGGGAACTCAGATTGCGTGGAGGTTAAGTCAAAATGTTCTAGTTTCTGTAGTGCCCGCAATGATTGTGGTTGAATATTCTGCATGCTATTTCCCTTTATAATGAGAGTACTAAGATCTCCTCCAAGTGGCGAAAGGTCTGGGAATGTTGTCAGCCTGTTATTATTCAGAATCAAAGTAAAAACGGGGTGGGTCGGTAATGATTCTGTATCGATTTCTCCAATGTTGTTACTCCCCAAATCCAATGTGCGCAAGCGATGTCCAATTGTTGTTAGATTTGGGAATTCTGTTATTAAATTTGCAGACAAAATGATTGAGTCAATTTCGTGAAATCTTGAGAAGTTGACGCCTTCGATTGTTGTAATATTGCATGAGCTCATGTCCAAATCAATTGCAGTATCAGGATACTCGAGCCAATCACAAACCGCGTCAGCAGAGGGGATGTGCAGTAGTATAGCCAAGATAAACGTACATTTGGGGAAACGTTCTAACTTATCCATTTTCAGGCTTATAGCTGTGCCAAATTTATAAATATTCTCAATTTTAACCCTCTATAAAAACTTATTAGATTTTGTATTTTAACAAAATCCTACTTCTGGTGTGTCTATCCTACAGTTCTTCGCCTGCGTTTCTTCTTTGACGACGTTATGCAAGGTTTCTAGTTGTTCGTGTGAATGTATCAGCTGAACAGGAAGCTCCAATTCGATCCGCCCCATTCATATTGATGTCCTTCCTAAAATGGCTATTATTTGTTCCTGTGTGTTATAAACAGTCCTTGGCACATTTATGTGACACGAAATGTGCCGTTTATATGGTGTGAGAAGTCATAAAGTTGTACGAATTTGCTCATTGGTTAAACCAGCCATAGAATTCTTACTGTTGTTGGCGCACCGTTTCAGATGGAAAATTAAGTGTCTCATACATCCCCTAGCTACATGAATGAACAAATATGCTGGATTGAGTATGTTTTCAATCTGGAAACATTTTAATGAGCAAGGACACTGTACCAACAAACTTAGCGTTTTCTCACGGTTACAATTAAAGGCTGACACTACGGGTACGGACTCCCGTATATAGCTTTAATGCAGCCACGGGTTCGGGCTCCACTATCTAATTCCATTGATACGGGACTAATTATGTTATACTGACACACGCATGCATGCTTGATTGTCAATTAAGGCAGGATTCTATACATCAGTATCCTAACTGGGGTACAACATGAATATTGATAGGAATATATGTGTGATCAGCATTTCTCGCTCGCGATGGTTCCTTTGTACAACATGAGTTGCGTACCTTTAAAGTGGTTGTAGCAGTATTGAAGTCTTGGTCCGTAGTATCATGTTGATAATGAAAAGTTAACCACCACAATAAATGTTTATTTTACGCAAGTATTAAATTCAAACAGGACCATTGAACAGATATCCCTCACTTTATTTGTTTTCTGAATTACTCCTAGCAGGCAGGAAAAAAGAATTATTTTGAATTATGTTTTAAACCCTATTTGCCATAACCAATATGCCCTTGGCACGCATATTTCGGTTGCCTGTCATACCCACCATTGAACTGACCTCGTATTGCACTGACTACTGACCCACACATGCACCTAGCTTATCATTATTGCATATTTAGCCCCGTATCAATATTGAAATCCTTCAAGGTGCGGGAGCCCGTAGATCTACCCGTTAACCCCCCCCCATTTCACATGGCCGATCCTCGCTCTAGACCCTCCAAAACACACCCGATTTGTCATTTCGGGGTGGATCGGTGGAAATGCATGAATATTTTTTACATAACAATCTAAGGACGAGAAATGCCAAAGCCACCGAGCCGTATAAGCCGCCAGAGACCCTGTAGGTGATGGGAGATGGCCAAGACAGACGAAACTGGCGATGACTGACGAGGATTGCCGAAAATAACGTTTTTACATTTGAATTTTTACTTCTCTTACATAAACTCGCGGCCGTCATCTTTTTAAGTTGTGCAGCTGCACTATATTTACAGCCACGAAAAAATCTGCTGATAAACTCTACATATATAGGGTTATACGTAGGTGTGCTGGGTTAGGGGATGGGCCCGTATTCAAGAGATACATGCACTGATTGTTTTTTTACTGGACATAGTCGGCCCATATATAAATAATATAACAGAGGTAGACTCGAGCGCATAATGTCCACAACTGGTTTAAAATATGTAAGTTTACTGCTGTGCTCCTCTGGGTTGTTGTGTGAGTAAAATATAGGTAACAAATCTGTGAAATATGAAGCTTTTACATATGCAGACATCTTGTGTTGACCGTATGGTTTATTATGGTTAAGCGAGGTGCATTTGTGTGTTAGACACAGGAAATTCTGCAACCCCAAGCAAGTTTATTATGTAAAAAACCGGTCACATATTGCCATGATGTGTTGATGTAGCACCCCAAAGAAGGGAAGTGCCCGAGTCAGGGACCTCATGCCACCTGTCTACTTAAAACTAAGAAGAATATAAGAATGGATCTTTTATGATCGCGACCATTTGGAACTAGCACTCCATAAAACTGGAACATCTTTATAACAAGAAAATAAGAAACATCGGTCCAGAACCCGCCAAAAGTGGCCCATTCCCTGCCGAACCAGCCAAATCACTCCACATTTGAGGCCAGATCACGCACAATCCACCCCGAAATGACAAATCGGGCTTCTTTGGGAAGATCTGGAGCTAGGATCGGCCATGTGAAATGGGGGCCTAAGCAGCATGATGATCAAATATAACTCAGCAAATGGCAAGATAGATTTGTATTTATCTGAATGCTAGAAAGGGAAAAAACCAATGCCAACATTGAAGTGCTGTTACGGCTTTTAATTAATATTTACACTGAAAACAAAACAAAAACAACAAAAACAAAGCAGTCCGTTTTCTACTATGTACATTCCAGGATACGATATTTGCACAAGCAAACAATCCGCCGACTTATTTACCGATTGCAGAAATTACATATCTTCGACGTAAATTACATAAACAGGTCAAACATAGGAACATGAGTGCTAATCGATGTAAATGTTTATAACATACCTGTACAGGCAGGTACCAAATTGACGTGACGCAGCTTGTCACCCCCCCCCCCCCTAATTTTCAAGTCGTGTGAATAAGAATAAATGTTAGATTATAAAGACTGTTTTAGGGTTGTCCTTGTTTGTTCCTTTCTTTTCATTCAAGTCTTCACACACCACCTTACCACCACGTAACCTCTTTGTAAGTAGCGGTCATGCACATACGGATGATTTATAAGTTTGCTCATGAAGTGTTTGCCATGAGATGCATGGATATCATCGAGAGTTTCCGTGAACGAAACATATGATAGAATGCAAAACCATGACTTTAGATTAATGAAAAATTATACTTGAATATTGTAGTTCACAAATTGTAGCCTGTCACATGGTAACCTGCCAAAATCAGTAGTTGTGGCCTAATTAATAAAACCCATTTTCACATTGATAATTGTAGGCGTTGCTGCAAAACACAGTTCAAAGAAGTGGATCAAAAAGACCCGGCCGATCACGTGACCAGCGTCCCTCTGAATTCCGTCACAGACGACAAAGATGGCGCTAGCGACATGGTCCACAAAATGGAGAGCAGCAGTGTGCAAATGTGCACAACCAATGACAAATCAAAACCAATTTAACAGATGCATGCTTTGAAAGACTGAAACGGATACTGCCCAGCACACCCGGCTATCATGAGTCGAGCTTTAATTAAAAACAATAAGATACTTTTTAAAATTGACGTAGGGATGCAGCACGTGCAGAATTACATTATGCCGTGCCGCTTTCTGCTTGCCATCCGTTTGTTGAATGGCCGAGAAGCACAATGATCTCTATACGTGTGAATAATCCTGAATATCTTGGAGGGCTGGGTTGTGTCGCGGTGTGTCTGTCGAATCGTTCGAAGAACGTACACACCCTGAGCCACTTTGGTCTGGAAGGTGATGTAAATGTCACCCGCACCTCACCAACACTGCTACACCTGAACGAATCAAATTCTGGATTGCAGCCAATAGTATTTGTCGGATTTTTTTGTCAGCATATATGTAAATACCTCCAGCAATAATCATGAAAGTTCACAAAGATCTAGTTGCAACAGCAGCATAGACACCTATATTTATAGGTGGTCGCACTGTAGCTGGTGGTAAATCACAGGCAAAAACGTGCACAATTGAGGCTTATGCTGGGAAATGTAAAGAAATTAATTGGGTGTAAATTCGAGACATTTACCATAGGGCTATGCCACTGGGGAGGTGTCCCTGCATAAGATGTTCTGATGCGATAGTCTGTCCTGGTTCTCTCTGATAGTATGCGACAGAATTCTTATTGAGATTCTATTTTACAGCATTTTAGGGATTCCTTTCAACATTTAACGTCAACTACATCTTTGTCACGTTTGATTGTTTATGTGATGCACACACAGCAGTGCAAAGTTAGCAGGATATGACTTCTTATGTCCTGGTTCTGACATTATAGCAAGTCTTTTACCCCGGTTCTGTTTGATCCTACATATATGTTTTATATTAAAACTATCAAACCAGAACATTTTATGCAGGGACACATCCTAGCTGCAAATCTAGGACACATCATGATTTGGTGTTTAAAAGCATGCAATATGACAATTTTTCAATAATATAATACACAAGTTTGGTTACATGATTTTGAGAACTATTTCTAGTGCCCGACATTAAATTATAATTGATTTAGTAGCTGTAAATGAGATTAATAGACATGATTCGTTGGAATGATTATAAGATTTCACAAATTTTCAGGTTAGGAATGATTATAAACATGTGTTGTCTATTTACATAGGCATACACACATTTACTGTTGAAAACACAATGCATTTAAATTAGTTGAATACAATGCATGTACTGTGTTAATATGCGGTGATAAGCGTTAAGTGCCAAGCACAATATTTACTGTTATGTATCTGCTTTATTTTGTTTTTAAAATGCTGTTTTTTTATCCCATGACATATTGTTTTAGGTCTGAGCAATACATGTAATTTGAATATAGAAGTAGTGGTTTTGTGTAACTCAATATTGATATAATTATGTAGTGATGAATGTGCATTCTTAAATGACAATGACATTACTTTTCTAAATCCCAATACACATATACGTACGTGTAGAAAATATTGTGTACATGCTTTAAATATACCTGTGATATGGTACGTTATAAATAACACGGGGTCATATCACTTGCGACGGCATAATATATACTGAAAGTTGACAAATAAGTAGACAATTATGATGTTTTGAAAGTGTTTCCAGGTTCACTTGTACCGACATTTCAGGCACAATGAACACGTAAGGATTATGCACCCATGGAAACAAATATTAGTAGCATAATCATGGGATGTACTAACACTACAGCGTCTTTTAAAGCAAGTCGTCTCATGAACAGATCTATTTATTTGTGTCCGTTTGCATTATGATAGATGTCTAATATATTTGAATCGTGAAAACTTTTAGTCTATTTCTAGGACTAATGTTTCACCGATGAAAGATAAGGTAGTGGCCTGCTATCTGCGGATATACTGTTGGTGGCCTTTTACACCCCGATTCATTTACGTGTTTGATCGGCCCCTGCTAAGATTACGAAGTGGTCATCAGGAGATGGTTACAAAGGACGTCTAGCGAACATTGTGCCCAAAAATGCAAACATGCTAAGGCTACGTCAATGGGAGCACTGTTTCCTACTAAGCAGTGCTTGCCAAGATTAAGAAAAGGACACCAAAAGAAAATAACCTAGACACTTTTCATATATTCAAATATTGATATTTAAGTGCAGCATGAATTAAAAAGGCATGATAAAACAACACTTATTTACTGGTAAGGGCGTCTCTAGACTATCATTGTGCCCGAAATGCAAATAGAACGCTGTCTGAAGGCACGACTACAATATTGCATATGAGGACACGATTAGTTTAACAACAGTAAATTTGGTAAAACAAAAAGTATGTGCTTATGCTCAAATTTTGATTTGAAAGCCCTTATTTTGGTTTCTCCGGCCTACACCTGGTTTACCAATAACAAAGGCTAGTAAGACTCAGTTGCCAAGTACGTACAACTTTGACTAAAATTTCAGCAAAGCTTGTTCAAAGACCAAGTAGATTTTTTTCAATATGATTTTTTTTTCTTAAACTTTGGACGTTCATCAAAAACATTAAAAAAATCTCGTACTGTTGTACTCATTGATACTCAAAATGCTTTGCGTGAATTTTCAGCACCCTAATTTAATTTTAAACTTAAAAATGTTGTAGGGATGAAACCATTTAAGAGAGAGCTGAATCTTTATTGAATCACAGAAAAAGGAAGCACAATTACAAATAGAAAATATCTGTATATTTATCATATACATGTTTCATAGAACACACCAAAATACCAATCACAATGAAATATTTATAGACACTCATCACATCATTAAGTATTTGAACGTCGCTGTTCTAGATTCTGCAGGTGCAACAAAAATATCAAAATGCATGCATTGTGGTCATCTAATGTGGGGACACACAAAGAGCCATATGTCCATAATTATGTCACTTATCGCATTACTGCACTCGCAGGGTAAAATATTGCTGCACATTAAAATGAACATTACAATAAAGTTAAAATACTTATAGTTGGAATATATATACCAGTACATACCTTTTCTAAACATTTACTTTACATTGCTTATAACAATCGAATTGCTTTATAGGCTATTATGTATACTAAACATTTTCATGATGAATAGGACACTTCCAAGAAAAGTAAAGGGAGGATAGACTGTTGCTAAGGGAGGTCACCCCAAGGTGATCGGTGGGATGGAAACGTGTACAATTGGAATTGATTGACCTGCTCTACCAGAATAACTGGACATTGAGTGACCCACAATAACATAAACATAAGAATTTTATTGACCCATCCATCCCCACCTCAAATACACACACATTTCATCCTGCCCAGATGTATCTAATGTGCAAATTAAAATTCTTCACATGAATCTGGAAAAAAACATGCCTACATAAAACATGATTATGTCACAATTGCATCACATTATCTAGGAATCAAACTTCCCCTTTGGAGGTGGCACCAACGCTTTAAGCATCCACACATGTAGTTCTAGTTCGTTCCAGTTGAAATGAAATTTATGTAGCTCACGTATATGTCAGTTATTTCTATGCTTTAACTTCATCGCTTTCGGCACAGTGTCCTTTGTGGCAAGGAGACACGGCCGCATTCTCATCTGTGTCTTTCAAATGGGAAATAGATAGTTGTTCTTGAACTGATGGAAAAGTAACATGGGAATCCTGAAAATGCCTGTCAACTGTCCGCTCCCTGTAATAAAGAGAGTATGTTCGTCAATGGTGTTTGTGCCTTAAATCCATCCTGACTTTGATTTAAAATGAATCACATTATTTGCACGTTGCATAATTCACAACAGGTTGGTGTGCAAAATCAATATTGAATTGTTATACGGTAACATGATTTAAAAAAATAATGTTAGAAACCGAATATAATACATATTTTGAACGACTACCAGTTTAGAATTTGATATTAGATGGATTGTGGTGAGTGCAAAATGACTTGTCTGACCCACCAACTCCATGTGTATATGAGATTGCCTTGGAAATCAGCATTTATGCAATACCAACTTTCATGATGATTTGGATCGGACGAATCTGACTCGTTTTTTTAGAATATTACACATGGAATCAATTTGAAGCAATTCAATATGAACCAATGCCACAAGTAAAAGCTGTTTATGTTGCTTTCAAAATGAAACCCCGATACGACTGCATAAAAATATGCATCACATTTTCCTTACATAAACTTTGCCTCATATGATTGGCCTTATTTTGGCAGAGTCTGTACATAAAACATAGCCATCAGGTAATAACTGTTTGAGAAAAACAAATGCTAAAAGCTCTTGCAACATTAATGTTCAGTGATGCCCAATATGGGCCAGGGACTACAAGTGGGCACCTCCACCAAAAGTTTATCTCATTATCAGTCGTATTCCTAGAGATCCTTGTATCAATCGACACTTGTATAAAAAATTGTAATAGGATTGTTAAGGAGAATATATCCTATATATTTCTTTTCCATTTTCCACTGGGCTTTGTACTCTGGACGGTTGTGGATGATTCTGAACTGTATTTGTCTTCCTGAGAAAGTAGATAAAAATAATAGACAAAAATAATAGATGAAAAAAAGCAACAAAAAAATAATAAAAATAAAAAAAAAACAGCAAAAAACGGAAAGCAAAACCCCAAACAATAATAGTAAAATGTAGCTTAATTGTTCACTTTAATGAACACTTTATATGAAACTTGTCATGATTGGTGGTTGGTTTGAGGTTTTGAAATAAAGCTTGGGAGTCACCTCAATTTTGACCTTTAAAGCGAAACTTTTGTGTGTTTCAAATGCCTTGCAACCTTTATATTTAGGCCTGATAGCATTAAACATTAATTAGTTATTCCATTGCAACAGTCAAACAACAGATTAACAACACTATTATTGATTATTCATAATTCAAAACATAAATTATAATCTGTCCGTATGATATATTTTTGAGCCGGCATCAAGGTAAACATGTGCATTTTTTCATAATACTCTTTTTTGAATTACAAAACTAGCTGATATGTATTTTGCAAAACATTTTGGACAATTTGGACATTAAAGCAGGTATAAAGAACTAACATAATGCTTCTAACCTAAACATTAAGGAAATTATGGGAGATTTTGGCGTTTCTGGGCAGCCATTTTGTTTTTTGGCCAATAAATTCCATGTTATACATATAAATAAAACATATTAGATAAACCTATCTGTACTTTCAACTTTGGGGTCCTCAAATATATGAATAGACACACTAAAATCATCTTTCTAAATTAGATATGAATGGAGTTATGGGAGATTATTGAGTTTCATGGCAGCCATTTTGATTTTCGCCCGTAAAAGAATTTCCTCAAGGATGCCAGACAGGCACCCGGCAGTATCCCGATCAGGACATGTCAAAGTACAAGAATCAATCATAAAACATAATCCGTACCACAAAACACGCTTCGTTATATAAGTAAATAAAATATCATATAAATATCATATTGCATTAGACAGATGACCTTTCCTTCTAGGTCAAATAAGTAGGTCGAAATCCAGAAGATTATTGTTCTTGTGTTTCCAACGAAAATAAACTATATTAAAGCAACATTTATTGTTCATCTTAGTTGAACATGTTATTAGAATTATTTATGAATCATTTATTCATGTTATAAATAGTGAAATGTTCAAGATATTTAGTGCAAAGTGCACAGGCTAATTTCCCATGCCGTGTGCGAGCAAAGTCTAAAAATTCATAGAAGAAAATACAAGGCACCCTGAATTATTAAGCTTTCAAATAATGATAAAAGTTGTTAATAATTGTGTTGGATAAGTTAATATCCTGCTGTAATATTTACACCTATTCACTCACATATCACCCTAATTATCCTACAAAAATGCATTTTATAATTTGTTCACTTTGTGAACCCTGGTTTAGCCCCGTCAAAGGTAAAAATTCAGGTGGCTCCCAAGCTTAATTTTGAACCACCATACCAACAACCAATCATGCAAAGTCTTGTAAACTCTTCATTAAAGTGAACCGTTGATCAGGCTAGGAACCTTAATTTTAAGATATTAATATAAAAAAAGAGAAGTGCCTGTGAAATGCCTCAACCGTTTAGATGGACACTGTTAGAAAATGAGACATTGCCAAGTCATATTGGTATGAAATTGAAACAAAACTTTTGTAGACGAGGCAACAAAGTCAATCGAATGGACACATATGATTAAAAATGTCATGTATCGATTACTTTTCAGGGGTCATGGTACATGCTTTCATGTCAGGTAACAAACAACAGCAAAGCATAAGCAAGAAAATAACCTGAACACTTCTTATATTTTCAAATAGTGATATTTGAAGTGCAGCATGAATTAAAAAGGCGTGATAAAAGAATACTTACTTCTTGCTAAAATAGACTACACCAAGGACAAGACCTATTATCATCATACCACCACAACCACCAAGTGCAAAGGCCCAGTCTGGTATTCCATTTCTAGAATCAGTATCCCCCTATAACAAGAATATATAAAATTGATAGGTACACTCCACTAACATTATAGGCTATCACTTCAACATAGTGAATTACTTCATGCATGTCTAATAGGATATCATCACTTATTGGACCCCAATCGGAAAATGTCAGTCCAATGTAGAACGAAACCATATGCAAATGTATTTATAGTATATGCTAGAAAGATTTCATTATCCCGTTGTGTATACACATGCAACGGTTTACAAAATAGACCCAGAAATGCCACCACTGAAATAAGAATGGAGACATTGCTGGCATTGCACCATCCTCACATTGCAGGACTCGGGTGCACATCAAGACAGTGACTACACCGGGCACACCGAACCATGGAATGCATTCAGAAAGTTGCAATTCGCAGTGAAACATAAAAAACGGACAATTATGTTTATGTGTTATCATATGCTTAATGTTTAATCAAATAAAGTAAGGGACAACACGTAATAATTGCATTGTCTCAATTTCTGCGGACAGCAGTGTGCTGCCTTTAAACCTATGTAAAAACCACATAGTAGACCTTAGAAATTTACCAAATTCTCAAAGCAATTTAGACGTTCATAACTCCAATTAGATAAGATCATGTGTTTACAGATTTTAAGATAGCATTTGCTACATCATCAAAGCATTGTTTTATTTATACCTGTACAACATAGCTGAATTCTGGTTACATCACCCCTAAAGACAATCTCCGTTAATCATACTAATCTTATGATTTTGTGGATCAATAATCATATATCTATTTATATTGTTATAAGCAGAAACACACATTTTTGAAAACTCCAAAATTTCCTCCTCACTTCTGTCCACATATGAATGTAGTTTAACCCAATATGTTACCGTCGGTGAATACGTCTACTATTATTTATTACCCAAAGACAATTAGGGGAGGATAGCTTCCAACTAACCTCTGCTTTTCCTTCATTTCCACTTACATTTTTCTCTTTTCGGGCTTTGGGGATCTGTACAAAAAGAACATAATTATTATAAACTTCATGTGTTTTAAAACTTGCTCAAATATCAGTAATGGCATGCATATATGTATGAATTCCGTTATCACTGTAGAATCCATCATAATTTCACAATACCTTTGGTTTTTTTACATTCTTGCACACGACATCACAGCATTCTTCCAGATCGTCGTTTAGGTTTTCTATGAAGTGGTCATCATCTAAGGCTTGCAGCAACACTTCTTGGGGCAATGTAACTGCACGTGATAAAAATAGACACAACTGTTGTGAGGGAGAAAAACACACGAAGAAATTCAAATGCATTCTTTACATGAAACAAGTTTGGAATGTCCAGCAATAATTTATTTGTTTTTTCAGAAATGCATACAACTTAAAACATCACAGGAGTTTAAGTAAGAATAGATTAGCACCATTCCACGTACCATTCCCGCTTGGAAGTTCTCTCCTCTTTCGGCTGTCCTGCCAAGGCATGCTTTCAGGGTCCATAACTACGGTGATGAGAATGGTCACTTCCTGGAACACCAGCTCATTTTCACTCTCTGCTTCTGGATAACCTTGGCCGTAGTTGACAAACTCAGATCCTGTGTAACACCCACTTTCATTTCTGAAATAAAACGCCTTTATTGAAATATATCATCATGTTAAACACGAGGTTAAACATATTAAAAGTTTCTTGCATTATTTAGGGAAATGCATGGGTCGCTGTACTTACGCAGGTATACCGGGGCAACAGATGTCTGTGTTGTTTGCGCAGTAGATATTGACAGCTTCCACCACATTTGTAGTTAGCGCTTCCGTGAAGTTTTGTGTATCAATCTAGTGTAATATGCATTTATATTATATTAATCATGACTAAAATCTAAACAACAAATCGCATATCTATTAATGGTTTCACGGATTTCTAGTTCATTTATAGCTAGAAATGTAACAGTACTAGAAAACAATCTTTTATGAATATTTTAGCACAAATACCTGTGGCAAAATATATCAAAACTTACATTATGCAAGGTTCCGTTAAAAATAACCAATACTCCTGACAGCGCTTCTTGTTTACTCTCTGAAAGAAGTACGTCATACAGTATCTGACGTCATCAACGAGTGTAGGTTGCTGGTATTCGGCAAATTTATGACAGATACTTTTTAAAAACATAATTAGTTATAACAATGAGATGTTAATATACATTGTTTAACAGGTTATAAGGATAAAAGAATGGAGAACAAAAAATAACACAAAATCATACTTACTTTCACAATTGTCCCCATAGTAGTCTTCATTGACACATTCTTTGGTGGTAGGATGTGTTGGATTGACAGGACGTGATGGACGGACATTGGAAGAAGATGAGGAGGACGGGATTGAAGATGTTACACTGGGTGTTAAGTGGGGCTTAGAAGTGATAGTGGAGGTAGAAGGGGCAGGAGATGTTCCTTTAGAAGTGAGCTGGGGAGTTGGAGTCGTTGATAGATTAGAGGTAGAAGTCGATGTGGCAGATGTAGATGTGGAAGTAGGGCTAGCAGGCTGGGTAGATGGAGGATCTGTTGAAGGTTTTGGGCTAGATGTGCTGCCTGTTGAAGTTGGAGGCTTTACAGTTGTAGTGGCAAGAGGTGGATTTGCACCAGCACCTGAAATTATGCATTTTTCTTAAGTAGATCATATTCATCAAATGTTATTTATAAAAATGCATAGTGTTTAACTAAACATCAATTTGTATTTTGTGATGTTGTGATTTGAAGTCTATATAAAGATGAAAAATCAAATACAGTTTGCAAAATATTTGGCATGAACATAAAATTCTAAGAATGAACACTTTCAATAGTACAACTTTAATAAGTGGGCACTGAAACACAAATATAGAATATAATTAGTTCTTAAAGTAAACGTGATTATACATTAAAAACCTGCTGATTGAATGAATTTAACGAACTACTTCATATGCCTTTGTGTCAGGCTTTGATTGTAACATAGATAGAGGCGGAAGAAGATGACGTTAATAGGAAAGTAAATGTGATAGTGGGTATACGAGGAAAAAATAGCGGTAGATGTATAGGAAAAGTTTGAAAGTTGGGGGAACGGAATCATGAGGTTGAAGACTTGTTGAAGATCCGAGGCTAGATAAAGTTGGGGGAACGGAATTATGAGGTTGAAAATTTGTTGAAGATCCGAGGGTAGATATGGGTGATAGTGTGGGCAACACAGCTGTAGTACTAACAGCTAGAGTTGTCGTAGTGGGAAGTGGTGAATTTGCGCCAGCTCCTGAAAATTGCATATGTTTGTTGAGTCCAACTTAAGCACACAATTTTATGTACAAACATGTACATTGTCTACTTTAATGAAATGTATGAGTATTGTGATGTTATAGTTTTGTACAATATAATTCTAATAATTGACACTTTTAATGACGAATTTAGAAAAGGTGGCCCCTGAAACATGAATGCAATACATAAGAACTTAAATGAAAGAGAATTGTCCGCTTTCATATCCCAAACTGCTGACTGAATGATTTAAATCACTAATAGCTGGATTCGGCCAAGCAAGCAGCTGAAATCATGTTATTTATTTCTTGAGTTTAACTTAACCATCTAATTTTTAAGAAAAGTGTATAGTTGCTACTTTAACTACGCATACAACGTGCACCAAACTTAATTTTGAGCAAAATTCACTGACGATTATAATTCCACTGACAACAGAAGAGATCAGTGGTACGAATAATGAGAGTGTTTTTGCGAACACACACACACACACACACACACACACACACACACACACACACACACACACACACACACACACACACACACACACACACACACACACACACACACACACACACACACACACACACACACACACACACACACACACACACACACACACACACACACACACACACACACACACACACACACACACACACACACACACACACACACACACACACACACACACACACACACACACACATAAAAACGCACGCACACACGCAACTTCTCGCCACACACACAATTGCCAAAGGGTCCTTGGTGATCATGTTTGCAAAGGCTGGCAAGAGCAATCGTATACCTCGTATGACAAATCTCTTCTGCTGTAAGTGACTTTGCAATAGTAGGCCTAAGTGAATTTTGAACACGCTCAAAATTCAGTTTTTGGTCCCGTGATGACACAGGTATTGTAGGAATTGACCACTCGATTGTCGTGTCAATCGCAAAATTGAGCATGCTGACGTCTGATTTACCCGAACGACACGACAATCGAGTGGTCAATCACCATTCTATCATGACTAAAATCCATTTTATTTCAAAATAAATCATATTATAACATTCAACATTCAAGTCACTTTCGTTTGTTTTGAGCGCGCGGAGACGTCAATTCCTACAGTTTTGAGCGCGTGGAGGCGTTAATCTAAACTGTTGCTCTCCGCAGCAACGAAACACGTCTTGCTACGTCAGCGGCTATATTGATATTGTGAGGAGATTAGACTAGCGTCGTGGTTTTTTTTTGGAGCGTGTTTTCCATCGCAAAATTGAGCACGGAGATTGACCAATCAGCGTGGGTTATTGGCGGGGATTTTTGCATGGAATGATAGAATGATTGATTTTTCACATTTAATTCGTACGAGGATTGCTCAATGCTGTGTAGACTATGTGGGTGAGCTCCCCGGTGTATTACACAACATTGTGTAGGTCACACTCTGTTTTGAAGCACTAAAAGAAGTATTTGTCGAGCATGAGAGGGTTGCTGAACCATCGTACGTACTTGAGAGTCGGTTGCACAAGCCACACTTCTTGCACCTGTGTGTTGAGACAGGACGAGCTTACATAACATTCGCTGACAAAGCACATTTATTTCCATCATTTTTAGACCCACCTCTTGCGCGCGTATTTGGCCACAGAATATTTTGGCCGCATTCGTTGTGATCAATTGTGACAGACCCTTACAGTGTGTAACAAAAACAGCAATTTACCAGTCAAGAACTGGTGATAGGATTATGAGCATTACTCTTCCACAATTACTAAATAGTGGAAGTTTTGTTGATTTGTTGTATTGTTGGGTCAGTCTTTGAGGGTGCCGATGCCCTTTCAGTGTGAAGTGGGAAATGACTAAAAATTCAGTGGGAAGTGGAAAATTTGCAGAAATGCATTAAGTCTTTGATTGAAAAAGATCTAAAATTAAAGTGGAAAGTGGGAAATTAGCTAAAATTCAAGTGGTGAGTGGGAACAGGATACCCCTACTTCACATCTAGACCCCCATCTTTATGTCTGCCCATCATTTTTTCTGTTACCTAATTTGTGAATTTTCTAATGTATTCATATATTAATTATTCAAAATCTTGTCACTTGAAGTGTATCTTTTGCTATTTCGTTACATCTCGAAGTAACATTTTTGATGAATGTTTTCCTTTGCAATGGTCCTTTCAATGTCAAAAGATTCTATGGAACCTTCCAAACACAACGTTAATGCCTATATGAACCGATGGGCCTATATATTGCCATGAACGCATATACATTCATGTATAGCCAGGACTTATATTAGTTTTATTATGTATGCAGATAGAGATACTTTTAACATAAGTTAAGGAGAGAAAATATATTTACCACAAAATCCACAATGGTCTGGACAGTTATGACTGGTCCAGGCATAATACATGCTCTCCGGCTTGCAAAATTCGACACTATATCCTCCGCAATCGGCCTTATCTGCACACGGATCTGTGTAGGCAGAGAACGAAATATAGAATAATCTGAAGATCTGGTAGTTTTATTAGCTCATGAAATAAATGTTCATATTTTGTTTGAGATTCAGAATTCAAATTTTCATTATTCAAATATCAGCATGAGCAATAACATCGAACGTTGTGGTGAAATATAAAAATAATACAATATCCATACAATATTCAAGAATGAAAACAGTAGCCAAAGAGAACATCATGTCATGACCATCAAGTAGGATAAGAACGCATTTCTCATTGCAGAATATGCAATAGAATCTAACTCGTGCAACCATGGCCCCCTTGTGCAGGTTTCTTATCGTCATTTTTATTTCTTTAATTTACCCTTGAGTATAAGTTTTGCTGTAAGTGATATAAACATATGGTGTTTATTTTGTAAAAGAGAAGTTGGGTAAAAATTGTTCCCTCAATGCAATAAAAATGCTTCTAGTTCTCCTTGCTGGCATAGTTAAAACCTTTCTGGTCCACCCCTCGGGATGGGCGAAACTTTTCTAGTCCTCCAAATTTACCGCCCCCCCCCCGCCCTTCCCTTGTACTTCATGAACGCTCCTGCGTGTTATTCAGTTGATACTTGCTTTATAGTAAGATGCGGGGCACAATGGTTCTCTTGAGTTGTAACTTAGCAATTTAAAAACTCTTGAAACAACCAATATTAAATAGTTGTGTTTTCCCCAAACTCAAAGGTATTACAAACAGAATAAAATAAATCATTTGTGTTTTTGGAGGTGAATTTAAAGACGTTCAAGTGACATCTTATCATTTTAAGGACAATCAATCATTTCTAATGGCACTGCTCTGCTCCATGAATACAAATTTAATGTTTCCCTAATTATACATATGGCTCTTCCTAATGTGAAAGCACAGCACAAATTTATGTGCATGATGTTCAATGTCACAAAAAGGCAAAAGGTTACAGTATGGGTCTGAACCAGGGATCCACTATTTGAACTTGTAACCAAATGCACTTTTCAACAAATGGAATCATTAAAATGATTCAAGATTGTGTATAATTGAGATGTGTCCTTATCAGTTATTACTTATTTACATTTCAATTTACCTTGGCATACCATTCCTCTGTAACCAGAAGGACATTCACAACGACAGTCATCAGTTACTAATCCACCATTTTCACACACTGCTTTGCATGCTGAAAACACCACAAATGCATGCTTTATTTGAACGAATGTGTATGCAAATTACGGTAGTCATATAAGCATATTTATTATCACAGATAATTTCACCGGTGTATGAAAATACCAGAAGTAGTGGATAAAAATTGTTACTTACTACAACTTTGATGTTCTTTTTTACAAGAATCTAAATCTTTTCCCACTGAAAAGAAAGAGATTTCAAATGTCAGCAATAAGCTAATGTTTTATGTGTGGATACATGTGTGTGACAACCTACACACAAACCTAATTTTACAGTCACCCATTATGAGAATTGTGAAGGATGACATGGCCTTAGACAATAGTGACCATGTTCAAGTCTAGTACGACAGTTATGAATTGAGTAACACATTAAATACTATCGTCAAACCTCACGGCGATGTGGACATATATGCAGTCTAACCCGTTCTGCTCCGGTTGGAACAGATGAGATTTGGAACACATTAAATGCTCCTCCCACCCCCATAACAATGCCTCCTGCTGATTAAGGTAACACAGGAGTCTAATCGTCAGAAGTCACGATCTTTGGTATAGTCGTGATGCAAGCACTTTATTTTTTTGTGGAACTTGCTCTCAAAATTCAACCACACAGAAGGCCCACTGTCAAAATGTTGACCCAAGATATCAAACGTCAGATGTACGATATTTCATTCTCTAGAAAGAAAAACCGAGTACTGATTTTGTTTTTGATGTAAGTCTAACCCAAATTAATTTTTCCACATAAAAGACAGAACTTGGCTCACAGGTTGATGTGAACATGGACTTGTAAGGAATGGTGCAATATTTAACAGGCGGGGGGACCGGTGCGTATCGAAAAACTCTGAAAAAAGGTCTTGTCCCCTGCTGATGGGATGAAAAAAAAACCTGATGTCCCATGACCTCTATTCATAAAAAAGTCCGCGTCCCCTCCCATGAATATTCGCGTGATTAATTTGTACCAATTCACTCACGTCAAGGTGGGATTTCAGCAGCTGAAAAAAGTACATGTCTCATGCCCAACGAGAATGAAAAATCATACGGTCCCCCTACTTTGCATCTTGAAAAAAGTACCTGTCCCCCTACCAAATGCACCGGTCCCCCTTCCTGGTAAATATTGCACCGTCCCTAAAGGCAATGTGTGTGATCAAGCCGTGAAAACAGACGACGAGGAGTCTTTGTCAGTAAATATTGCTTCGTTTTAATACATTGAGAAAATTTGAGCCGTCCACTATACACAAGTATTCAAGCCATTTGGGAGCAGATATAGTGTCCACTATTCACATAAGACAGGTACTAGGTGTCCACTACATGGAGGTTTACTTTATATATGTTGTATAATAAAGAAACTGAAACGGGAGAAAGGAAAAGTGTCCACATAAGACAGTTGTCCACTATACAGAGGCGTCCACATGGACACTGGACAGGTTCCATTCTATTCATACCTGTACATGCCGGTCTATCCCATGACGCTAGATGAAACTTGAATAGAATGGAATAGGCAATTTGAAGTGAAAAACCACCACAACAAAACAAAACACTTACTGCATAATCCATCAAGGCATGTTAAGTATGGGCCCGGACAACGTGTGCAGCTGTCTCCCTTCTGATAGGGATCGGCAAGAACTCCATCCTTAACCCAATTACCTCTGCAAAAAAGATTGAAAGCTTGTCAGTAAATATTGCTTTGTTTTAATGCAGTGGGAAAATTTTGAACTGTCCACTATACACAGGTATTTAATGTAAAAATAGGAAGGATTACACGATCTTGTTGGAAATGACTAATATGATAATGTATTTATAAAATTGTATGCATCATGATTGAAATTGTGTACACTTCAAACTTTATGATGCACTATCAACAAGAAAAATTGATATATAAGCATCACAATAGTTTTTAATCAAGGATAACACACAGTTCACACACTAAGCTTTCAATGGCATCCGCCATCTTGATCATAGTGGTTGACGTCATTTGTCGTCACTGGGACCTCGAGAGGGGGAGGGGGGCGCGCAACCCGGGAATCTCCCGAGGTCCCAGTGACGACGAATGACGTCAACCACTGTGATCAAGATGGCGGATGCCATTGAAAGCTTAGTGTGTGAACTGTGTGTTATCCTTGATTAAAAACTATTGTGATACTTATATATGTTATATCCAGGATAAATGAATTTCCATCAAAAGAAAAATTGAGTTATCGGTTCACATTCTGCTAATATGTGTCATCTTTAGGCCTACTTTGCACAGTAAAATTACCTGTCTTGTTGTTAGACCTTATATACAGATTATCAATAAAATATATATCTCGTATAGGCCTGTCTCCATCGTCATATCTCATGGATATGGTATGAATAATGACCTGTAAATCCAGTGTGATGATCAAGTCGTAAAAATCGGCGGATAGTCCGTGAGACAAGGGCCCAAAATTCATATTTTTGTACCACCTGGAGGGACAAAGGCTCATGGTGTTTTTATGAAAGCCACATTGGTATAGGTCTCAGAAATACCGGGTGGACTTGCAGCATCCACACTTAAGTTGTCAAATGGCCTGGTTTCCATGGTAATGTCAGGTAAAATATAATTATCCATAATTGACACTTATATTGAAACTGAAACAATAAGACAAATGGTCTCATCAAATTAAAGCTAACAATACACTCTTCCGAGTAGTGTATAAATTATGCAAATTAGCTCATTTGCATAAATGTAATAACATAAACTAGCATAATTTTATCATATTTTTTCGTCTAATCAATATTTTCATGAATCCTAAAAGACATACAATGAATATATTATCAACGATATCAATGTTTGTGAGCTTTGTAACCTCTTAGCTAAAGCAGGAAAAATTAGAGCGATATGTAATGTATTTTATAGATTTCATGAGCAATTAGAAGCACGTCATGAAATTTCCAGCCGTCCTTGCAATAGTTAAATAGAATCCTACTGGTGCAACCAATACACGTATGATAAGAAGCTTGCATTCTGTAAAGCACCTAAATAATCATGCATCGTTTGGAACAAGAATGCTATATATTACATACGTTATTAAACGCCTACTTCCGTTAAATGCCTACCTCTAATAAACGCCCACCCCCCTCAAGTAGAACTATGCCAATAGCCGCCAGGCCATTAATATAATAGAAGATGTGCGGTACCTTGGAAACGTCCATTATAGAAATCTGTTGATTTTGTACTGTTCGCAAATGTAATAAAAGTATTTATTCTCAGAGATTGAGAGTGAAATAGAAATAAACATCAATTTTCTAGCCTGGAAGTAGCCTATGCAATAATATATGATTGTGTGTATTTCACTTGTCAAATACAAAAAACATAAGAAGAGTTTGGCCCATAATGGCGCAGAAAACGATTTTGTCTGTCAGTTTTCTGTAATTCAGGAGGTTGTGTTAAGTGAAATTTTATGGATGTTATGGGTCACAAATACATTTCCTCAAAGAAATCACATCAAAATCCAAAATGCTTACATATTTTTAGAGTCAAATCAAAAAGGTTATGACTATATAGATCACTTCAATTGTCATATCACTTTATGACCACTTATTTTGTTTTCAATATGACCAACATTTCTTTGAATTTTACAACTTTTTCATTTTCCCAATGAAAACAAAATAGCTATAAAACTACAAAATATCCCCATTTGACAGGGAACATTATGACTTATAATCAACATAAAAATAGATGATATGCCATTTGTATCGTCATGTATTGATGATCGATGAAATTAAGTTTGGATTAAATTGTATGCGTTACAAGTAAAAACACAGTACCATAAAAAATAATGCCCTAACCGCAATGATGTATATAATCAAACATCGACTCGAGCAATGTGATCTAACCCAAACTATCCTTTATCGAAATTGGTGAAGTATGGGCTTGTGGTAACAAGATTTTTCTTCTTTAGGCTGATTTAAACAGTTTAGTTATTGAGAAATTATGATAAACCACACTCTGGTAAAGGGTGTCAGGGGTCTGTTTGACCATTGATAGCGAGGGTGAACACCTATTATCCATGAAAAAGTGTTTACTCTAATTTCGATGGCACCTTGAAATGTAAATGTCGTAATTTCACATGTATTAATAAACGTCATATGCTGCATTCAATTTCCCAACAAAAATCACATTTCTTAAGGCAACCCACCCGTGTAATATTTATTCTCCATTACATCAGGTGTGTTCCAAAAGAATGAAAGGAAGCATTTAATATTGATTATGTATAGAGCCATAATAAAGTATTGAAAGTGCAATGTGGATATTAAATTGTATCAAACCGATGACGTAATCACTTAATATCAAGGAGTTATTTATTACCCATAATAATAATTGCACACAAGATGAAGAGCATTGTTAGCTGCTAGGTCTCCAGTTGCTAAAGCGTATATTTCTCGACAAAGGTTATATGCACATCCAACCTCCGACGTATTGTACCACACAACCTGTAAATGAGACAATGATCATTATAATTATTAAGATGTACATTTATCATCGAATGACTGGTTATTGGATTGGCTAGGATTCCGATACAGGGACCAGACACAGAAATCCATAATGGGTCCAGACCCGATATGGATTTGTGTTGACAAATAGACCGGACTATTTTCATAAAATTTAACTTAAGATACAATTAATTAAACTATTTGTGAGAAAAAACATGTCTTAATCCTGTTTCAGAATATGATTACTCTCTATTATATACAGAATATAGATAAATCTAAAATATGATAAATGAAATAATAGCATTTGCTTACTTTACTAATTGTCTCACCCCATCGTCATATCTCACGACTATATGCAGCATATAGCCATGATACAACCCCTTCCAATTCTGTGGAAATTACGAACAAGACCACCGACCAATCATGTGTAGAAAAACGTTTAGCATTCATTTTTATTGCCTTTTCATTTATTTGCTTCAAATTTTCTCAAATCTATATACTAATATGCAAATTTTAAAACGGTGTCTGGCGAACTTCTGACTAGGTGGAGGCCATCTGACTACAGAAGATTGTTCATGGTGCATGATGGTATTGTATCTTATGTTTTCATAGTCAAAATGGTGCTGTTAACTTTTTAGTGGCGATTTTAGACCAATACTGGCAGACGATGTCAGTCATATTGAAGTCGTTCAGCGTCATAAAGACGCCAAAGGCACCAACATGGCGTCAAATATTAATCTGCAAATGCACTATTAGAGAGGGATTACAGCAACTTCACCGATTGTCTATGTGTACATTAGAACCTTCAATTAAGAAAACCTCTATAAAGATACCATCTCTATAATAAGATGATTTCTTACAGTCCCGAACCCTCATAAGACGATTGCAATAGTGTAAGCTCATTTGTAATTAGCAAAAATATCGTGTGGTTTGGATTGAATCGCTAAGGTGCTGTTTGGACGTAGAAGGTACAATCAGGACAGGGCAGGGTGCTGGGGGTGTCAAGATAGTGCTGATGGTGTAGACCCGTGCTATGCAATTGGTTGTTGAACAGTGGTTGGGGTTGTGGGTAATGTGGGCAGGGACAGGTTGTGCCAGAATGGGGATTCGGCATTGACACTATGATGGTGGTTGTTGGGGGTGTGGTGTCAGGACTGTGAGAATGGTGCAGACCCTTGCTATGCAAGCAATATTCATTACGGGGGTGAGGGTTAGAGATTGAGGTGTAAAAAGGGGGGTAGGGAGATACAGTGGTGGTGCTGGGGTGGGAGTATCAATATAGTGCGTATGTTGTAGACCTGTGCTACGCAAGTAATATTTGTTGTCGAATTGAATAGTGGGGGAGCCGTGAGCGCTGTCAGAACAAGGGGTGAGTGGAACTTGGTACAGTGCGGATACTGTAAACCCATGCTATACAATACTTGTTGTTGAATAGTGGTAAGGGGATGTGGGCAAATGGTACCAGGAGAGGAGCAGAAATGACAGAATGGGTGGCGTGCATTGTTATACTACAGTGGTGAGTGGGGGAGGTGGCTTTTAGAACAGTGGTGCAGTGGTAGGTGCTTGAGTGGGGTGTGTACAGATCCGTGCTTTGTAAGCATTATTTGTTGGTAAATATGGACCGGTGTGGGGTATGGACTAGAGATGTCAAAGTAATTTGAAGCTTCGAAGCTTCGGTGTTATGGCCGAAGCTTTGAATAGCAAAACAGTGTTCGAATGCTTTGTTTTATACTTTAACTAGCTGTTTACCCGGCGTTGCTCGGGTTGAAACAGATGAGATCCGGAACACATTAAAGGATCCTCCCTCCCCATCCTTCCTCCTGTCCCACATACCTCAACCCAGTTCTCGTCAGTATACAGGTCTGTGACAGATTAATTACACCTCAATCACCGTCCTCCCATCGTCATATGTCACAGCCATTTACACACATTTGTACTAAATATGGCAATGATTGATCCCTCTTATAGGCAGATCAATGGGGTGGGGGTGGGGGCGTCCCCTTCCCACCAAAATACTTCACTTTCGTTTTTGATAAAATCCTTAAGTGCGCCCCCTTTTTCCTTAAGTGCCCCTCCCCCCTTTTCCAAAAACCTGGATATGTCCCATCCCTCACACCAGCTTCCGTCACTATACAGGTCTGGGAAAGACTAAATACACCTCCATCACCTTCCTCCCAGAGTCATATCTAAACAGCCATACACATCCCATTCTACATGTATGTGGCAATGCTTGATCCCTCTAATATCCCTCCCTCCTGCTACTCTTACCCTGGTAAACACATACAG
Organism: Streblospio benedicti; assembly: GCA_019095985.1. Taxonomy (NCBI): domain Eukaryota; kingdom Metazoa; phylum Annelida; class Polychaeta; order Spionida; family Spionidae; genus Streblospio; species Streblospio benedicti. Next base: position 23,343,769 of record CM032661.1, read on the forward strand.
ACCATTAAATGTGCATCTCAACCATCCCTTTCCCTGCTGCTGCTCGGGTTGAAATTGATGAGATCTGGAACAGATTAAATGCTCCCCTCTGCCTCACCACCAACCATACTCCCAACCCATATGGACACCAGTTGTCACCACCCTCCCCAGTTCCCTCCTTGTATGACTGTACGTGTGACGTGCAACGTACGTTTGATATACAAACGTTTAACATATTACGTGCCTTTAACAAACATGGCCCTGTAAGCAACCTTTCTATAAAAATTCTTTTTTTCTTGATTTTATCATTAACACCAATTTATTTGGTTTGAAATGTAATATTATAACGACCACCAAGTTGTCCTGATTTTACATACATAATTTGAAGTGTGTACGTCTTGTGGTTAAAAAGCCTTTTGTGACGCAAAAAATCGCCTCTTCCTTTATATAGATTACAACCCCAGTATTAGACAAATAGGGACTTCGTGTCGGCGGTTAGTGTATTATTGGCCGTTTGTTTTTTGGGGCTGCCAATGAAAGGGCCAACGGCTGGTCATTCAAGGTAGAGTCTAAACTCTCAAGGTAGAAAGTTACATAAGAGTAAAATGATTGGCCGTTTAATGGTCAAATAAGAAGAGTAGTACAGGGGAGATCGTTATACCACAGCGTCGGCTTCTTTTTTTCGATTTTGGCTGTTCGTACATGTGTCCCACGACCAAGTAAGTACTAAATACCAACATTGTACGCACAACTCATGCCGACCTAACCATTCAAGTACATATAATAATAGTTGTTTACTGATATACGCGCATTTGCAGTTTGCTACTTTTATTATAAACTTGTCGAACAAGTAAATGATATGATCTCTATCACTGTTTCATAGTTTCTCTTATGATAGTGCACTCTGTAAAATGGTGACTAGTGTTAATGAGCTTTAATATAATGCCCCACCCGCTTTATGACCGAAGCTTCGAAGCTTCGGCCGTCAAAACGGCAGAAGCTTCGAATATCAATATTGGTGAAAATTGACATCTCCAGTATGGACGGTGTTTACTTCAGATAGGGAATGAGATTTGATTGCCGGTTGTTGATTTTCCATCTCCACGGGTATAAGCTAGCCTCACGTAATTATATATGCGTTTAATAAACTGATTCAGTTGCCTTTGGTTCAAAATGATGATATTTGTAATTGAAACTAGTCTTGTTTGTTTTTATACAATTAAAACAATGAAACTAACCTGAGTATAATGCCCACATTGTTTCTCGGGCTGGCAGCTTTTAGTCTCGAAGTGGAAGAATCTCTTTTCATTAAAGAATGCTTGAATCGCCACTGCATTAACCATATGAATAGAGAAAAATATTCTTACTCAATGAGTGTTCCTTTTCTATTTCTTTATAGCTGTATTTTACATATACGAATAATGTATCAATTTGGTGTTAGCATAGCGGTCGGAGAAAAATAATCCGTTATGTCGGCTTCAGCCTTCAGAAAAAAATGTGTCCATTTAGCTGACATGCTTAGATGTATGATGGTAGGGACTGTCTTATTTGATTTTCAGTCTCTTAGGATATATTAGTAGATACATTGACGTATGCTAGCATTATATTCTATACTAGTATGCAAAGAGATACAATACAATTATTGCTGTTCGGGTACACTTGGTCTTGTTGTTGCAGGCAGAGGCTTAATAATCTCTTCGCCACAGATTAATTTCATAGCTAAGGTAAATATGAAGTGGCTACATAACCACACTGCTCAACACGTGACAGTTTACATGGTATTTGACACTAGTTATATTGGATATTTTTCATATATTTGTCAATTATTAAACAAAATCAATGAATGACAATTCATTTTCACAATCATTTTTGCATAATGCAATATACGAATATTTTGATGTAAAAACAGCATATGTGTTGTAAGATGACAAAATGATTGAAAAAAATCTATTCTTACGTTTTGAAAAATTTAATCTGTCTAGGTTTGCGTTTGTTGAATAAAACAGGTTCTGTCCAAGAAGGTCCTCGGTATTTGGCCAGTCTCCTTCAGGCTGCCCATGTCCCCACTTGCAATCATCTGCCCAAATCTGGGCCATCTCTTGCAGGTAATATCGAGTGGTCTGGGGGAGTACAAAGATACCATGTGTTATAGCTATTGTTTTTCTTAATAACTGTGCGTCTTGTGATAACAGTATTATATGTACAGGGAATGTCAGACAATTGCGAATACTGAAGCTGTATCCGTCTAAGTATATGGGAACAACATAAATTGGCACACTGTTTGGTGGCAGCTATGGGTTTCTAAAGAAGAAGAAGAATCTTGCAAAGATGACTTGACATGAAAGCAACATCCTCAAATCGATCAATAATTTACGTCTTGTCCAAATATATGTATATTAGATTGACTTGATTGATACGTCTCATATACACTAATGCACAGTACAGATCTGAGCATTCGTGATTCGTGAGACAATGACCCATGCAGCCTCGCATATGGCTTTAACATTATAGTTAACAGTCCCATGTTTAATGCGCATACCATTCAAGTGTCATCATCTCTCTTAATTGAATTGTGTCTTCATGTTATGCTATTTATATCAGACTTTCATTTTAGGAGTTTTAGATTATTTAAATGTGATTTCGTCTGTGTTTGTTGCATATACATACCACTTTTCTCATGTTGCTAGCACCCTCCCCTCGACGAAGGTCATTGTGCAGTGCAACCAATTGATCATGCTCATCGTCTGTCAGTTGTAAAACAGTCTCTCGCTTCACGCGATGACGGCTGACTGACCGCGAGCCATCCTGAAATTGTAGTGATCAATATGATTAAAATACACCGGTATATGGTATACTTAGCTAGGTATACAATCAATGATGTATGGCCGGGGTCATATGCTGATTGAGTGCGTTACATAGTCACATAGTCACATAGTACACTTCTGGACTCAGGCTGTGGTTGCCTCTGTATCCAGCTCAGTGTCACTGCAGTCTTCAGCTCTGTGGAGGTCACTTCCATTATGCACTATATCTGCAATATAGTCATATAGGACTGGATGATTCTTCCATACTTTATCCAGCCTCCTCTCGAAAGACTGTAAGTTACATTGTGTATCCTGTTTGAAGTGGCTTTCCCACCAAAAGATCAATAATAGCCTGACCATATACTATACTTGTGGCCTTGCCTGAACATACTTCTTGGGTTAATCACATCCCTATGTTTAAATACATCCCTCATTTATCCCTTCACAGCCCACTGGTTTAAAATCCCACATTCTTCTCTGTGTTGACTTTTGCCCTCAGGCCCTTCCCTTCACTGTTCTATCTCATTCGTCTCCCCCCCCCTTCAAACGCGGCCCTCACGCGCTGACATGATTAAAATGATAACATATGTCAAAAGCAGCATCCACTTGGATCTTCCACTTGTTTTACAAATCAAGAAATTACAATGAGATCAATTCCTACCTTTGAACTCGTGCCAGAAGTGATTCCGCTGGATTTGTCTTCAATGGTGATTGTTCTGGCAGTGCAAACGTTGCAATACCAAATGAATACTGGAAAATAAATTATCAATCTAGTCACTTTCATTTCCTTTTCAGTGCATTACATTTAGAATAATATTTTCTGTAGATCTGTAGGTGTGCATTCATAACAAACATTGACCCAAAAGATACAATTTCCCATATTTTAATTCTGATTAATAATTGTTGTTGTGTGAAACGGCTGACGTAATTAGTTGACGTACACGTTATATTGATAATGCGTCGTGCGTATAATGTCGCATGCCTCAATGGACCTTTCCGAGAACGAACATCTAACGTACAAAAAGGCTTGAAATCGCAGCACGTGCGTCTCAAAAACAAACGCACGTGTTGTATTTGGTTGAAACAAAGCACTCAAGTTCATGAACTGTGATTAATGGGACTCTACATGAAATAAGAACAGCCACTAGAGAGTCTGTGTGGTGGCGAGTGCTCATCAAGTAGCAATAGATTGATTAGCTGCTATAAAAGTACAATTATAGATTAACTGAATTGCTCCGTCGCTTCAGCTACCGAACCAAGGCCCTGTGTTCCCATCGTAGGTTTCGCGCCTTTCCCATTCACACAGCATTCAAAGTCCGATGTTCATGGTATAATTCTAATAAGTAATAATATTATATCAGCTGCAAAAGTCTACCGGGTGCTATTTGCTATTTACTGCTACAGGATCAGTATGTAGCATGATGGAGCCAATATGATTAGACAGTGGAACACAGATTATTTGTGGCTGAAACTTACATTGCATTTATGTACTTTTGATCCTGGATTCCATAACATTTTAGTAAACATCTTTACTGACCATAAGTCAATGTTGTTCCACCGACGCTATGCTCTCTGAGCATTTTTGATCTAGTTCACTTTAATCCATCGAATACTTTGGTATACACCGTGGAAATTTTGAACGTTCTTTTACCTTCGTAGATGTATAATACATTATATGTTATCAAGTAAAGTAAAGTTTATTTACTGGCCTTTACAGAATTTGTTGTAAACATGACATAGTAGTTATGTTAAAGGCAGCCACTGAGCAGCGCCCTGCGAAGTAACGACACTATTTCTGCCGAGGCCTGGCCACGAACGCACCGCGCAGGCAAATCACGTTTTGAGGCAGTACGCTCTAACCACAGGACCAAATAAAAATGTGAAATAAACCAACACAAGGTGTCCTTGTTATAGATACTTTATCCTTCTACATAACAACCACAACACAGCTTCAAATTTTAGACATTTCTGGCAAAAGTCCAACCGGTCCAACAGGTGTTGCGGTCAGTGATAAGATCTTGTTCTGTTATCATCAGCTTAAATAGGTGAGCTCACACCGGTAGAAGGTGTATTTGGACAGTTTGCAATGGACTTGCGAAGTGTTCTGGTCCTGCTTGGCTTTGCCTTTGTGGCAAATAGTCAAAGGCTCCCTCAGGTATGTCTGGTGTTGGTCAAGTATCATGGGAGTTGCTTTTTATGATTTATTATATCTGTGTGCTGCTTGTCTTGAAAACCTTGATTTTTCTTTAATGAACCTCAGGAGGCCCTGTATATGGACATGACTGTGTTTTTTTTTCAATTCATGCACCCATCTCTGTGGAAAGGTTGGACTTTAAAAGCTATTCAAGAGGTTGGAGGTTGTGTGTGTGTGTGTGTGTGTGTGTGTGTGTGTGTGTGTGTGTGTGTGTGTGTGTGTGTGTGTGTGTGTTTGCATTTGCATTTTTTGTTGTTGTTTTGTTTTTGTTAATTTGTTAATGTCAAGTCAGTATCACTGTCGGCTAATCAAAAACTGCAGAAGCCATTTGAAGAAAAGCGAGTTGGCGGAATCATAAGAGCGAGGAGGCAAAGTCAAAAGCGAGGTCACCAAACTCTGCCTCAATTCAGCTTATTTTCAAAATCACATCACTCCATGTGGCACACATATCTAATTTACAAACACGTATTTTTATTGTATGATCACAAGAAACGGAATGCCTAAATTATGTAATAAAAGTCTATGTGTTTAAGTTAGTGCCTTGTTTTTTCAATGCCGACATGAAAAGGAGATACACTCTAATTGCAAAAAGTACTGTGATACCTTTTATGTTGCAAATTGCTCAATCCTTTTCTCCGAGGTGTAAAAAGACATCAAGAGCATGTCTCGTAAATGTTTGCAGTGAGGAGAAAATCGGAAATATATGTTATGATGTGCGTTTCTCAGTGCTTGAGTATTTGTTTGATTAGATAAGAGCATCCTCTAGTAGGTAGTACCAGGAAGCCTTTCGTCGGTTTCGTCAAGTTCCTACTCTTAACGTTTTGTGACAAAAACTACAATGTTCTTTTTTTCTGAATGAGACGCTCTTTTTCTTAGGACTAGAACTTTGTAGATGTATAATGCATTATCTGTTAACCTCACGGCAGATGTTGTTAATAGGTAGGAAACACGTGATGAACAGTCTACATTTAACAGTTATCTCTGAAACTCTTGTTGCACTATAGGTGGAGATAGACACAGGGGTCGTCGAGGGCCGGCGTATCGCCACACACTACACACGTGGCGATCCTGCCAACAATGAGACCGTCTTTGTCAACAGTTTCTACGGGATCCCGTATGGTGCGCCTCCAGTGGGAGACCTGAGGTTTGCCGTGAGTATTTAAGAGTCACTTTCACATTTCAACATATTGGTCAAAATCATTGAGACGTCGAAATATGATGCAAATTCTTGGGTGTCTAACCAGAACCTTTTACAGCATCACAAGTGTACATGGTATATGGGGACATGCATTGTAGAGAGCATAGATCACCCGTAAAGCCATGTTATATATTATAACATTCCAACAATTTGTATTATCATTGCTATCGGACAACTCTGTATACTTGTGTTTTTTCTGACACCATTGAAAGCCATTCATAATTTACGCAATCCAAGTCAAGTAGAATCTCCAAGCAGACATACATTAGCTGCTAATGTCATCCTGTGCAAATGCATTTGTAGGTTTGATTGAATTGATATACGAATTGAATTGATACACGACTACATCTCTACAGTAGACAATTAATACGACTACATCTCATGCACCCCAGTCTACTATGACACGGTCAAAATACATAAAGTTGTTTAGCCAATCAAAATAGTTCATTTACATGTTTATGGTTGAAACAAAAATCGCGCTTGAGTTCAATCCACTAAAAATCATAACTGTGTATCACCCAGTTCAATAACTCATCATACTTGTCAAAAGATGTTAAAAGATGTCTATTACATTACAACAAAGTACTGTGATGATCGATGATCAACTGGTAGTGTAAGTTTTGGTATGTGCATCACGTGGTATTGCATTTCTTTCGCCCTCCTAGAAACCGGAGCCGGCTGAGCCTTGGGATGACGTGTTTGAGGCCAAGGGCCTGCCCACGTCATGCATGCAGAACACGGGCGGACTCCTGTGGCTCACTCACCCCGGCTACCGCAACGTGGATGAGGACTGCCTCAACCTCAACGTCTTCACGCCAGAGGTAGGCCTAGCTAGCTCCGGCACACGCTTGATGCCTTTCAACAATAATCTTTAATAGTTGGTATTTGTCGATCATGTGTGCCTTTGCTGACTGTCAATTGATTTATGTTTTCAATAGTGTAGTACGTATTACAACCGTTTTCTTTGTTTCAATGCGCATTACAACTAGCTACTAGGGGCTCGTCAGTACATTGTAACTTGCCCACAATACATACTAGGCGATAGACCTGCTGTGGTGGAGCTACATTCACTGGCTAAAACATTGATAGGTGTCTTGATACAGTGGGTAGATAGTACGACTGCCATTCTCTTGTGTACAACGCATATTAGGCTGTTGGTGGGAAATGCCCCCAGTCAACAGTTATTGGTGTCATGCTTCCACAGTCGTTAATATCAAATTAATGCTCTATACCTGTATGTAGGACATGTCCAAGTCATACCCCGTCATGGTGTGGTTCTACGGAGGAGGCTTCATGGCAGGCTCCACCATCCAGTACCCGGGCCACTTTCTTGCTGCCAGGGACGTGGTCGTGGTCGTCGTCAACTACCGCGTTGGCATCTTCGGTACGTATCAGTTATGTATAGCCGCCACGTGTTTGTGTGCGTGCATGTGATGTGTGTGGGAGTTTGAGATTACCAAAGACTCCTCTACGAATATATAATATTAAAGTTGTAAAGTATATACGTCTACTGTGTAAATGCACAATTCTATAAGTTATAATGCTTGATAAAAGTTAGTATATGTCAAATATATTAGAGCAAAAATGGAACATGCTTTACCAAGCACCCGTACAATAATGTGAGTTAACAGAACGCTTGACTTCACACCTGTAATCAAGATCACAATCCTGTTAGATTATCAATTATAAGATAAGTGCCAGAATCGATATAAACCTAATTGTTATCATCTCACTCCTTTCCATCCAGCATCCTCTGTCACTGAAACCCGCAACCTGGTGGTTATATGAGACCAAAACGACACCCTATACCCACAGAGAATTGTGCTCCACTTGCAGGCTTCGTGAACACTGGGGATGATGTGGCACCGGGTAACTACGGGCTGTGGGACCAGCACCTCGCCCTACAGTGGGTGCAGAGAAATGTGGCCCAGTTCGGCGGAGACCCCACCAAAGTGACCCTGTTTGGCCAAAGTGCAGGAGGCGCCAGCTCTAGTCTACACATCACGTCACCGCACGCCAGGGGTGAGTTTGGAGAGTGGGTGATTGGGAGCTGGCCAGCCAATCGAACTAATGAGGTGTAACGAGTTGAAGTAAGCAAGCAAGGAAACAAACAAAACAAACATACACACATATACACAAATTTTGTGGAATCGTGAGTGGAGGAAGTAAAATGGGAAATATTTATCTTGGTGTAATCTCGTTAGGTGAAAGTGATTGCATGCTAGTTTCCGATGAGATGGATATTCGTTTGAATCGATAGGCAGACAGAATAAATGGTATTCAGTCATAACACAACTGACTGAGTGATAGCAGAAAGAATTTGAAAGCCTCCACTATGGTTTATTGTGTGTCCGATAGAAAGTGCATGTTAATGTATGGCAGCTTGTGCAGAATGCATTGTATCCAGATTATTGTTATCTGACTTCTACATATCTAGAGGTACGCACTAGCCAATTACAAGAGCCAATGGCAATGTGTGGTTATTTTTCAGACCTGTTCAACCAGGTGATCGCTGAGAGTGGCACAGAGCTCAACTTCTGGTCCCTCAACTACCCGAATAGCGACCCAAGGAACTATACCAAGCAGGTGAGAATTGCAGTGAAGCGTCCACGTACAACCACCTCTCTATTCAGACTAAACTTTCAAAACAAACAATTTCAGCATCCGCGCGAACCCTCACAAAGCTATTAACACGAAGCTCAATAGAAAGAGCACCCCCGTAAAGAGACTTCACGAGGTCATAATTTTTTGGCAATAAATTAAGCAAATAAGTCAGTTTATGAGAAAAGTGTTGCATGGTAATCGGAGAACACATGTAGTTTTGTAATTTCCCAGTTAATCAGACAGTTGTATTTTTCACCAATGTTAAGCTATAAGTTTTCCTCTTACACTGAGAGAGAAGTGGATAACAACACTTTTTGGAAGCGACACGTGTAATGTATACGGGTACATGGGGCAAGCTGCATCATGTAGCTAATGCTGGACAATTACCGCTATGGTACATATTTAGCAAACATGTACATGTACAAGTAGACTCAACACTCACATACATCAAGACAGTACAAAATATATCTGTATTGCATTGTGTTTTATAATTGTCCTGATTAGGTTGCAGCCAAGCTGGACTGTCCCGAGGAACCGTCCGAGGACATGATCGCTTGTTTGCGTACCATTGAACAGTACAACTTGCGCAACAACAGCAATGTCAAGTGTCCGGTAAGTGCAGAACATCGAGCCTACAGCAGACATTGTCATGATTCGCCCTATCAAAAGTGACATCTAAAAAATAGGCATTCTTTGTTCTACAGCATTACTGAAATCTATTTAACGGACTAAAGTAAGACTCTACTGCTGGATATAAAGAACTTAACCATGCATTGGTCTGCCATATCTCTTGTGTGTGTCATGTGATGACCCAATGTCATGACACTAAACCGTGTGAGACAATGAAGAATCATGGTGAATGATATATGAAAAGTCTGTGTAAGTTCTTTGATATCCGATAGTATCTTGTAGTATCCAGTAGTGGATTCTAGTCGGAAAGTGTTACCCTACTTCTTTTATTTCATACAAAACAATGCATGCATTCTAAAACAAACACATCGCTATGATATGGTGGTATATGTATCTCAATTCTGACCCATGTTTTATAATATCATAGATATATGAATTTTACTGATTATATAGGCCATTTGCAGATAGCAGTGTATTGTAATGTCACACATACTTGACATTTAATTAATTTTCCGGTTGACTGTAAATGAAGAATTCGATAAAACTTATCTCACAATAACGACAAGATAACAATGCTGATGCCAATGACTCTGCAACTATTTATATAAACTAGAATCTGATAGAGTTCTTGCAAATGACGATTGTGGCATAAACTATCAGGCAGCTCTTCCTTATCTAGCCACATGTAGAATGTGCATTGAAAGACCAGATAAGAAGATACGAGTTTCCGTGACTGTAACAGCTACAGCTGCCCTCAATGCTAAACGATCCCATATAGATGTCAGAATAATTTCATTTCTTTTACTACTATTATTTTCTTTTACATTTTTGCCCCTAGTACACTTGTACGTAAGCCACCCAAAGTAAAATATTCACAAGTTACCGTTGCAATTACATCGGTCAGCAAACATACGATATATCCCAGATCTCCCGTCAAGTTGGTGATGGTCACAGCAAAATTAAAGTCTACAGTGTGCCAACAACATAACCACAACCACTCATACGTCGCTTAAACGAAGTGAGTGTGTTCGTCCTTGACGCTTCCACTCTTCCTCATCCTATACATTCATAAGAATTGCCTGAGTATCATATTGCTGTTGCTAAGTTGTGTCAATAGCTCTAGTGAATTCAATCTAAAAATATCAAAAGCATTACACTCGTTTGTAGCTCACTCTTCAGCACTTGACAGATAAGTCGTGGAAATACACAATTTCTCTCTCTTAAAATAAAATCTTTTACATTTCTTAAAAGGACTTATTGATAATTGAATATTCTGTATTCTTTATTCCTTTTCGGTGTGTCAAGAACATGCATGTGCATAACTAACCCTCGCCCGCGTGTGTTGCAGCCGGGCCACTTCTGCCAGGGCCACGCCCCGGTCGTGGACGGAGAGGGCGGCTACATCCCAGACTACCCCACCAACCTACGCAACAATGGAGACTTCAAGAAGGACGTTAACATCTTGACTGGTTACCTCTCCGATGACGGATCATTCTACACAGTCGCCTGTGAGATTCTTTTTTATCATAACTTACTATTGTTGATAAGTATGTACTTGTGTTTGCTGATATTGTGTGTGTTTGGGTTAGAATTATTTTGTGGCAAGATTATATTGTATACAAAGTGAATTATGCTCATGAAATCTATTGCAACCATTGCATCAGATTGTGCACACCACACTATCATAATTATGTGACTAGCAAGCAAGTGGTGTCCATTTCTACACTATGGACTTAAAGAGACAAGCACATAAGTCCTTAATGATATTCAATGTTCCATGTATGCAACTATTTGACCTGGTCTATAAGTCCATTCCATAGCCTCTAAGTACTCTTCTCAATATCTTACACCATTGATCAACACACACTATAAAAACTAACTTTGGTCCCTGATACAGTTATCCCGGAGGCATGGGACGGAGGCTTCAACCGTAGCGAGTTCCAGCGCATCCTCAAGGAGAATCTGCTGGAGATTTGGGCTCCGCAATTCCCGCCACAGATGCAAGAGGATGCCTACTGGGCCACAGACTTCATGTACACGCCCTGGCCGTACCTTGAGGACAAGGAACTCAATAGAGACTCCTTCAACCAGGTCAGTATAGGAATCTGTCTATGTGCACCTAGGCCTTGCATAGTAATTACTACTGTAATTACTACAGTGAAGTTTAACATCTTTGAGGAAGGGAAGAGTCTCTCTATTCGAATATTGTAACTTCAGACGGATGAGCTGTAACATTCCACTAACACTCACCTCTTGATTTCATGACTGTAGACCTCGTTGTAGTGAGTTTTTTTTTATTATCTTAGTACATGTATAGGGGTAGATACAGAGGGGATGCATGCCATCTTTAGTCACAATTGTCGCACATCCTGTGTATAATCGAAGACTTCAAATGTACAGATGCTTTCAATGCTCCAACAAAAGTTAGGTACTACAGTATGGTACAAGTAATCGCATCTTTGCCTCTGCACAGATGATCACCGATGCAGCATTTGGCTACCTGACAGACAAGCAGCTGCGGTATCAGGCACCGGAGGGAGGAAAACACTACAAGTACAACTATGGGTGGCGCCCCGAGGCCACCACGGAGGGCGAGGGCTTCTGGAACAACACCGAGTGGGCCGGTCAGTGGCACGCTAGTTTTGATCAACTAGACTGACCTGACACTACATTGTACCTCGTTTGTGAGACGTTAGCAAGGTGACGTCTGGGTTGACTGAGATTAGCAAGAAATTGAAAAACGTTCTATAAATGTATGTAGAGAAATATGAATTCCGTAGATGTTCAGATAAATATTAGCCGTGAGGAAAAATAGAAAAATAAGATAGTGTAATAGGAGAGTAGATTTAAAATAAATAAAACATTTATAGATGTACGAATACACCAGATTTACGTCAGTGTATAATATATATACACACACGAATTGCGATGGTGCATAGATAAACGAAAAATCAATATAACATGTATAAGTACAAAATTACAAGCAGACTTGTATACAAGAATTCTGTATGGGTTTAATGAGAAATATGGATAATGTCGATGTACACGCATACAAGAGTTCTATAGACGTACGTGCATGTTAAACATTGCATAGGTAACACAGATATGCGGCTGGTAGATGTGTTTCAAGTTCTTCTAAAGATGCACAGATTAAAAACCTTGTCCCTTGTGTATCAACAACTTAGGGAACCATCATAAATAATGATACCGGGGGGTGGGGGTGGGGTGGGGGGTTGGGGGTCGTCCAAAAAGGTGAGGGGTCGTCAAACTTTTCAATTCCCTTTTTTTTTTGGGGGGGGGGGGTCGCTGAACTTTTTGTTTTATCACGCTACGGTATATTTAGCTCTGTTGATGCTAAGATTTACAAGAGCTCTCTGACAGTGTATTGTAAATTATTTGTATGCAGATACCGAACACGTTGTATTATTATAGAAGTGGTGGTTATAGTTAAACATGTGTAGTGTGTATCTGGACCCATGAAGCTCTTGCCTATGTGTATTCACACATAAGCAACAGTTGTATAGTTATATTGCTCCATAAAGTAACCAGCTGTCCCCGCCTCGTACCCCACTTCTAGGTGTACCGCACGCGGGTGAGCTACCGTTCGTGTTTGGCTGGGCGCTGATGAAGTTGGCACCTCAGGTACGTGCTGATTCGCGCATCCTCGTCGACATCCTTGACTACCGCGAGGAGGACTTCGCCATTGCTGACTTCATGATGGACATGTGGACCAACTTTGCCAAGTTCGGGTGAGTAGTGCGAGGTGTGTAGTGGCATGGGGTTTGTGGATGGTACAGTTTTATTGTGAGTGTGTATTAGTGTGTGCTGTGTGCACATGGGGACTAAATAGGTAAAACGTACACGTCACATACGTATGTGCAGTATTTTGTCTGTCAGCTCTTCTTCGGGCCAAATCTTTCATCGATTGACCAGGTCCTGGAACTGATAATCATTAGAGTGCTTTCATGACTTATTTGATCTGAACAATAGTGCATCTGACACTCAATCTAATATAGAAAATATAGCCCATAACTACAATATAACAAATGAGTTTTTTTTACCAACTGTACTTTCTCATTTGCCCAACCTGCAAATCGAGGTCACTTCTTCCGGTTCAGAAGGAAAAGTCACTAGTCTGTCAGGCTGCAAGAAGCAGTTGTGAGAATTCTACTTGGAGGTTGCCATTTGCCCACGAACATCGGGCGCCCGTTTGAAAACATATTTAGTGTTTAACCCTGCAGTAACCCGACCCCGGAGCCTATGGACAAGCCCCTGGGCGGCGGCTCCGTGTCGTGGGACGAGTGGACGCTGGACAACTACAATACGTTCATTGTCAACAACGACGACGTAGTGAACGTACCTGACTACCGCGCAGACTACAACGCATTCTTCGAGCGATACATGAGCTACATCATCGACATCCCCATCTTTAAGGAGATGAGTGAGTATAGTGGTCAACACTTCGTCAACACACTGACTACTTTAATGTGAAATTAAACACAGTCATAAACATATATATTCGTAGTAGTCTCTTTTTACTTTGTGGACGCTAAAATGAAGGATATTACACAAATTTTAGATACACCTGTAATAACACAATGTATCATTTTTTGCTCATATGCCTTGTACGCGTCCATCTATACTTCAAGATGATGGAGTTCTATCTTTTTCTTCTTAGATGCTTTGCAAGAAGTGAAGGGAGAAGGAATCCTGGATTCTGATATCATCTTTGATGCTGAATTCAACTTTGTGAAGAAACTTCTTACCACTAGGTATGTTAGCAATGTTGGTTTTAATAACAGTTATATTGCTCATGATTTTATGAAATACAATAGGGCTAACCATCAAGAGATTTCCAGTAGGCACAAACTCTTTGTTTTTAAGAAGTGATTGAAATGTAATGATTATGAGTAGGTTACCAAAGCTGCTGGGTAAAAATTCTTTTTGTTCAATTATTTGTGGTGTCGAAAAAAACGTAATTAAACATTGAATAAAACAAATATCCAACTGCATGACATCTGTAATTTATTTTGTTCATACTGTTCATGATATCTCTTCTTTTTTCTACTTAATATAATGATGGTTAGAAGAACAAATATATAAATTTAATATCTTCTTTTTTCAGGTTCCCAGGGAAGTTTGACCATCTGTATGAGGATGAAGAGTGGCTCGAGTAAATATGCTTAAATGTGTTAATTTGATGACAAATAAATTGATACATTACTTTGTAAATCGTATGATCAACATTCCGAAACAAATACGGTCTGCTAAGTGATTCAAACCGGAGCATCACCAATTTGCAACTATTTCTCTTTTTATTTTATTTTTATTGTTTTATTAAAAGTTGTACTAAAATAAAATAAACAGCAATACAGCATAAACACTAAAACTTTACCTCAAAAACATCATAATTACAAATAGATTGACATATTCCATTTATATAAGTTCTTAACAAATTCTTGTTTGACTTTTCCAAAATTATATAAGTATATGACATTCGTTTATTACTTAAAACGATATTTTCTATTTTTAAACTTTTTCTATTCAATTTGCAGTTTGAATTTTCGTTGAAAATTGCATACGATATTTAAAAAATATAGAGAAAATAAAATAATATGCAATAATTTTATCTGTTAATTCGTAATTTATAAAGCCACATATAATGGATTTCCGAATTTCCAATTAATATTACAATCAATAACATTAGAAATATTTTGCCATAGCTGCCTTTTATATGTGGACCATCATGCAACATATGTGCACATGTTCTATATGAAAACACAAGTGAACAAAAGGGAATAAAAAGGCCTTGTAACTATTCAGGCTGTCTGTGCAACGCTTTAGCAAACCAAAAAAAGACCTTTTAAAGACCTATTTAAAACCTCCCTGAAACCAAAATAAGACATTTTACTAAAGTTAAACCATGGAACTCAAAGTGCATCCACGTTGCCTCGTAAGAGTTTTTCCTCAAAGGCAATATAATAACAAGTAAAAACTAGAAATAATTACAATAACTATGAACAATGAAAAAGAGAAATCAAGACATGTTTTAATAAGACTACTTCAAGCAAAAAAAAGACCTTTTAATTACTGTTATTTTCCCAAAAAAACAAAATAAGACACGATGAGAGTTTT
The DNA here is from genome assembly GCA_019095985.1 of Streblospio benedicti. NCBI lineage: Eukaryota > Metazoa > Annelida > Polychaeta > Spionida > Spionidae > Streblospio > Streblospio benedicti. The sequence continues at coordinate 23,359,313 of CM032661.1, forward strand.
TAAGGATCCGCGGATACCCTGTGTTTTTTTCACTAGAACCAGCTGATGACCTGGTGTGATTTACATCGTAGAGTCATGTCCTGCACATACT
>CM032661.1:23359503-23382789 GCA_019095985.1 Streblospio benedicti
GACCTATTGGTGACCTTTTGCAACAGTCCAAGTATCCATATGTAATATAACCGTCCAACAACGCAGCACATTGCATTATCATTGTTATCGGACACCTCTGTACTCTAACACCAGTCAAAGCCAATCATAAAAACAAGACATAGATTAGTTGTTCTGTGCAAATCCAGTTGTACGCTTGATTGAATTGATAAACGACGGCATTACAGTAGCAAATTGATCAAAGCAGCTCATTTGCATATTTGTGTTAGAATAAAAGAACACTTGGTTTCAATCCCTTAAATATATCATAACTAGGGACTACCCAAATCATTACTGGATTGTGTTAAAAGATGTCTATTACGTAAAGGAAGTACACAACGTGCTGTGGCGACCTAGTTTAACTCTTGGTAGGGTCCATCACTTGGTAATGCAATAGTGTCCCGCGCCTAGAAACCGGAGCCGGCTGAGCCGTGGGATGACGTGTTTGAGGCCAAGGGTCTGCCCACGTCGTGCATGCAGAACACGGGCGGACTCCTGTGGCTCACTCACCCCGGCTACCGCAACGTGGATGAGGACTGCCTCAACCTCAACGTCTTCACGCCAGAGGTAGCCTTAGTGCCTTTTTAACCTGCTTTTTGACAGGCTAACATATACACGGCGTTCAGTCGTTACGTAACGTCCGTGTGGAAAAAAATTGTATGCGTGTATTTCCCGTAACGTCCGTGTGTGAATGACATCAACGCTCCAATGTTTTGTACTCGAAAGGTGATTAATATGCTCCACATAGATTTCTTGAATAGTCAATGCATGACAAAGACATGTCCTCTTTCAGAATTGATCACTTGTTACCCCTATTATATCTTCCTTCAGGCTTCTTGATTACCTCTGTATAAGTTGAAAAATATCTTTCATTGTTAACATGCTAGGCAGAAATCTGGTGTTTGTGATATATATAAACGATACCCCACGTTTCTTAGGTCTCAAATGTGCACTAGTATCCTCTCCTACTTTTCACAACATTTTTAGGCCCATGTAAGGTGAATATGCTGCTGCAATGGAGAAATTAAAACTCTGTTGTGTAGCCCTCCACACGAACATCAGTAAAACGCTCTTATTCAGCCATGTCACCTTATAAGATTTACAGATTTTGAAAGGTAAGATATTCTCACAGTGCATGCACCCTACGATAATTCGGAGGATCTTGCCAGTTTCTTCACAAAAACATTTTTGTGGTTCTTGGTCGCTCAGTTTCACACACGAACGCTACGGGAATTACACATATACAGTTTATTCCACACGAACGTTACGTAACGATTGAACCCCGTCATATAGCAGGCCTAGTTGTTGCTTGTCATGTGTGCTATTTGCTATTGAGGACTTCATACTTCATACTTCATACTACTTCATTCGGTGGCCTAGTGGTCTAATGTGCTGGACTGTCTGCTATTAAACAGTTGCTTTGAAATGTCCGCGGTTGTACAAAGTATCTGTTATTGCTGCCATGTTCTCTAAGTCAATGCTGCATTGCTGGCTGTAGGATATGTCTGAGTCGTATCCCGTGATGGTGTGGTTCTATGGCGGGGCCTTCATGGGGGGCTCCAGCATCCAGTACCCTGGCCACTTCCTCGCTGCCAGGGACGTGGTCGTGGTCGTCGTCAACTACCGCGTCGGCATCTTCGGTAGGTATCAGCTAGATTTAGCTGTCACGTGTTTGTGTGCGTGCCTGTGATGCATGTTTTGGAGTGCGTAAATGTGTGTATAGGAATCATATCTGAAAAAACTATACACACCTTCCATGCACACGCATAATTCTAGAATATTGGATTAATGTTAGTATATGCAAAATTTTAGAGCAAAGTTTTCTTGCAAGTACCTCGACAATAGCACAACTTAACAGAATGCTTTACTCCGCAGCTGTAATATAATCAAGATGGCAATCAGGTGGCAGAATCGACATCAACCTTATTGTAATAATCTCACTCCTTTCCATCTAGGGCCTTGTACCCACGAACTTGTAGACATGAGATCAGAACGATACCATATACCCACAGAGAATTGTACTCCAATTACAGGATTTGGGAACACTGGGGATGATGTGGCACCGGGCAACTATGGGCTGTGGGACCAGCACCTCGCCCTACAGTGGGTGCAAAGAAATGTGGCCCAGTTCGGCGGAGACCCCACAAAAGTGACGCTGTTTGGCCAAAGCGCAGGAGGAGCCAGCTCTAGTCTACACATTACGTCACCACACGCCAGGGGTGAGTTTAGAGGATGGGCGATTCGGAGCTGCTCAGCCAATTGGCTGTAATGGCACAGGAAATGGTTGGAAGTTGCAATAAGCTAGATTCAAAATTTAATTGTTGGAGGCGACCAATACATTAAGTGAACCTGATTGAATGATACTTTATGATGATATAGAGATGAGGATGTGGACGATAAATAGTTAAAATGGTCTTCATGCATAACACACATGACTGCGTGATAGATGAGAAAGTGGAAATACTCTACTATGATAAACAATGCTCCAATAGAAAGTGATTGTTAATAAGTGGCATAAAGTGCAATATTACGCAAGATGTATTGTATCCAGAGATCATTGGGCTATCTGACTCCTGCACCTCTAAATGAACACACCCGTGTCCATGTTTATGTACCAATGGTAATATGTTATTTTTCAGACCTGTTCAACCAGGTGATCGCCGAGAGTGGCACGGAGCTCAACTTCTGGTCCCTCAACTACCCGAATAGTGACCCAAGGAACTACACTAAACAGGTGAGAATTGCAATTGGAACATCTAGATACAGCCACCTCTCTATTGAAACTAAACAATATGCAACCATTTCTCGCGTTTCCAACCTTTATAAAGATGTGCATATGCCATACGAGATTTGTTTATCAGCATTAGATACTCAAATAAGTGAGAGTGTGATAAACATGTTGTATATGACCGCGATTGTGTATAATGCAGGTATTTATGAGTGCATATAGGTTTGGTGTATTATTGCATATATTTAATAAATGCATATAGGTTCGTTCTTTCTATTTACCTATTAATCAGGTGGTTTTATCATCATGAAAGTTAAGCTATAATCTCCCCACCCCCTTTTATGGATAGAAATGTGGAGGATCATGAAGGAAAACTTCCATGTGTTATCAAGGACACATGTGATCTATGGAGCTGGTGATATCACATAGCTACTGCTGGGACTGAAATTCTTGAATTCTGCCACTATGGTACCTGTTCAGAAAGCCTACTCGACAGTCATTACAATGATTTAGACTTGGAAAAATAATACTGTATCTCATATAACTACACCCAATTCCAGGAAAAACAAAATACATGTATCTGTTAATTACATCATGTTTTCTGGCTGTCCTGCTAAGGTTGCTGCCAAGCTGGACTGTCCTGAGGAACCGTCCGAGGACATGATCGCTTGCTTGCGTACCATTGAACAGTACACCCTACGCAACAACAGCAATGTCAGGTGTCCGGTAAGTGCATAACATCGAGCCTACAGTAATACATCATCATGGATCACCGCATCAAAAGTGAAACCTAAAAAATAGAGGTAATTTCCTCTATAACATTACTAAATTCAGCTTTACTGACCAAATTTAACTACTGGATATAAAGAACCCACTCAGACTTTTCATACAGTGCCCACTATATTTCTTCCATGTGTCGTATGATGACATATCTTCATGACATTAAATCACAGTGCACACTGAAGAAATACGGAGAATGCTGTATGAAAGAGCCGTGTAAGTTCTTTAGTGGTATACTCTTACGTGTAACATTTCTGATTAAACCGGGAAGTTTAATCGTCATAAATTTAAAATGTGTTTATTTCCTCCAATGGATTTAAGAACTTATTGGAGAGTGATTCCCTAGTTTCCTTTTATATAAAACGATGTAAACATGCAAAAATAGACACATAATTTTGGTATGATATGTATATAAATTTCATGCAATACACACATGGTATAAGCGCCTCAATATAATAGGCCTATACCCCACGGACACCCTATTCCTCTTCATCAGACTTGCACTCATTATATTAGTAATGCCAGTGTAATATCGTGTTTGTGTCAAAAGCTCTGATGTCTTTAATCTAAAATTCTTGGCATCAAACGGATTATAGACATTTGCTTTCCCTTTTGGAATAGAGATATGAGTGGTGAAAATAAAAACTTTCTTGATAGTAAAGTTACCCATGTACACAACTAACCCTCGTTTGTGTGTGTTGCAGCCGGGCCACTTCTGCCAGGGCCACGCGCCGGTCGTGGACGGAGAGGGCGGCTACATCCCAGACTACCCACAATACCTACGCAACAATGGAGACTTCAAGAAAGACATTAACATCATGACCGGCTACCTCTCCGATGACGGGTCCTTTTACACAGTCGCCTGTGAGATTTTTTATCAAGACTTCCTATCATTAGTAAGATCAAGTTTGCCAAAAAAGCTGCTAGTACAAAAATAAGATTCCTACGAGATCTGGCCACTTGTGCCGTGATTCTGAAAAACAATCATTTTGGTGCTGTAGTTTGAGAGGCCATGCTTACCTGTTTCCCCATGCACCCATTGGATCTTTCATCTTTTGTTAAATGTGATAAGTGTGTTCTGGATTTTGCTGATATTTCCGTGTTTTGCTAGAATTATTTTGTGGCGAAATTATATTGTATACTTAGAGTTTACACATGGAAGTAAAATATGCGGGTGAAGCCTGTTTCAACTATTGCATCAGGATATGCATACCATAATATTATAAATATTTAGCTAGCAAGCCAATGGCGTCCATTTCTACGCCATAACCTTTCAAGACGAGCACACACAGTACTTAACAATACTCAATGCATGTGATGCATGTCACTATTTCAACTTCTCTCTAAGTCCTCCGGTAGCTTCTAAATCCACTTCTTATCTTACATCATTCACCAAAACACATAATAAAAATGAACTTGGATCCCTGATACAGTTATCCCGGAGGCATGGGATGGAGGCTTCAACCGCAGCGAGTTCCAGCGCATCCTCAAGGAGAATCTTCTGGAGATTTGGGCTCCGCAATTCCCGCCACAGATGCAAGCAGATGCCTACTGGGCCACCGACTTCATGTACACGCCCTGGCCGTACCTTGAAGACAAAGAACTCAATAGGGACTCCTTCAACCAGGTCAGCATCGGAATCTGAGTTATTACTAGTGTGAAGTATGTGAGCTTGGTGAAGAAGGGTAGACTTTGTCTAAGGATGTATGAGCTGTAACGTTCCACCAACGCACAACCTCTTCTTGATTTTATGACTAAAGACCTTTCTATGAGATAGAAGGTGGTGGAATTCTTTGTCATATTTATGGGGGTAGATGCAGTGGTGATGCAGTATGCCTAATTCAAATGCTCGACATATATTATATACTATTGTATGTTACAAGTAATAGCATCTTTGTATCTGCACAGATGATCACGGATGCAGCATTTGGCTACCTGACAGACAAGCAGCTGCGGTATCAGGCGCCGGAAGGAGGGAACCACTATAAGTACAACTATGGGTGGCGCCCAGAGGCCACCACGGAGGGCGAGGGCTTCTGGAACAACACCGAGTGGGCCGGTCAGTGGCATGCTAGTCTTGATCGATTTGGAGTGTGTACGTCTTCTGGTTAAAAAGTTTTTTTTCTGATCGGAAAAAGTTCCCTTATCCATTTATGTTTATGGATACACACTAAATCTCGAAATGCTCAGATAAGCAAAGCTGTACGTATAATGCGAGAGTTGTGTATTTGTGTGATAAAAAATCTGCAGAAGGTATATGTACTACCGGTATATAATATATAAGAGCTATATAAATGTACATATAAAACATTGTATAGATAATGGGCAGGTATATTTCACGTAGATGTACACAGAAAACACCCAGCAAAAATGGGGCACATCACTTTGTTCTAGGCCAAGCCTCATAACCCTAACAGCCGTCATTAACATAATACATGTAATGTGTGATCCCAGATGACTTGGGGAAAACCCAATGATGTATTAAATACAATCTGTGGCTGGTTTTGTGTGACCTAGTTTTATTTTTCAAAAGTAAATAATGTGTGCATCTAAAAATATTTAAGTTAATTTTGATCTATGGATACCTCAGTATGCTACATAGTATAATAACTATAGAATTACTACAAGGCTTTATTGTTTAAGTATATGAAAACAACACCTCAGGTCTTTTTATAAATGGAAAACAGTTGATCTACTTAATGTGCTGACAGCAAGTTCAGAACTATACATTTTCAATGATAACTAAAAAATGGTAATGAATATCAAAATAAAAATTGTAGGAATGAAACGCTTTATTTTTTTCCAGATCTACATCGCAATTTTGATTATTCTGATTGGTCTACATGATAGTGAACACTTACATAAAAATGACATTTTTCCAGTGTCTGAGAGAGACAGACAGTCAACATTTTGAACAAAGTCAAAATTGGGATTAGGTACCATGATTGAAGAGCCAAGTTTGTTTATATTTTGATTTGCATACACATTCATGTATCACCAATTATGTGACTATCCATGTGTATGCAAATCAAAAAATATAAACTTGGCTTTTTCCATTCATGGTACCTAATCCCCAATTTTGACTTGTTCAAAATGTCTGACTGTCTCTCTCAGACACTGGAAAAATGCCATTTTCATGTAAGTGTTCACTATTATGTAAACCAATCAGAATAATCAAAATTGTGATTGTAGATCTGGCAAAAAAAAAATAGCGTTTCATTCCTATAATTTTTATTTTGATATTCATTACCAGTTTTTAGTTATGATTGAAAATGTATAGTTCTGAACTTGCTGTCAGCACATTAGTTTCATATCCTGGCACATAATTATTCAAAGCAAAATGACCTAGATCTAGTACTAGTACTACTAATATTATGGTCATGGATAGATCACACCAGTATTAACACCCATGAAGTGTCTTTGATTGATGAAAATACAAACAACTTGCTGCTATTTCCAATCTGCCATCTTTGAACAATGTGCTACTTGTAAACAAATGAATCCCAGGGGCCTGATTGGTCGAAATAGTGGCAAGTTTACATCAGCTAGTGATGCCCTCTTTTGGTCATGACTGTGTGCAATGATTTTTCAATGCATGTATGCAAATTAGCTTTACTCTGATTGGCTGTAGGCCCAAGTAATTTTAGGGATTTTTACTGTGTCATATATATATATATGTATATTGCCACAGAATTGGGGTGACAGAAAATGAAAGCTTAGTTCATCTATAGATGCCCAGATCAAAAGGTTCACCCCTACCCCTTGCCCCTTGTGGATCAGCCAATTAGTTTTGTTGATATATGTATATGCATATGTGTATACAGTATTACAGACATAAACAAGAGTTTTAAGTAACCAGCCGTCCTTGCCTCGTGCTTCACCTCTAGGTGTACCGCATGCTGCTGAGCTGCCGTTCGTGTTTGGCTGGGCGCTGATGAAGTTGGCACCTCAGGTACGTGCTGATTCGCGCATCCTCGTCGACATCCTTGACTACCGTGAGGAAGACTTTGCCATTGCTGACTTCATGATGGACTTGTGGACCAACTTTGCCAAGTTCGGGTGAGCATGGTAGTGCCAGGTGTGTAGTGGCATGGGATTTGTAGATGGTAAGGCTTTTTGTGAGAGTTTATTAGGGTATGTCATATGAAACTCATTTCAGGGCGAATCTTTCATCATCAGACTAAATACGGAATTCGCTAGGTCTTGAAACACTTGCATCCTGAAATCTAGAGCTATTTGATATATGAAGTGCTGCATCTGCCACTGAATCTAACATAGCACATATAATTCTACAGCATAACTATAATACATCAAACGATAGATTTCTCCCTGACCCTACTCATCGACATCACAAGCTAGCTTGAAAACATATTTATATGATAAGTGTGTTATGTGATTCTTTCTCCAAATTCATAGACGTATGTCACATAGCATCTGGCGGGACTCGAACTCTGAACCACTTTCACTGTGGTACTTATTCACCTGGAGCTTAAGCAGTCACATTAAACCACGAAGCCATGCTGACACATTTCAAAGATCTGTCATTCCAACTGAGGGTGTTAATGATCTTGTCTTATAGTAGGCATAAATGTTTTATAGTAGGTACTAAAGTATATCACACACAAGTTGCCTATTGGTTATACTTAGATACACCGAAACTATATATATCTACGTTAACTTTGCCTGCAGTAACCCGACCCCAGAGCCTATGGACAAGCCCCTGGGCGGCGGCTCCGTGTCGTGGGACGAGTGGACGCTTGACAACTACAACACGTTCATCATAAACAATGATGATGCAAAGAACGTGCCTGACTACCGCGCAGACTACAACGCATTCTTCGAGCGATACTTGAGCTATATCATCGACAAACCCCTCTTTGGGGAGATGAGTGAGTAGAGTGGTCAACACACTGACTTCTTTATTTAGCATTTGATATACAATGTAGCCTCCAATTAAGACCACCTGTATGTTAAATGAGACAACACTACGATAGTAAGATTTTTTTTGTTGCTCCAGTTTCAATCCATTCATTAAGTGATAGCGAACCTCCATTAAGAGACCACCTCTCATTTGAGATAAGTTGAGACCAATTCCCCATGGTGCTGCTAATAGAGGCACTACTGCATGTTATACACCAAGAATAAGCTTCCTAAAGACATGATATGAGTAAAGACAAGTGGTAATCCCTTCTTATGTTTTAGTTTGTGGGGGCCAAAATGAAAGATTTGACAAAATTTCATGACACTAGTAATGACATAAGTCATCGTTTTTGGCCATGTGCGATGAATGCGTCCATTTACACTTTTTGCCTCGCTTCAGCAGCTGAAGCGAAAACCTTGTGATCACTTTGTTTTATGTCAGTATGTATGTATGTATATATGTCTCTGGACAAGCTAGATGGTATACCGATGAACCGATTTTGTTCAAACTTTACACAACTGTGTCGTATGCTGCGACACTGGAGTGATTCGGTTTTGGGCACTTTGCCTATTAAAGTATTCTTTCCACGGGGCCATTTATGGTCCATTTTGTAGGTTGTCTGCAGTATCTGGCTAGAGTATATCACATATGTTCAATTTTGGTACTTTGCCAATTTAAGTGTGATTTCCTGACAGCCATTTTAGGTCATTTTTGTCATTTTCTTCAATAGTTTCACTACAGCTTAAACCATGAGTTCAAAATTTTATACACTCCTCATATACCTAGTGACCATCATCAGTGTCCAATTTTGGCACTGCATATCAAAGTGTTCTCCCCAGAAGGTAATTGGTGGCCAATTTTGGCATTTTTAGCTTGACACATGACTTCCGTATTTCATACAATATTATGGGACTGGCGACCACAACCTATGGTGAGCTTCGGGCCTTTGCTAATTAAATGAAAAGTGCTCAGAGAGCACAGCATTGTGTAGCAGTTTAGACATTTTAGTGGGTTTTTTCTACTTTCTTCAATACTTTCAATATAGTTTGAACCATGACCCCCAAATTTCATTATGTGTTCACATATGTAGTGACAATCCTGTATGTTCATCTTTGGCACTTTGCCAATGAAACTGTGCCGTTTTAGTTCTGTATTCGACAATTTTATTAATAGTTTCAATGCCTTTGAAGACAAAATCTTCAAACTTAGTTCACTTTTTACATTCATTGAGACCATCATGAATTTTAAATTTTGGCTATTTGCCAAGAAAACTATAGGTTCCAGGGAGCAATTTTAAGTTTTTTTAAACAATGCTTATGCAATATCATAATCGGCCATATGTCAGCGTCGTTCTAGCGACGCCGTGCTCTTTGAACACTTTTGATCTAGTTGATGATGTGTTTAATCTTAACTTATAATTCTTAGATGCATTGCAAGAAGTGAAGGAAGAAGGAATTCTGGATTCTGATATTATCTTTGATGCGGAATTCAACTTTGTGAAGAAACTTCTTACCACTAGGTATTCTTATTTTGATGATGTTTGAACAACTGTTCGGTTAAAGTGCTTATGTTTTAATAAAATCATATACAGCTAACCATCAGGATATTTTGAGTAGGAAGGGACGCCTGTCCCCTTTTCCCACCAAAATGCCCTTTCTGAAAACTTAGATCTGCCTGTGATGAGTAGACTACCCACGCTCCTCAACAAGAAATCTTCGGGGAGTTTTCAAATAGAAGAGTATTATCTTTATAATAATTATTCTTATCTGGGTTTGTATTGACGGGACAACGGCGCCGGCCAGCACTAGTCTACTGTAATATGGGTCAGGCGCCACGTAGTCTAGCATTCAACACCAAGCGGGCCAAATGTAGGAATTGACCACAAGATTGGAGTGTCAATCGCAAAATTGAGCATGCTGACGTCTGATTTACCCGATTTTTTTGATTTTTGAGCATGCTCAATTTTGTGATTGACACGACAATCGAGTGGTCAATCACCATTCTATCATGACTAAAATCCATTTTATTTTAAAATAAATCATATTATAACATTCAACATTCAAGTCAATTTCGTTTGTTTTGAGCGGGAGACGTCAATTCCTACAGTTTTGAGCGCCATGGAGGCGTTAGTCTAAACTGTTGCTCTCAAACAACGAAACACGCCTTACTACGTCAGCGGCTGTATTGATATTGTGAGGAGTTTAGACTAACGCCGTGGTTTTTTTGGGGAGCGTGTTTTCCATCGCAAAATTGAGCACGGAGATTGACCAATCAGCGTGGGTTATTGGCGGTGATTTTTGCACGGAATGATAGAATGCAAAATTGAGCATGCTGACGTCTGATTTACCCGAACGAAGTGAGGGTAAATCAGACGCCAGCATGCTCAATTTTGCGATTGACACGACAATCGGGTGGTCAATCACCATTCTATCATGACTAAAATCCATTTTCATGATTTTATTTTTAAAATAAATCATATTATAACATTCAACATTCAAGTCAATTCCGTTTGTTTTGAGCAAGCTGGAGACGTCAATTCCTACAGTTTTGAGCGGCGAGGCGTTAGTCTAAACTGTTGCACTCCGCACAGCATGAACACGCCTTACTACGTCAGCGGCTGTATTGATATTGTGAGGAGTTTAGACTAAAACTGTGGTTTTTTGGGGAGCGTGTTTTCCATCGCTTAAAATTAAGCACGGAGATTGACCAATCAGCGTGGGTTATTGGCGGTGATTTTTGCACGGAATGATAGAATGTCAGTTGTTGCCGGGTTATTAGCAAAGCGTACACAAAGCGTAATACCTTATACATGTTTTATTGCTGTTGCCTACAATCAATAAGGTTTTGTAACTGGTTTTTGTTTAATATATTTTGTAAATAAATTCCATACATAATAAAGGTGTTCTGTCTTTATACAAATGGTGTGGAATAAACATCAATAACCATCGAGCAACAAATATTCAACTGCATCACACCTTTTTGTTACTAATAATGGTTCGTATTACTTCTTTTTTCAGGTTCCCAGGAAAGTTTGACCATCTATATGAGGATGAAGAGTGGCTAGAGTAAATATGCGAAAATTTGTTAATTTGATGACAAATAAAATAACACATTATCTTGTAAATCTTGTTATCAACATTCTTCAGAAATACATACTGCTTAGTCATTTTTTTTGGAACCCAAGCATCACGATTTGGCAACGATTTACAATAACCCTGGTTGTTCGCACAGCATTGTGGATTTACAAAGATGTATGTATTTAGTGGAACAGATGACGCCACCGTTACGTACATGTATGGCACGGGAAAGTGAAGGTCAATTGACCAATGTCTTTGAAAGTCACAACTGGGCGGCACTGTTTTTCATGTTACTGTACATGCAACATGTTGATGAAGTGCTAGGATGTATATACTTCTTCTTGATTTTAAGTAGAGAACAAATCATAAAACGCTCTGTAGTAAAACAAATTATAAAACGCTCTGTAGTAGACAATACGCAGCTAGTTTAATTTGAAAGGCGAACTGTGCAACGTTAACTAACCCCGACGTTCACTACACTTATGACTGTTTTGGCACAATGTGGCGATACCAACACAATATAATTATGTAACAATCTGATACTGAATTATCGCTAATTTTCCATTTAGGCAATTAGGGTTAACTTAGTGTGATGACAGAAAAGGGGGGGGGATTGCGCGCGCGCGCGCGCACGCACGCACGCACGCACGCACGCACGCACGCACGCACGCACGCACGCACGCACGCACGCACGCACACACACACACACACACACACACACACACACACACACACACACACACACACACCACACACACACACCACTATTATATGCATCACGCTATTATATGCATCACGCTATTGAATTTGTCGCTATCTATGAATTTCACATGGTAATTATTTGTTTATATAAATTTTATAAATTTCATTCTTTTCGTTTATCTATCGAATTTCTACATTTCCAAATACAGAAAACTACACATGGATATTAAAAAAGCACAATAGGAGATTGTAGAGTCTTGAAAATCTACGTGCATGCAATGTCAATTGTAGGAATTGACCACGAGATTGGAGTGTCAATCGCAAAATTGAGCATGGCTGACGTCTGATTTACCCGAACAAAGTGAGGGTAAATCAGACATCAGCATGCTCAATTTCAAGATTGACACGACAATCGAGTGGTTAATCACCCATTCTATCATGACTAAAGTCCATTTTATTTTGAAATAAATCATATTATAACATTCTCATTGCCAGTCAATTTCGTTTGTTTTGAGCGTGGGGAGACGTCAATTTCGTTTGTTTTGAGCGCGGAGGCGTTAGTCTAAACTGTTGCTCTCCGCTACATGGAACACGCCTTGCGTCGTCAGCGGCTGTATTGATATTGTGAGGAGTTTAGACTAGCGCCGTGGGTTTTTTGGAGCGTGTTTTCCATCGCAAAATTGAGCATGCTGATTGACCAATCAGCGTGGGTTATTGGCAGTGATTTTTGCACGGAATGATAGATATGTAGGAATTGACCACATGCTGACGTTGGATTTGTCAATCTTGAGGGAAATTGAGCATGCTGACGTCAAGATTGACACGACAAGTGAGGTCAAATACCATATCATGACTAAAATCTAAACGAGTGTCTGATTGGTTTTTATTTAAAAAAAAATAAATCATATCATAACGTTCTCATTGCAACAATTTGTCAACCAGCGTGCTCAATTATACGACTGGTCAAATACCACTACTACGGCATGTCTAAACTTTTGACCCGACTAAACGAGTGTATTGAAAATGTGACGAGTTTTTTATTTTAAAATAAATCATAATTGAGCTCGCTGGTTGACCAATCAGCGTTGGTTATTGGCGGTGATTTTTGCACGGAATGATAGAATGCATTCTTTAGCTATCATATTTTACATTTCCAAATTCAGAAAAATATGCATCTAGGAATTATATGATGGATGTTCAGCCTCTGCTGAATAACTTTTGCAGCTCAATTAATTCCAAAACAAAATAAAGGAAAGAGGTTGTGCTGAGTTACAAAATGAAGTGAGAAACTCAAAATATGACATTTAACATTTTTTTCAGGCTTAAAAAAATGAGAAACTTTATATCTATATTGTTTTGTACCACTCAAAACACTTGCTTAGGCTCAGTGTAATAAAACGAGTTTCATGTAGTGTCCAGTGCACGAGAAATGTAGCATTCTCGCGTAGTTTAGAATTAGGTTATAAAAGTTGCACTGGACTAGATTTAGTTTCCCCTGTTGCACACACCTTGATAAGCTTTTTGTTGTTCCTTTATTAGAGTTAGGGAGCCAGTACTCTCTTGTACTGGTTTTAAGCTGAATAGCGGCAGTTCTATAGCGCATGTCAGAAGCAGTAGGGCTGGCAACCTATCTTCTTGGGAATAGGCCCTTCTTACTTGTTACCCACAGAGGTTACCCGGTGGATACCCCTCTCAACGTGGACCTGGTCCCGTGTTGCACTGCATAGGGGACGCCTGAAACAGTGCGTGTCAGCACCAGTGCGACGTCCTCCCCGTTTGGAGGCCCTTCGTGAAACCCGGGGTGTGACCAGCCACACTGTAATCAGACGGCTGTTCACGGTAAACCTAATTCACCACGAGAAGCGTACGAGGGTTCTGATCACGTACGGTGCATCCACCCTGGTACTAGACCAGTAGGGTGGGGCGTCCACGCCGTGTACACAGCCACGGGGATACAAAGAGATCTTCCAAGGGCCCTAGGCCGGGAGACACCCGTAGAACCTTCCCACAGATCATCGTCGGAGCCCTGGCAAGTTCCTTCCACACATAGGTCGCCAGGGGTGTTCCAGTTCCAGAGGCAACTACCGAACTCACTTTGTTTACGGTTTGGTGCCGTGATTGGTCAGTAGATTGTTTGCTTGTTTGGCGTCTGGTCTGTTGGTTTGATTGAGTGGTTAATTTTGTTGGCTGGCTAGATGGCCGACTGCGTGGTTGGTTAGTTGCTAAACTATTTTTAAAAAGAAAATAAGAACTTGATGTTGTCACTCAATCACTACCTCATTCACAGATTGTCTATTAGACTGATAGATTGGTTGTTTTATTGTTTTGATGGTTGTTTGTTTGGTTGATTGATTGTCTGGTTAGTTGTTTGGTTGATAGATTGATTGGTTGGGTTGATACTTGGTTGGTCGGTGGGTTGGTTAGCTGGCTGGCTGGCTGGTTACTTGGCTGGCTGGTTCCTTGGTTGGCTGGTTGCTTGGTAACATAGTCTTGGTTGAAAAAATCAGAACTTTATGTTGTGAAATGCATTTCCAATCTGTACTGTTTGTTTTTTGCTGTGAAAATCATTGTACTGTACATGGTGTACATGGCAGTTACAACACAACTTTAAATTTGAGTTTTTTTTGTAAACACATAAAAAACGTCCAACCTATCCAACAGGTGTTGCAGCCAGTGATAAGATGTTGTACTATTCTCGTCAGCTTAGATAGGCGAGCTCACGCCAGCAGAAGGTGCATTTGGATAGTTTGCGATGGACTTGCGAAGTGTTCTGGTCCTGCTCGGCCTTGCCTTTGTGGCAAATAGTCAAAGGCTCCCTCAGGTATGTCTGGTGTTGATCAAGTATTACGTGAGTTGCTTTTTATAATTTGTTGTATGTCTTTAGCAGCCGTTTTTATTTTACAAATGAACCGTAAAAGCCTTGTGTTTACACATGGGTGTTGATTTCCCAATTCACATGCGTAGAAAAGTTGAACTTAGAAAATTACATTGGTGTAAATTTAGTATATCACATCATTCAGATTGACGGACATTTCTGATTTACAAATATGTATTTTCATTATCTAATCACAATGAATAGATTAACTGAATTGCGTAAAATGTGGTCTTCATACTTGAATTTGTTCCTTTCATGTCCAATAAATGAATACAATACCGCTAATTTCTCAAAATAATGTTATACTTTGTACAATGGAATTGCTCTGTTTTGTTCAATTTTTTTCTTGGAGTAGTAAATGGACATTATCTTGTCCATGGACGTTTACAGTAGGGAGAAAACAAAACAAATATGCCACAAGTATTGGACATGCTTCACAATCCTTAATTTGTTTTAGTCGATGAGACCACCCGTTATAAATCTCTCAACCCCCGAGTAAAAGAGTTCGGGTGATTGAATGTAGTACATTTTGTAGTACAAACGCCCGTTGCACCGTAGGTGGAAATAGACACTGGGGTGGTTGAGGGCCGGCGTATCGCCACCCACTATGTCAGAGGCGATCCTGCCAACAATGAAACCATCTTTGTCAACAGTTTTTACGGAATCCCGTATGGTGCGCCTCCAGTGGGAGATCTGAGATTTGCCGTGAGTACTTAAAAGTCCCTTTCACAGTTTGATGCATTGGTCACGATCAGTTTAAAGTTTTATCATCACACTAGTTCTGTTGGGGACCTATTGGTGACCTTTTGCAACAGTCCAAGTATCCATATGTAATATAACCGTCCAACAACAACGAGACAAAAATTAGTTGTCATGTGCAAATGCATGTGCAAATGCAGTTTTAAACTTGATTGAATTGATATACGACTACATTACAGTAGTCAATTGAACAAAACAGCTCATTTGCATATTTGTGTTTGAAAAAGAACACTTGTGTTCAATCCCTTAAACATATCATAACTGGGGACTACCCAAATCAATACTAGATTATGTTAAAATATATCTATTGCATAAAGGAAGTACACAACGTGTGGCGACCTAGTTTAACTCTTGATAGGGTCTATCACTTGGTAATGCAATAGTGTTCCGCTCCTAGAAACCGGAGCCGGCTGAGCCATGGGATGACGTGTTTGAGGCCAAGGGCCTGCCCACGTCATGCATGCAGAACACGGGCGGACTCTTGTGGCTCACTCACCCCGGCTACCGCAACGTGGATGAGGACTGCCTCAACCTCAACGTCTTCACGCCAGAGGTAGGCCTAGCGCATTTTAACCTGCTTTTTGACAAACATATAGTAGTGTGCTATTGGCTATTGAGGACTTCATACTATGTTTAGTTGAGTAAACTTGCATGCCCCCAATCTGACTTCCTCATGAGTAGAGCACATATAAGGCTGTTGATCGAAAATACCCCCTGTTGTACAATGTATCTGTTATTACTGCAATGGATCTTTACTGGTAGATATGAAAGTATACTATTAAATATAAAGTCTACGACAGCAAACTAAATTACCCTCTCGCCCATGCTGTTTATAAAATGTTCTCTAAGTCAATGCTGCACAAATGTCTGTAGGATATGACTGAGTCGTATCCCGTGATGGTGTGGTTCTATGGAGGGGGCTTCATGGCAGGCTCCACCATCCAGTACCCGGGCCACTTCCTCGCTGCCAGGGATGTGGTCGTGGTCGTCGTCAACTACCGCGTTGGCATCTTTGGTATGTATTGGCTAGATATAGCTATCAAATTTGGGTGCGTGCCTGTGATGATTGTTCGAGAGTGCGTGAATGTCTGTATAGGAATCATATATGAAAGTTAAACAGCATTTTATCAAATAGTACTCTAAATTCTTTACAATGTTAGAATACCAAACTATACACGTCTACATTGCACATGCACAATTCTAGAATGTTGGATTAATATTAGTATATGTCATGTTTTAGACCAAAATGGGGAAATTTTCTTGCTAGTACCTCATAGTATGAATTAACAGAATGCTTACCGCGCTTCCGTAATCATAATCAAGATGACAATCATGTGCCAGAATCGACACAAACCTTACTGTAATCTGCTCACTTCTTTCCATCTAGGGCCTTGTACCCACAAACTTGTAGACATGAGATCAGAATGACACCCTATACCCACAGAGAATTGTGCTCCACTTACAGGCTTCGTGAACACTGGGGATGATGTGGCACCGGGTAACTATGGGCTGTGGGACCAGCACCTCGCCCTACAGTGGGTGCAGAGAAATGTGGCCCAGTTCGGCGGAGACCCCACCAAAGTGACCCTGTTTGGCCAAAGTGCTGGAGGCGCCAGCTCTAGTCTACACATCACGTCACCACACGCCAGGGGTGAGTATAGAGAATGGGGGATTTGGAGCTGGCCAGCCAATCGTACTAATGGGCTGCAATGAGTCGAATCAGGCAAACACACTAAAACAAACAGCGTTTTGTGGTTGTGTTTGAGTGGTTTGAAGGTGCAATGAGGTGGATTCAAAGTTTAATTGTTGGTGGCAACCAATATATCAGGTGGGCTTGATTTAATGATAGTTTAGGATGATATGTAAATGGGATAGAATGGGCATAAATTAGTTAGAATAGTGTGTGCGCATAACACACGTGAATGTGTGACGAGAAAATCGGAAATACTCTACCATGATTCACTCTTTAGTCTCTTCGTGTGTCACTAAAACATGTTCCAATGGAAAGTGCTTGTCAATGTAACATGAAGTGCACTATTACGCAAGATGCAGTTCATCCACGGATCATTGAACTATATGACTCATGCACCTATAAATGTACTCTTATTTATACCTTTGATGTGATTTTTTAGACCTGTTCAACCAGGTGATCGCTGAGAGTGGCACGGAGCTCAACTTCTGGTCCCTCAACTACCCGAATAGCGACCCAAGGAACTATACCAAGCAGGTGAGAATTGCAATGGAACTTTCCAGTAAAACCGCTGTTCTATTGAGACTATAACAATATACAGCCATTTCTCACGTTGCCAGACCTTCATAAAGATGTGAATATGACATACATGTATGAGATTTATTATCAGCAGTAGATATTCAAATAAGTGAATGTGTGAGAAACATGTTATCTATGACAGTAATGGTGTATAATTGCATATAGTTATGAATGCATATAGGTTTGTTATTTCTATTTTCCTATTAATCATGTGGTTTCATCAGCATATAAGTTAAGCTATAATCTCCACCCACCCCCTTATATGGTTAGACATATGGAGGATCATGAAAAGAAACTCCCCTACATGTTCTTTAGGACACATGTGACGTATGGAGCTGACCATCACATAGCTACTGCTGGGAGTTGAATTGTTGAAGTCTACGACTGTGATAATTGTTCAGCGAGCATTTAATGTTGACGCATTTGCCTACTTGACAATCATGACAGTCATTTGAGCTTGGACGAAAAATACTGTATCTTACATACTAACTTCCAATTCCAGAAAATATAAAATATCTGTGTATTACGTCATGCTTTCCGGCTGTCCTGGTAAGGTTGCTGCCAAGCTGGACTGTCCTGAGGAACCGTCCGAGGACATGATCGCTTGCTTGCGTACCATTGAACAGTACACCCTACGCAACAACAGCAATGTCAGGTGTCCGGTAAGTGCATAAAGTGCATAGCATGAAGCCTACAGTGATACATCATCATGGGTCACCAAATCAAAAGGGATACCTCACAAAAAGATACCTTCCTCTACAACATTACTAAAATATGTTTACTGACCAAATTAAACTACTGGCTAAAAAAGCCTACTCATTTGATGACATGCCGTCATGACATTAAATCACAATACACACTGAAGAAATATGGAGAATACTGTACGAAAGATCTGTGTAAGTTACAGGTATTTGATATGCAGTGGTATACTCTTAGTTTAGTAAGTGTAGCATTTCTAGTTAAACCTGGAAGTCTAATTGTCATGAAGTAAACAAAAATCCTCCAATGGCGATAAGAACTTATCAGAAAGTGATTCCCTAGTTCCTTTTTATATAAAACGATGTAAAAATTCTAAAATAGGCACATAATTTTGGTATAATATGTATATAAATTCCATGTAATACACACATGTTAAATATAATGGGCGTATCCCTCCTGAACACCCTACTCCTCTTCATCACACTTGCGTTCCATTCATTAGTATCATCAGTGTATTATCTTGCTTGTGTCAAAAGCTCTGATGTCTTTAATCTAAAATTCTTGGCATCAAACGGATTATAGAAATTTGCAGCTTTCCCTTTTGGAATAGAGATATGAGTGGTGAAAATAAAAACTTTCTTGATAGTAAAGTTACCCATGTACACAACTAACCCTCATTTGTGTGTGTTGCAGCCGGGCCACTTCTGCCAGGGCCACGCGCCAGTCGTGGACGGAGAGGGCGGCTACATCCCAGACTACCCACAATACCTACGCAACAATGGAGACTTCAAGAAAGACATTAACATCATGACCGGCTACCTCTCCGATGACGGGTCCTTTTACACAGTCGCCTGTGAGATTTTTATCAAGACTTCCTATTATTAGCAAGATTAAGTTTTTCCCAAAAAAAGCTGTTAGTACAAAAGTAAGATTCCTACGAGATCTGGCCGCTTGTGCCATGATACTGAAAAACAATTATTTTGGTGCTGTGCTTTGAAGGGTCACGCTCACCTGTTTCCCCATGCACCTATTGGATCTTTCATCTTTTGTTAAATATGATGAATGTGTTCTTGTTTTTGCTAATATTTTCTCTATTTTGCTAGAATTAATTTGTGGCGAAATTATGTTGTATACTTAGAGTTTACATACATGTGTGGACGTAGATTATGCGGGTTAAGTCTTTTCCGACCATTGCATCAGGATATGCATATCATGGGAAACTGGTATAATTAGTTAGCTAGCAAGCAAATGACGTTCTTTTCTACACCATAGGCTTTCGAGACGACCACACAAAGTCTTTTAACAATGCTCAGGCCACGATGCACATCACATTTTCACATTCTCTCTAGGTCCCTTCAATAACCTATAAATTCACTTCCTATCTTACATCACTAATCAAAACACATTATCAAAAGTAAACTTGGATCTCTGATACAGATATCCCTGAGGCATGGGATGGAGGCTTTAACCGCAGTGAGTTCCAGCGCATCCTCAAGGAAAATCTGCTGGAGATTTGGGCTCCACAATTCCCGCCACAGATGCAAGAGGATGGGTATGGGGCCATTGATTTCATGTACACGCCCTGGCCGTACCTGGAGGACAAGGAACTCAACAGGGACTCCTTCAACCAGGTCAGCATAGGAATCTGAGTTATTACTATTGTGAAGTTTAATAGCTTGGTTAACGGTAAATTTTGTCTGTGGATGTATGAGTTGCAACGTTCCACCAACACCCACCTTCCGCTTGATTTAATGATTATACTAAAGTAGACTTTACTAGGTGATAGAAGGTGGTGGACTTTTTTGTCATATTTGTGGGGGTAGATGCAGTGGTGATGCAGTATGCCATTTTCAATCGTAATTGCTACACATTTTGTGTAATATCGAAGACTTAAAAAGTGCACCCACTTTCAATGCTCGAACAATAATTATTATACACTATTCTATGGCACAAGTATTAGCATATTTGCCTCTGCACAGATGATCACGGATGCAGCATTTGGCTACCTGACAGACAAGCAGCTGCGGTATCAGGCGCCGGAAGGAGGAAACCACTATAAGTACAACTATGGGTGGCGCCCAGAGGCCACCACGGAGGGCGAGGGCTTCTGGAACAACACCGAGTGGGCCGGTCAGTGGCATTTATAGTCTTGATCAATATGGAGTGTGTACGTCTTTTGGTTAAAATGCCTTTTTCAATCAGAAAAAGTTCCCTTATCAATTTGTATATAGATACACACTACTTCTCGTACTACACAGATAACCAAGGCTGTACGTGTAATGCGAGCGTTATGTGTTTGTGTAATAAAAAATCTGCAAAATGTATATGTAGTACCGGTATGTAATATAGAAGAGCTCTATAAATGTACATATAAAACATTGTATATATAATAGGCACATATATATTGCCTGTAGATGTACATAGAAAAGAAAAGCTTTAGTTCTTCTATTGTGTGACAATCTGATATAAATATTACCCAAACTTGTAGGACCCCATTAGAAAGAAAAATAACAGAGGGAGTGAAAATAGTAAATATGAAAAGGGATATACAAACGAATTCCAAACTAGACCATTTCCAACCAGCAATAGGCAGAGTAACAATAATGAATCATCTACAATAACTTTTCTACCTTTCCATGTTCCTAACCCTTAACAACGTTGTAGCCTCTTGTGGATTAGCCACTTAGTTTTGATGATGGTCACAGATTAACAAGTGTTCTCAATATCAAAAGTGTATTTGGATAACCAAGAGGTTGCCGCAGCTCTTGTATTGTATCAATAATCAAGATTTCTGCTGATGAATGTAAGTTCTGTAAATGTACAGATAAATATGAGCCAATGGACCTCCTGCATATGTGTATACAGTATTACAGACATAAACAAGAGTTTTAAGTAACCAGCTGTCCCCGCCTCGTACCCCACTTCTAGGTGTACCGCATGCTGC
Organism: Streblospio benedicti; assembly: GCA_019095985.1. Lineage (NCBI taxonomy): Eukaryota > Metazoa > Annelida > Polychaeta > Spionida > Spionidae > Streblospio > Streblospio benedicti. The sequence continues at coordinate 23,381,276 of CM032661.1, forward strand.
TGAGCTGCCGTTCGTGTTTGGCTGGGCGCTGATGAAGTTGGCACCTCAGGTACGTGCTGATTCGCGCATCCTCGTCGACATCCTTGACTACCGTGAAGAGGACTTTGCCATCGCCGACTTTATGATGGACTTGTGGACCAACTTTGCCAAGTTTGGGTGAGTAGTTTGAGGTGTGTAGTGGCATGGGTCGTTTTGTGAGTGTTTATTCGGGTATTCCATGTGAAACTCATTTCAGGCCGAATCTTTCATCATTAGACCAGATACGAAATTTGCTAGGTCTAGAAGCACTTTAATTGCATTCTGAGATCTAGAGCTATTTTATATGAGAAGTGCTGCATAGCCACCGAATCTAATTTAGCACATATAATTCGACAACATAATTATAATACAACAAATGATAGATTTCTGCCCAACCCTACTCTTCCACACCACGAGCTGACTTGAAAGCATATTTATATGATAAGTATGCTAAGAGATTCTTTCTCCAAGTTTATAGATGTACATCACACAGCATCTGGTGGGATTCTAACTCTGAACCACTTTCACTGTGGTACCTATTCACCTAGAGCTTAAGCAGTCACATTAAACTTAAACCACGAGATCATCCTTACACATTTCAAAGATCTGTCATTCCAACTGAGGGTATTTAATAATTTTGTCTTATAGCAGGCATAGTTCACCAAAGTGTATCACACACAAGTTGTCTATTGGTTATACTTAGATACAGTGAAACTACTTGACTTGGGTGTAAGGACTCATATAAGAGGATCTTTTCTCCCATCAAATAATTTCAATATATCTACGTATAAATACGTTAACTTTGCCTGCAGTAACCCGACCCCGGAGCCTATGGACAAGCCCCTGGGCGGCGGCTCCGTGTCATGGGACGAGTGGACGCTGGACAACTACAACACATTCATCGTCAACAACGACGATGCAAAGAACGTGCCTGACTACCGCGCAGACTACAACGCATTCATCGAGCAATACATGAGCTACATCATCGACAAACCCCTCTTTGGGGAGATGAGTGAGTAGAGTGGTCAACACACTGACCTCTTTTATTAGCAACTGATATGCAATGTAGCCTCCATTTAAATTGTGGTTCCAATATCATTTTTAGTTGGGCTTTTATTAAAGGTCCCGAAATCTATACACACATCACTGCAGTCGGTTTTTTTATGCGGTTCCAATACATTCATAAAGAGACCACCACCAACCTCCATAAAGAAACCACTTTTCTATTGAGACCAGTCCCCCGTTGCGCTATTAATTCAGCCACTAGTGCATATTATACACCAGGTCGCCTATAAACTTCCCAAAGACATGATGAGTGCAGACAAGCAGTAGTCTAAAAGGAAATATCCTACACAAATTTCATTACACTTGTAATGACATGATTCAACGTTCTGTCAATATGCAATGTAGTCCATTTACACTTTTTGATGATGGGGTTAAATTCTTTTTATTTTTATCATTCTTAGATGCATTGCAAGAAGTGAAGGAAGAAGGAA
>CM032661.1:23382889-23398445 GCA_019095985.1 Streblospio benedicti
ACAGACAAATCAATGTTTTAAATTTAAGGATATGTTAATTATGTAACGAAAAGTCAGTCTCAACTGTAAAGGGACTTTTGGAAGATCGTGGAATCGAACTCCACGACCTCCCGGCTATGAATCAGACCGGTCTTATGTGTCATAGTTGGGCGTGCTAACCGTTACACCAATCCCCCTAGGCGACTGAGACAAGCCGTCTCAGAACTTGCCTATATATGCTTCCAGAATCACACTGTCTGACACCTGACGCTATGTTAGCTTCCCCAACTGTGCCAGTCTCAATCTAACAGGCTTTCTACTGACTTCGTTTTGTTGGGCACTTTGTCAATCTGCAGGATGCATTGTGTCCGAGCCACTTTTTGTTACAGACTCCCCAACTCCCTACTCCATTGACAACCCCCATACCCACGACGAATACGATCTTCCACCATGTGTAACGAAAGTCAGTCTCAACTGTAAAAGGGACTTTTGGAAGATCGTGGAATCGAACTCCACGACCTCCCGGCTATGAATCAGACCGGTCTTATGTGTCATAGTCGGGCGTGCTAACCGTTACACCAATCCCCTAGACGACTGAGACAAGCTTTAACTTGCCTATATGCTTCCAGAATCACACTGTCTGACACCTGGCGCTATATTTAGCTTCCCAAACTGTGCCAGTCTCAATCTAACAGGCTTTCTACTGACTTCGTTTCGTTGGGCACTTTGTCAATCTGCAGGATGCATTGTGTCGAGCCACTTTTGTTACAGACTCCCCAACTCCCTACTCCGCCGACAACCCCCATACCACGCCAGATTTGGTCTTCCACCAGGCAGTAGAGACTCGCGGGCATCAGAGACTCCGCGGCTCTTTCGCATCCCGCCTCTCTTCTCACATCCGGGGTGAATCTGGAACCACTGCATGGCTCGCACGAATCAGATCCTTATCGAGGATACTTCCCGAGATCGACCGAGCCCCATACAGTGGCATCAATGGTTCATAGGGTTCTTGGAGATAGCGAGATAGGGGAGTTCTATCCTACAAGGGGCACGGAACACAATTTGAGGAACACTTTTTCCATCATCCGTCCAGATTACACTACCCATCTACCTTAGTTTGAAATTCCCGGGCGGTAGCCTCCCCAATGTCTTACATGTGATCTTATGTCTTTGTACACAGGGCCAGCCCACTACTAATGGACAATGGACAATTTCACAATTTCACAGGGCGACTACCCGGTGACCAGTTGTGCGACGTGTCGCAGTATGGAAAGAACGATGGGAAATGGCGGGTGATCGACGAGGAGGGAGATGAAGAAGCAATGTCCTGAAGTTCAGGCATATCGTCGCTGTTGGGCAGTCCACGTGAAGCGGAAAACGGAGTCTGGACCACGGATCAGAGTAATCCTGGCGTGCGCACAGGCCGCCCGGTGGAACGTGTACAATTCTGTCTGGAGCCGGTCGCACGGCGCGAGAGCATATGGCGTTGTGTTCATGTTCACAGTGCTACGCACTTGGGCTACGAACGTGCCTATGGGACTCTACGTCGCCGTTTCGCTTGGCCGGGAACATGATACAATGTGTCTACATGATACAAGACTACTTCCTTAAGAAGGGATTTAGCTGGTGCACACGGAGATGTATGCGTTACCTTAGATGTGCTCTTCCGGGAGTACATCGCGTGCCACGGGGTGATAAGGAGACTGCACAGCGACCAGGGAGTTACGTCTAACAACCAGCTCACGCTGGAACTGTGTAAAGCGTGGAGGATCCACAAAGCAAGGACCACCGCGTAGGCTCTGCCGAGCAACGTAATGGTGGAAAGGAGCAGCAAAACAAGATGATAGAAGCCATATTGGAAGCGCTGAATGTTCACGACAAGGAGAATTGGGACACAGTCAGACTGTCGGACGATCCCCATGTCTTGATGAATGGCGCAGTGCAGTGAGCCTCCCAACGTTGTTACAGGGTCCGTCGCAGCGACTGTCGTACAGTCAATGCGAGGATCCCCCATTACCAACTGACTTGATGAATGGACGTGACGACAGGGCAGTGCCTCAGTTCGGGAGGTGACAGGAAGGGCGGTGCGCGGTGCGCGATGTTCTCGCCCCCTCTCTCTGATCATGTATGTGGTCACGAGACGGATTTTCCATGAGCCTGCCCTCGCCAGGCAAGTCGGAGGCCACAAACCGATGTTGGAGCAATAGGAGAATGTCAATCGTCTCAAACCGGTTTTGCAACTGGGGCGAGGCGCGACTGTAACAGGAGAGGAAAGACACTTCGCACTCTGTGAATCTGCTAGCCCGACACAGGGCGAGATTCATAGAGTACTAGAGTGCGACGAATTAGACGAACAGCGGAGGGGCGAGTGATCAATTTTCTGATCGCCACCCCACATACTTGATGGAAGTTTCACATGTGGGTGGAACAAGAGAGCGACCTATCATTCCAGTTTCTTCCTTTGCCGTGGGTTTCATTGTGAAACTTGGGGGAGTGGAGTGGGTTGCGCCAGGCTGCAGAAGGAACATAAGAACCGATCGATGAAACAGCGGTTGGAGATGATGGTCCTAGTCACTGGCTTGCCTGTTCGCTGAAAAAGCGACAGGGATGCGGGGGGAGGCCACATGAGGACAGTAGTGGCTGTTGGAGTAACCTGACCTGTTCTTAGAGGCCTTAGGCGTAGCCACAGGAAGAGGCGGTAGTACGGTGATGGAGGGCAGCCAGTCCGCGAAACAAGGATGAGAAGTTGCATGCAGTGCACCAGTGAGCAGTTATGTAGTAATACCGACGGTAACCAAATCAATGGAAACGAGACTGGAAAGCGAGGATCCAGTGGCGAAGCGATGGCGGTGGGCGTGGTTGCTCATTCTGTCACCATATGGGAGATGCTGAAGTCGGTTCAGGAGTCGGAGGTGGGCGCGAGGAGCTCGGCTGTGGTGTCGGTGTAATGAGAACCAAGCCTTTTTGGTTCAGTGAGTTGCATCGGGGAGTCACAGTTTGGGTCGCGGACACCGGGGATGAGGATGACGTGGGCCGTGGACGGAGAAATCCGTTGCACAGGTCACCTACGAACGCATTGAGTCCTTGTTGGTTGGCGGAGGATGGCGACACAGCGCTGCCCAGTGGACACCGTGGGGTTGGGCTGAAAGCCTTTCGAGAGTAAGCGGACACACCACTAAAGAGGGGAATCGTAGGATGGATAAAGTGCGAAAGGTCAACTGCAGTATGCGATAACCAGTGGGAGTGGCGGGGCTGCAATATGCCTGCAAAGGTTGGGGCGGTCGCGCTGCTCAAGTAAACACCAGGAGCTCGTCAGCAAAGCAAAAGGTCGCGTCCAGGCGACTGGCGGCTAAGGAAACAATGAGGGATCGTCGCACCGTGCTTAAACAACAAGGAGCTTGTCGCACCAGCGAAAGGTCGCGTTAGGCGGCTCGCGGCGACTAAGCAAACAGAAGTTTTCCACTAAGGGACAAAAGGGAGATCGTCGCGCCTGCTGCATGCCGTAGTGGGCCAGGCGATCGCGCTGGTTTATGTCGACAAAGCGCCACATGGAGGCGGGATACTGTAGAGGACGATGGTCAAGTGGCAGGATAATGGCTGGTGATAGGCAGTGCATGGATGATCTTGAGGTGTTTTGGCGGTCTCATGACCAGAGTGCTACCTGATGGAAGTTGTTGGCGGTTGTTGGGCAGCTGATTGCCCTTGGATCGTTCATCCGGAGTGTATTTTGCAGCCTGAGGATTTATAGAAGTGTCGCTGGGATTGGAGTCGCTGCGACCTTTTCCAGTGTTTAGTGTGGGTCTGTAAAAGCCGCAAGGGCCGATACAGTCCCCAGCAGTAGCAGTGGGGCAGGCGTGGGTTCAACGCCGACGGCTGTCCCCCCGGATGGAAAGAGTTCGGAGATCGGGGGGCAGGCTGACGCCCTCCCCGATTGCTCGAGGGAGGGGCTAGGTTGCTCAGGCACCCTGGCCTCTCAGGCACCCGGCCTCACGGATGATGATGATGCGGTCTCGTCGCCGGCTGAGAAGGGATCAGTCGGGCGGCCGGTTCAGCGACTGGCGAATCAGAGGACTCATGCAATGAAGAGGATACACGCGACGACCGACCGCGAAGGCAGTTGAGGCGGATCGCAGGCGCGACGCCCGCCCAGCACCAATAGCCACGGTGGGTGAGGTGCAGGTTCTTCGGTGATCCAGACACCCAGGGCGTGGTGTACATGAGGAGATTCTGTCGGAGCAGCCAGAGTGGAAGGGACAGGGTTCACGAGATACTCACATCCCGGACTGCCCACACGAGGATTGATGGAGAGGGTAGCAGCGGTGGTAACCAGGGTGGACACACCAGGTTTCCAGTGCTGTGGTCGGGCGTCATGATCCCAGTTTCACAGCTACCCAGCGATCATGCCACCTAGGGTACCCAGGGATATAGTCTCTGTACTCCATCTGGATGGGAGCTGGGATGCCAAGCCGGGGAAGCTCTAGACCAACCGGAGAACGTCCTGCACAGCCGCAGGCGTTACATAGCAAGGATAGCGGATTGCTGCATCGCGAGGTCACAGATGCCAGCACGATGAATCTCGTTCTTCTTTGTTCCCCTCATTCAGTCATGTTGTAAGAGCATGGCTTGAAGAGTCGTTTCGAGCGGGTAGGGGAGCGCTGGTGCCACTTTCATCTGAAAGCAGGCAGGTGTTTTCCGGTCCCATGTTGTAGCAAGGCGCCAGTGGAGACCTCAGGACCACGGCGTCACAGGATGATGTTTCTGCAGTTTGGATGCAGCGAAGCACTTGATCGATGATCATGTTGCAAAGGTGCGACAGGCGTGGAGCGACTTTCAACGAGGCGCGGATAGCGCGAGTGGAGGTCAGCGAAGGCGGCAGAAGTTGATGCGAAAGGCCTTCGCTCAGTCGCACAGGAGATGTTCCAGAGACAGTCAGTGGGCCTCGGCAACACCTTCGGGTAGCACGAGTGCCGCGACCAGTCCCGCTGCCAAGAGGGAATTGAGCAGCACCATCGCCATAGCCAGGACCGCTCCAACGACGCGCGGAGTGTTATCTGGTGGCCAGAAGTGGAAGATGAGGCAGTTGCCTCCGAGCATCGAGGGCGGGCCCCCTCCACCCGGCTGGAAGCGCGACCTTTCCGACTCTCGTAGTTCGGGCCGCGGCCGTGGTGGAAAGAGCCAGAGGACAAGTACCGGTGGGCTTAAGACCCCCCCTGGGAAAGCGGACGTGTGCGGCAGCACCGTCACGGAAGTAGACGAACTTTGTTGATTGCAGACCACGACAAGGATCCGGCGCGCGCGACCAAGGACAAGGCTGACAGTGTCACCCTTAAGATGGAGCGCGGCGCGGCTGTCGAAGGATCATCGCATGATGACAGTGCGTGTTTGTGAACAAGGAAGGAGGAATGGCGTGAACGCCATGCCTACACCTGTAGCCTGGTATGCGGACAACGTGCGAGAGCTCGCGGTCTCCCTACGTAGTGTCGGTACCGGCTGCATATGACTGATCCACAAGGAGAGTTGGTCAGCAACCACCGGAAGTTCGAGGAAGGGCACTGAAAAGTGCTCTCGAAGAGATGTTGAACGCAGCAGCGACCGTGAAGCCGCGGTGTCACGCCGTCGGTCAGGAGCAGCAGGTTAGGCGTGTCCTATCCCCCTGTCAGGAGCCGACGCGGTGACAACAGCGACTGCAGCAGCGACAACCACAGAGGCGGCGGCATCTGTGTCCAGTGGACCGGCGACTTAGAGCCTCCCCGGATCGCGTTCACACCCGCCAGGATACGTGAGTCCAGTGCTGGGCTCACCGCAGTAGCAGACGAGACCGTCGACGAGGCGACTCCAGAGTGCCTCCTAGACGACTCTCAACCCAGGCTCAGCAGGACGACAGCTCTAGCGTTCGTCAGTTCCGGAAGTGACTCCTGAAGTAGGCGACGCTCGTCCCGCAGCAAAGGGCTTCCTCCGCAAGGAGGCGGTACCAGCAAGAAGGGCCAGTCGCGGAGTGCGCTCCGCAAGGGCGATCCTGGAAAATGGATCGTCAAGCCCTCCAGTTACTCAGCGAGGCCCGACGGGGTGGATGGCGTAGCTGGTGTGGAAAGCGGTCGGCTGGATAAGTCGATCGCACCCCGTGACGCCGACGACGGGCGTCACACTTTAAGGATCGTGTTACTCTCACAGAATCGCGCGTTGTTGCCTACGCAAAGTTTTGTAGAAGCCCCGGACTTGTCAGTCCAAGAGTAATACGAAGTTAGTGGCCTATCCCATCGCGTTCTAATTTGACTCTACACACGGTTGCTCTGTACTCGTAGAACGCGATTATGTCCCTCAGATTCCCCTTCGTCGCACAGGATGAATGTTGTGAGTGTTTGTGTGCCCTGCCGCTCCCCGCGGCAAAGTGTATGAATGAGATAAAGTGTTGTAGCGAGCGGCCGTCGCGCGCAGCGACATGACAGAAGTGTGCCGTCGCATCACTGGTATGAATGCGGTTGGACTTTGGGGGAGAGCGGTGGGGTGTTTGCATGTTTTGTTTGTATGTTTTCAGGCTTACCTGGTGAGGCGCAACTTCCAGGGAGACGAGTTCTTCGGTGAACCTCTCAGGGCAGGAAGGGTGGAGCGTCCGCTGGCAGACTTACCTGCATAGTGGTCGCACCGGCCTGTCGCTGACGTCCGGGTGCGAGGGCGCGCACTCCACAAAGTAGGAAATCGCCGGCGATCAGGAGCCACCTGTGCCAGGACACTTGGATACACTTGGATATGGGTTGGGGGAGTTTCCATGCGAGTGTCGCACTCTCTAAAAAGCAGAGTGTTCCATCCACATGGAATCTGGGGGAGTGTGTAACAAATGTTGTTAGGGTCTCCAGTGTGCGGGTTCATTGTAGAATGACCGCAGAGTATAAACAACCCCTGTAGTAAGTTGCACTGGACTAGGTGATATCCCAGTTACACACACCTTGATAGACATGTTGTTTACTATGGCCACTATTAGGGATTATGAACCAGTACTCTCTCTCGAGTACTGGTGTAAGCCGATTAGCGGCAGTTCTCTCTTAGACGCTGATACAGCAGCACGTAGGGCTGGCAACCTGCTCCCTGCAAAGGGAGTAGGCCCTCTTTACTTGTTACTTATCGAGGCTGGCCGATGGCCTTCCTCCCTCACCGTCGTGGACTTGGTCTGCCGTGGTTGTACGTAGGGGGCGCCCGTAGTACAGCGTGTCAGCACCGGTGCGAAGTCCTCCCCATGCGGAGGCCTCTCGTGAAACCCGGGTAATACACCCCACGACCTACGACAGTATACGGTCTTGGTACGTGGAGCACGTGTAGTCTTAGGAAACACAACGAGGAGTAGTCTAGCTGAGGAACGTCTGCAGCGCAGCCAGGGCCCCGCCTGCAAAGGGGGTGAGCCCTGGGGGAGTGTCGCCGCGAGGCACAAGTGTTCCTGATGATCCCGTAGCAGAAGGTACCGGATGTTCCAGACGTCTCAGCTACTTTGTTGCGAGACTGGATGTGACACTGCGCCCAGGCCAACATAACTGTGTCAACGTGAGGGTAGTAGCACGGCGGGGCTACCAACATTATGAAGAAATGTTGAAACCATAGTAGAGCCTTTAGACCTTTCAAAAGTGATTAGAAGTCAAATGTCTCAATTGGAGATGAGTACCGGGGTGTCAAGTGATTTGCCGTTGATGATTGAAAAATGAAACAAGCCGAGCAGGAAAAGTCATGTGCGTGAGGACTCGTTATTGAGGGTGTGATCTATCGGATATAAATTTTATGCCGTCATGATTGAGAGGGCATTTTATTTATTTCTTTTCCTGGTGGCTTTTTATCAGAGGAGGCATTGGGTTGTAGATTTAACAGTTACATGTTGTGTTATATAAAGTAATAATTTGGGATATTATGAGGTGTTTATGTAGATTAAAGGATAGGTGGGATTACCACCACCTCATACTAGGATTAATATTGGATGTTGTAATATAATTGTAGGGAACTAGAGTTTATACATTTGGATAGACTGGGAGGTAAGTGATTTTATGTGTGGAATCAGTTGACCGGTTTGGGGGCATTAAATTGGCAGATACTTTGTACTGGAAGAACCGACAAATATGTATCTGTCAGATTTGATGTAACCTGAGGGGTAAGGTGAGGCCATGCAGTAACTTGGATTTTACTATGTATTATTGTATGAAGCAGATAGGCAGTGTTTTGACTCTCCATTGTCTACGATAAAGTGGCATTGAATAAGGTCCGTTGAAAAATATTATAGAGATTCGAGAGCAAAACATATACTAGTTTTCCCGGCTAGTGTCGTTGCCAGGGTTTGTATATAATCTATTGTTAGTATAGTAGTCATAAAGTTTGATCATCTGTGGTTGTGGGTCTGCAAACATTAAAAAAATGGAAGCTATGATTTTGTGATTTTGAAAATTGATCGTTATTCATTTACTCAACTGACCGCAAGGACAAATTATTTTGCTTTGTGGGATAGCATAGGATCAGATGTACAGGATGTTGACTCTGTTGAAGTAAGATTTCCATTTATGTTGGAACCTTTAACCGTGCAAAAGGTCTTTAAATCAATGGTGGGTTTTGACGAAGGGGACATGTATAATCTTTTTATTGAGCGGGATTGTTGCTATTATATAATGAGGTGTTGGGATTTTCTGGGAGTAAGTGTAAATATTGATCAGGTTTTAATATGATTGAATTAAAGACATTGACTAATTACCAAATAATTTATAATTTGTGTATGGTAGTGATGGATCTATTTGAGAGACATGATAATGTATTCGGGAGATTTAGAGATGTAATAAGGAATATATGTTATATTGATGTAGATAAGGTGTACACCAAGAAGCCTCGGGTGGCGTTCATGTATATAAGGTCGATGATACGACCTGGCCATTTCCGTGAATATAGGGGCACTTTTAAGTGTCTGTTTTGCAAGATGCGCTTGGTAATGCATGGGGATGAGGGGTTGGTAACATTTACGTCATATTGTAAATCAGCACTGCATATAAATAGTTCAATTTGCAAGTAAAAATGATTGTTATTATTGTTCTTGTGGTTTAGATTCTGAGGAGAATCCAATTTTGTGCAATGTGTTTCCGGCAGAGGGGTCAAAATTTTTATTAAACGTCGAAGGGGTGCTACAGAGTATGAGGTTCTAAAACCACAACAGATATCATTTAAATTTGAAGAATTAAGGATAGAGGCGCAGGCCTAGATTTATTTTTTACCATAAAGGTTTGTTGAGGATAGACTGGACGGCAGAAGTGGGATTTATGTGAACTTAAATTATTACTGAACGATTTCACTACCGATAGTTGTATAGATGTTGCAATTTACTATGGGATTGAAAATATGTTTCAATGTTGTGATTGGGTGTTGTAGAGTTCATGGGAAAATAGTTAGGGAATGAATTGGTGTATTGGTTAAATATTTGTGATTATGGGAAATCAAAAAAATATTTTGTTTGCCAGGGGGGGTTATGTCAAGTTATGAAATATAAAGGTACTAAATTTACACAGAGTTAACAAGTAGAGATGTAAAGGAAGAAAGCAATAATGCAAAGAGTGCAGGTAATTAATATGGCCTTTGTATGGGCTTGTATTGGTATGTCATGTTATGAAATATAAGGTACTATAATTACACATAGTCAACAAGTAGAGACATAAAGTAGGGAAGCAATAATGGAAAAGTACATGCAATTAATATGGCCTTGTTTTTGGTATTGTGCCCAGGTATTGTGACCAGGCCGGCAAAAAATGAGCTGAATCATGCACTAATATAAGTGTGAGGAGATGTGATGTGTGGCTGTATATTGGATGCAGTGAGTCAGTTGAGCAGATGCATCAACATTTTAGGTTGCGGGGTTCGATATAAATAGCGTGTGCGGGGCTTGGGAGAGCAGAGCAGCAGAGAACAGCCTAGTAGTGACGAGCACTCAATACAGAAGCTGAGCATATCACATCTCGCTCAACTCAATGTTTGCAATGTTTTAAATACCAAAATGTGCAATTTGCAATGTTGGCTGGAGAAAAGAAATATACTTTAAGTGTAAGACTTGCAACACACATCAATAAATATTCTAACTTGAAAAAGGAGAGTTCGTCAATTTACTAAATCTGTGAAATAAATTAAAATAAAATATAATCTAAATACCAAGAAGCAGAAGAACCGAATACCATCCCTAGGAGAAACCATTAGCCGGCGGGCATGGTCAACATTATGAAAAGCAAGGTTAGAATATCTAATCCTAGAAATATATCTAGCACTAGAAATCTACTGGAAAACTAACATTAGAAACCTGTAGTAGCAACAAATTTAAAGTGACACTTCAATTGGTACACATCTTCGTCAAGTCTACCGTGATTTCAAAACCTTAGAATATCTAATCTAGAATATATCTTTGTCTACTAGAAATCTGTTAGAAAACTAACGTTAGAAATATATCTAGCACTAGAAATCTATTGGAAAACTAACATTAGAAACCTGTAGTAGCAACAAAACGCTTAAATTGGGTACATATCTTTGTCGAAGTCTACCGTGATTTCAAATTAGAATATCTAATCCTAGAATATATCTAATACTAGAAATCTGTTAGAAAACTAACATTAGAAACTTGTATCTAGCATTAGAAATCTAACAGAAAATTAACATTATAAACCTGTAGTAGCAACAAAACACTTAAATTGGACACACGTCAAAGTCTACCCTGATTTCAAATTAGAATGTCTAATCCTAGATACATGTCTAGCACTATAAAATTAGTAACCTAACATTAGAAACCTCTAGAATAAAAAACATTTAAAGTGGACACACGTCATCATCAAAGTTACAGTGATTTTAAATTAGAATGTCTAATCCTAGATAAATGTCTAACATTAGAAAACTAAAAATATAACATTAGAAAAACTAAAGTAACACTTAAAACACATAAATGGGCCACACATATTCTTCAAAGTCTACCCAGATTTCAAATTAGAATGTCTAATCCTAGATACATATCAAGCACTAGAAATCTATTAGAAACCTAACATTAGAGGCTGCGTGAGGCTACGAGACACTGGACACGGAGGTGTTCAACAGCATGGTGGAGTACTACGCCAGCAACTTTGTCAACTACTACTTGTGGGATGAGGGTGGCAGGTTTTTGTGTCAAGTGTAATGGCTGTGGTTGACCAAAATCCAATGTGGTTCTCCATGGAATGTAGCTTGATTTTGGCACTGAGTTGTGAGATTTGTGGGTTTTGGAGTTGATGTGCTCGTGGGAGGGTACCATAAGTGGCAGCTATTTTTGCAGTTGATTTCTGGCTATCTACTGGTAAATGTTGTTCTTCATGTGTTTTGTGAAAATTACACAAAGAAGCCTTAGAACAAATGGCCGAACCACGACTAGCTGGACGCTTGCTGCATGCATTTGTCGTCAGAAATATGAGAATGAATTACATGCACATATTTATATAGTATGCTGATAGTGCTAGAGATGATTGAGGAACTAAATGCAAGTCTTGGTATGTTGTGTATGTTATTGTGGGCTACTATGCTTACTACTGGCCTACTAAGTTGACTAAGCTATATCAGGGTTACAGCAACAAAAAGTTTAGTGCCGTCACTGCCTGGTGATTGCGCCAGGGCGTTTACGTGAGTGTAAGATGTGATGAATAGTAATCATGATATTGGTAACATATTTTCATTCTCTTGCAGTGATTCTATAGGAAACACAGCGATTCTAATGTAAACAAAGTGATTATAAAATGATTGCTGTAACTAATGAAGGCCATTGTATAAATAAAAACAGTGATAGTTTACTATTTTATACACGATTTTACAATAAAAGTGTTTGCACATAGAATACAGTATTTAGTTACACATAAACTGATTTAGTCCCTTGCTACATACATACCACATTCAACACATTTAAAGGCACTTAAGAAGTGCCAAAACTAAATTCTTGATCTTTCCAACAAACCAATTGAAATTGATTCATAATTTGCATATACATGTATATAAACCTTCAAACTCAAGCATGCATTAACAGAATGAAAAATATGTTAAAAACGGCAAACATATTAGAAAGGAAACAGAACTAATTGGTTGGGCAGGGCAATTATAGTTATCAAGTAAAGATTTGTAATGCAAACTTTAAGAGTGCTACTTCAGGGTTTGTTTCACATCTCATTTTACATGAAAAACATAATGCATTCGAACCTTATCCTCATTCAATTTATGCATGGTTGTACATGTACTCTTACCATTCATCAGGACATTGGAGAGCATCACATGTTTTACCAGACATCAAAATCCCCACCACGACCCTCTCCTATTTTCTCAGCGGCTCCGTTTTACTTATCTTGTCACTTCTGTCTGAATGTATGCATGTCCTCAAAATTGTGATTCCCCGGCTCGAAATCTGCAATGCGGCCCTCATACTTGACCATAATTTCCTTTGCCTTGTTGGCAGCATCTTTTCGTCCTTGGCAAAAACAGCCATATCATACCCATGAAACTGCCATGTGTCCACATATGCCATAGTAACAGAATCTTTGCCAGTTATCACCACCACAGGAATGTTGAACTGCATCGCTATTATGACACCCACCAAGGAGTCAACTACAACCACTTTGCCCTGGAGCAGGAACATGGCACTCATGAAAGTGTTTATATAGGCATCTTCTATTACGTGCGCACCTTTGGGGGCTCTTCCACTGTTTATTCCAGTCCTTTGAGATACACTCTACTTTGTCTAAGAAGTGGCAACCATTCGCTGATGGGCTCTTTTGCTGCCACACATAATGATAGAGAGGCTTGAGCCAACGATATACACGTGGGATAGAAAAGGCCAGGGAGGGGATTAAGGTCACTTTATCCGGAATTTTCCCAAGAGCGTTCTCCATGTACTCATAGGTCACGTTGTCGGATACCAAGAAACGGACCGTTGCCTCATTCACTATGTTTTTAAATGTGTCTTCTTTCAGTATATCCGCCCCGCTTGAAGCAGCACTAGGCATGAGGATGATCAAATGCTTGACACTGTCCATCTTTGACAGAAGCAAAAGGTGTTGTAAATTGTCGTTTTTTACAGTCAGGAAGACCGAGATGTCTGTTCCTGGTGTGAACTTGTTTCTAATGTCCTTCACATTATTACTATTGAAATTGTAATTGTGTGTGTTGGAGCCAAGATCTTTGAGACAGTAGATCAATCCTATTGTATCCATGGAATCTTCTCTAGAAAGTGTCAGTGGGAAACCAGCCATGATTACATTTTGGTTGCGACCTATGATGTTTTCTATGCTTTTGCTGGTGATGGAGGCTATGTGATTTCCCGTAATTTCGTTTGCTGAGTTGGTCATCATCATGTCTTTGATATCCCTGAAGTAACAAAAAAGTATTTATTTCTTTATTCATTCTTTAACTGCGGCTGGACAAAAGGACGTTGCAATATTTACAAGGGAGGGGGGGACCTGTGCATTTGGTAGGGGGACAGATACTTTTTTCAAAGTGCAAAGTAGGGGGACGGGATGATTTTTCATTCTCGTCGGGCACGGGACATGTACTTTTTTCAGCTGCTGAAATCCCACCTCGACGTGAGCCAATCGATACAAATTAATCACGCGAATATTTATGGGAGGGGCCGCAGACTTTTTTGTTATAAAAAGAGGTTATGGGATACCAGGTTTTTTTTCGTCATATCAGCAGGGGACAAGACCTTTGTCAAACACGTTTTTCTATATGCACCGGTCGCCCCTGCCCGTTAAATATTGCACCGTCCCTAAGCCACAAATATTTATTATGTGAGAAGAATACGTCAGAGCTAACACTCACTACCATCGACGTTGATTCCTGGGTTTGATTCTCCCAAGGTTTATATATATATATATATAATATATATATATATATATATATATATATATATATATATATATATATATATATATATATATATATACTATCCTTCCTCTCTTTAAATAACAACATGCGATTTAGATTGCTCGCCACTGGAAGGACCCTCCTAAGACCCGCTTTTTATATGACAAAATGTTTCAGACGATATCTAATCTTCTAACACCCCTTTCTTTATGATATCCGAACATTCAAGAGACTCAATCTTCTGACTAAAATATTTCTTTTTCTTTAGGACCCTTTGGTAAAGACGTGTTTAGGCCAACTTTAAAATCCCGCAATAATTTGTCTCATAATAATCAGCAATATAAGCAGCACCCCGGTTATTTTGAGGACATTGTGACCCCGTCCCAACTCTCTTCCACTACTAGTCAAGTGTCTCTCATTCTCAGAACACTGGATTTTATAACATGTGTTTCGCTTCTTTAAATACGAATACCAAAATGAAAATAAAGCTCGGCATTGTGTGTACGAACCTATACACAAAGCTAGGAGCGCCAAACCGCATTGCCAGACGTGAGGGGAGCTCATGAGAGACTGCCACATCACACACTGACAGAGCAACATATACTCACAAAGCTTTTACCAAGCATTAGCGGAGACCTATTTATGCTAAAAATGCCAAACACGTTTGTCTGTTTAATTGTCTAAGTTCGCAATTAGCGAGAATTACCTGAGCTGAGCTGGCGAGTGCTGCCCCATCAACTCGTCCTTCATCCGGGACACGCCTGCAATGCCCGCTCCCGGCGGCCTGGCAGCGCCTCGGAGCAAGCTGAGGCAAGTTAACGAGAGCAGCACGGTGAGTGCCGCAGTGAGCGCCGGCACCGTCACCCACTCACGGCCGGGGGACGCGCAGGAGGACGCTGCAGGTGACAGAGGTGCGGGTGACAGATATGACTTTAAGAAGATAGATGCGCTCGCCGGCAAATCGACAGGGTTTCTTATTCAGTGTTTGTGAGACACTGGGGTTTATGACACAGGTTTGTCCATCAAGAGAACTGCTATTGGTATAGAGAGACTGGAGTAAGATTAAGGTGTCTTTAGTAGAGCATATCAGCAGGGCATGTGCTTAAGTACTGTAATAGCTATTGAAAATTTTTAAAGTTTGTATTGCGTTAGAAGGCATCATTTGCACAAACATTTCTAGTTTTCAGTATTGTCCTATATTGACGAGAACAGTTCTAGAGCGAGGCTGAATGGTGTAACAAGTTTGCAGTAACTGTGGCTCTGGAGTTGTCTTGTTTTAATGTACTATTTTAAATTAGATTATGGAAGTATTGGAGGTAGAATTGGAGATATAATATATGTGTAATTTGCATATGTAGTTAATGTACTATTTTATTAGATTATGGTTGTTTGTTTTACCACTAGATAATTGGAATATTCGTTTGTATGCAAACCTAATGTATATATGTTGTTTATAGTCTCTTATGTAATTATTGCTATTCTATCAATATTGCCATGCTAATGTGTATGTATTAATCCTGTGTGCACTGTACTGTGAAGATGAAACGCACCTGGACAGTACTAATTTTTTAATGTATATGTATCACTTTCTCACCAAATGTTGAATGTCAATCATGATCACAGAATAAAATGTTTCAAAAAGTCAAAGTCATATCTTAAAGTCAGTCATTCAACATTACAGTTCAACACTTGAGAAAACAAAGAAAGCAAAGTT
>CM032661.1:23410404-23429150 GCA_019095985.1 Streblospio benedicti
CACTCCATGCCGTCATCTGAAACAAATAGACACCGTCAGAAATACCAACAGCTAGCCAGGCACACAGCACTCCATCCCATCATCGGAAACACACACACACTGTGTTAGAAGACTGACAGATATACAGACAGGCAGACGGGCACACAGACAGACAGGCGCACACCACTGCCGTCATCTGAAACACACATAGTGTGTGTCAGGGAGGCCAACAAACACTCAGGCAGACACACTCGCAGACATAGGTATGAAACAAACACAATGCTTTTACCTCATGACGCTGCAATTTTCAAGCGTCTTTTCAAGTGACACTGTCCGGATACATGGAATTCAACATGAAATACATTGCTTTTTCATTGTATTCTCAAATGCAATACACTTTTTCACCGTTGTCCAGTAATAGCAGTTTTGAGGTGTATGTGATACTGAAAGCCCCAGTCTGACTCTCCCGAATGCTCAGCCCCAAACGTTTACTGTACAGTATATAAGAAATACGGGGAGGAAAAAGATTCTATGTTTGAAAAACATCTCTGTGACGAGACAATATGTGCCAATGACACTAACAGTCCCGGTTTTTGGAAGAGGGGGCGCAAGCGATTTCAGGGTTTCATATTTAATAGCGCATATGCCAGAAACCCTGTAAAAATTAATAAAATAAGCAAGTGTAATAGAGGTGACTGAGTGCAGGTGGCGCGATGTACAGTACAAGCTTTCTATTAAGATCACGAGTGCGGCCCAAGTAGTCTCCATTGAGGTGGTCTCGTCACACAGGTTGTCTTATTTGGAGTGCTTCTGTAGAAGTATAATGATGGACCGTAACTTTGAATGTGGCTCGCATCTGACCAAATCTCAAAGATATCAAAATAGACATTATAGGAAAATTATGGTTTGGTAATGTTGAGATTTGTGTGTTTAAGTGAACTTTTCATTATTATGAGCTATATGTAAAGCCGCTCCAGGAACTAACCGTGTCGTTGTTGTACATCTTGCCCATGATTGTTATAGTTTTCATGTGTCCTTGGTCTATATAATTATAGTATTTTTAAAATGGTAGTCTTCTATACAAATATATCACCTGTGAAGGGCGGTGCATTGTGACAAGAAATAGTAAATATGAAATTTTCCTGTTAAATTCTATAATCAACCAGGTTTTAATAAACAAATGGTATGATAAAACGTTATTATTTTTCATATTCAAAATTACGATCATGTATATCCCGTTGTATTTTATAATTCAGCAAAGTAGCAACATTAGAAGAAAATTAAAACAGCATTATATTATAAAATAAAATTTCAAAATACAAAAAAAAAATAATCTACACGAACAGTCGACATACTTAACTGGAGGTGAAATATTGAATTCTAACTACATGTACAAGGATAAAATGGTGTTATATTTAGTTACATTATATTACTAACTTGTCAAAGTTATATCACATTTAAAATCTCATATGCAATGGCAAACCACATTGATGTGCAAATGAAGTCGACAGCAAATAATAAATCATTCAGCCGAAGTGAGGGTCGAAAATCACAAAAAGGAATACACAGTAGTGAGAAACCACATGAATGTAGAGAATGTGACAAGTTTTTAGGCAAAAAGTCCACTTGACCAGCCATACGAGAATCCACACTGGAGAGAAAGAACATCAGTGTAGAGTGTGTGAGAAATCATTCCATGAAAGTGAAAATCTAAAAATCCTCATGAGAACTCACTATTGTGATAAACATTATCACAATGTGGCCAGTGTTTTAGTCAAAGTAGCAACATGACCAGGCACATGAGAATTCAAAGTGGAGAGAAAGAATATCAGTGTACAGTGTGTGAGAAATCATTCAGTCAATATGAAAATCTGAACACCCACATGAGAATTCATAATGGAGAGAAACCTGACGAGTGTAATCAATGTGGGAAGTGTTTTAGTGTCAGTTGCCACTTCACCAGCCACATGAGAATCCACACTGGAGAGAAAGAATATGAGTGTACACTGTGTAAGAAATCATTCACTCAAAGTGGAAATTTGAAAACCTGCGTGAGAACTCACACCGGTGATAAACCTTTTGAGTGTAGTCAATGTGGGAAGCGTTTTAATCCGAATAGCCACTTAACCAGCCACATTAGAATCCACACTGAAGAGAAACACTATCAATGTACATTGTGTCAAAATCCTTCAGCCAAAACGGTAAATCTTAAAACCCAGATGGAAGCTCACACTGGCAATAATCCATATGCGTGTAGTGAATGTGGCAAGTGTTTTTGTCAAAAACGTCACTTGACAAAACACATGAGAATCCACATTGGAGAGAAAGAACATCAGTGTACAGTGTGTGAGAAATCATTCAGCGTTATGGGAGATCTGAAATCCCACATAAGAACTCACACCGGTGAGAAACCCTATGGTTGTGGAGTTGGTGATAAAAGTTAGTTACATGCGCACTCATACGGGAGAGAAACCATACAAGTGTAATCAGTGTGGAAAACGTTTTTCTCAAAGTTCTCATCTGAAGATTCACAAGCGCACACACACCGGTGAGAAACCATTTTATTGTCATATTTGTCACAAATCATTTACAAATGGAGGCAGCTTGAAAACTCATATGACCGTGCATGCTAAGAAGGATCAAGAAGTTAACATTCAACCTACCATATTGTGGGGTTTCCCATGTCAGTAGACTACGCTAAGTGCATTATGAATAAATAGCAAATAAGAATAATGTTTCACGCAATTTTACTTTTCAATTTCAACTTCAATATAATGTCCCATACTGATCTATGTTCATAACATGTCACGACCTGTCAACCTGTCAACCTGTCAACCATTCTCATTATTACCAAACAAATCAAATGAAAATATAACACTTCCAATCATATCCATGTTATGATAAATAGTGCCCTGCCTAGCTTTTAACCAAATCACACTCTAAAGCCTCATCGCTTTAACAGATGTATGAATATATTTGGAAGTGAATACTATAACTGTTCAATACTTGATTATATAAATGCTTTAACTATTTGACAAACGAAATGTTCAAACAGTATCCCTATATATTAATACGCAACGTGTGTGCTATCAAGTCATGGGTGCTGTCAGGATGGGAAGCATGCTACCAGGACTTAGCGATCTGTGTCAGATTTGGAGCTGAGCTTTTTTAGGACAATGATGAGTGCTATCAGAACGATGGGTGGGAGTGGATGGTGTAGACCAGTGGTGGAGATCCGATCTATGTAATATGCATTTGTTGTTAATAAGTGGTCTGTGGACGGGGGATGTTGGCAGATACTATCAGGAAGTGAGTGGGTGGTGTCAAAATGCGGACATTGCGGACTGGCCTTTTTATTTTTGGATAGTTGGTGTCTTGACTTTCTTTTCTTCATCTACTGTTGTTATATAGTTCTGAAACCCTCCGCCAATGAATCATACTTGATGCTTATGTTTGCTGTGTAGTTAGTGTATTAACATTATTTATGTGTTTGTAGTTTGTACTCTGTAAATAACAATAGTTATAGCCAATGCTAGGGAAAAAATCACAATGCCTTTGATTTTCACTGGCTATTACAGAGGATGGTCACCCTGCCATGTTTACATAGTCAAAAAACTGCCTTTCAATGAATGACGCCTTGGCTTGATCTTGGATGTTGTGTGTATGGGGATGCTGTCAGGGTGCTTTCAGGATCGGTGGTGGTGCTGTCAAGACATGGGCAAGTGTCCTCAGGACAAGAGTGCTTGAAAATAAAATGCTGTAAAAAGCATATTTATACACTCACCAAATGTGTCTTTTTGTATGCCCATGGAGGGCATTGTGTTCCCATTTACATGGACACTAACATTTCCTACCATAGATTTTCATTTTACATGCCAAGTCAATGGTTTAGTTAGGATCTACTTACACGATTATGTAACCGGAGTGATTCAATGTGATTCTCAGCATGACTCTTTCACCAGTTGGGTATAAGCTAGTGTAAAGTAATTCTGAACCATTTCTTCAAAGACTGCCAACTGAAATGTGTTATGTAGACAACTAACTGTATCAATATTATGTAACTTTGTAGACTATTGTGTATATCTTCTTTTATTTGAAATAAATTTAGAACAAATCTGACTATTTCAATTTTATGCGTGTTCATTTTTCTATATGGACAGATAAAGGATGATAATTGCTGTTGGATATTGTCATAAAATGAAAACCCCTTGAAATTACGCGTATTGTGTGTATGAACGGGCGGACGGATGGTTGGTCGGTGGGCCGTCCAGGCAGTCAACCAGACTAACAGCCAACCAGACAGGCAGACAGTCGGACGTGTGGGTGGGTGGGAAGGCAGTCAGACAGAGAGCAGAAAAGGAAATTTTGTTGGAGTTTATTAGGTAAACATTGAAAAGGACAGGCTTGGCACTAAAACGTTTTGTAGTGTAGGTCTACTGCGATTAGGCTACAATTCGTTTTGTGTTATTCCCAACAAGTCATCATGCGTCTACTACTAGTATATTGTTGCTTGCTCTGAGCACCCGGAGGCCTACACCGTCTGGTAAAGGTCGGTCGTCATGGATACGCGGCTGTTGCCATGGTAACGGGCGTGACAGGCGTTAATCTGGTCAAGACGTGAGAGGATGAAGCCTGCTGTCACGTGCGGGGCTCAGCGCCTTGTGCAGGTGACGAGGGGCTTTTATATTAGGTGTGCGCGCACGCCTTGTCGGCGGGTTATAAACATAAGAAGATGAAGTAAGAGCTGTAGTAGGTCACACAGACTTAAACAAAATGTCACAAACATTGTTTTCTAGCCTTGTCAGTTGGTTTACATAGGCAGATCCCGGGGAAGGGGCACGGGGGCCGCCCCCGACCCCTACCTACCTTTTCCCACCACAATACTT
This sequence comes from Streblospio benedicti, assembly GCA_019095985.1. Classification (NCBI taxonomy): domain Eukaryota; kingdom Metazoa; phylum Annelida; class Polychaeta; order Spionida; family Spionidae; genus Streblospio; species Streblospio benedicti. The sequence goes on from CM032661.1 coordinate 23,415,270, forward strand.
CATTTTCATACGGTTTTTCATGAAATCCCTTACGTGCGCCCCCCCCTTTCCCAAAAACCTGGATCTGATATAAGATATAAGAAGATGAATAAAGAGCTCTAAATTACACATACTTAAATAAAATATCTCATAAATTGTATCTTAGCCTTGTCAGTTGGTTGAAACATATTTCATTTCAAAAATGAAAAAGGATTTGGCATGGCAATATGCGACTTGAGCCACATCCATACATACGCACAGACACTTTCACACGAGCAGATAAAGAAAGAGATGTAAAGTACAGATACTTAGTAAACAGAATAGCACAAAGATTGTATATTAGCCTTGTCGGTTGACGGATATCTCTTTCACATATGTAGAGTATGTATCAGTAACTCATGAAAATGCTCTAGCTCTACAGGTATATTACAAGTATGACAATGAACTATCCTAAGATCTTTTATGATATAGTTTAGGGCAACTACATAAAATGAACCCTCACAAACGCCTACTCGCATATAAGAGTGTTGAAACAGACCTACGCTCCATCACCCCCATTCGCAGCACACATTATGTTAGTTGAAACGTAATTCATTTAAAATGAGTAAGGGCTCGACAGCGAATTGTTATCACACCTCGGTTCTTGTCGTCTGTGACATTTCACACGACTCATTGTCACAGCAGAAGTCTGAGTATTACAGATACAGGGTAGCCAAAATATTTCTCATTTCAAACTTCCTGGGTTTTTTTGTGTGTGTTTTTTAATAATATTTTTGGGTAATTGTAGACCATACCATAGCAGAAATAGAAGGAAAATCAAATCAAATAAGACCATATAATATTCTGTATACCAAAGTGTGATTGTAGAGTCGTCTGAACCACCGTTGCGGTGAGAAGACCTTAAACCAGTACATTCACATTTACATTTACCAGAAATCACCAGTACGTTTTATTTTACACATTGTTTCTCCTCTCTGCAGCATAGCTGCGTGCGCACACACATATTGGGCCGGAAATGGGCGATCCATCAATGCACGTGTGAGTGGCGAGTCAACAGCACATACCGGCGGCGAGTGCACGCGCACTTAGACAGATACAGTGCGACCTGTCTTAGGTGGACACGTTAATTCGTCCCTCTCATTAAGAGACATGCCCTTAAATGCGAGGTTCAATTTATACTTTGTGTATAAAGTTAGTATAGGGAAAGGTAGAAGTGAAATGTGTCCACGCACTTAGACACGTACAGTGCGACCTGTCCTAGGGGTACACAAATTCAAACAGAGCACCCATAAAATCTAAGTTAATCTTGATTCTAAAAAAAATGGAGTCAATTGTAAACGCCATTTCTTTCTGTATGAGAAAGAAATGTAATTCCAGACGTTTGTTTATGATATATACGACAGTTGTAATGTACAGACCACTTGATTTAAATTGCTTCTGCACACAGCACAGGTGATGCTTGTCCATCTAAGACATGTGGCCTTAAACGAGAGGTGTATTTTTAAAACCATAAAATGAATGAAATGCATTGATGGCCGGTCTGTACTGCCGTTTGTACAGAGCCTCTAAAGTCAGAAAAAAAGCACTCACCGCCTGACGTCTGGTGGATGACTCTAATATCTTCCTCCTGTAAAGCAGTTTGGCACTGTCTTTTGTGATCCACCACTGGATCGGGTGTGTTTTTGTGCTCATAAAATTGGTTTGTAGATCACGTGCCGTTTGGCCGGGGTAGCACGCCGTGCAGCATGGACACTCAACCATATAAACAATCCCATTTTTACGCAGGTTTGGTAGAGGGTAGTACGGTTTTCAACTTTCGAAGTGTCATGGTAACCATACATGGAGCTTCGATCTTATGTAAAGCTTGTGCATAGTCTTCCGAGCATTTTTACACGGTATTGTGCTTTGAGCATGTGATTTCTCACCTTGCTGGTGGTAACTGACTCTTGTGACTTGTTTTCAGTTACTCCAAAAATGTTACCCAAAGCTTTACTAATAATTGGCTCGCAGAATGTTGGTAGGTATTGGTTCTAGGATAAGTTTAGCCTTCTCCAAGCTCTCATAAAAAGAAAACCATGAGCTACATGCCCGGTAGATTCGGTACACGAAACCAGACACTACCGAACGCTTACATCTTTTTTAAATTTAGGTGCAAGAGCATGCTAGTTCATGATAAGACCCGTATCTGTAGACTTATTGTACCATGTGGAGGATAACCTTCCATTTGTATTCATTATTTTATAATGTGTATAGTATAGGGAAAGGGAGACATGAAAGGCGTCCTCATCATACAACAGGTGTCTCTAAACGGCAGGAAGTCCACGTGGTCAGGTTCCACTGTACACAGCACTCACGCCGGTGCAACCAGAAGTGGGTCAAGTGTCACGGGATGTGGCCGCCATATATACACCATTTCATGGACGACATTGGACGAGCTCTCAAGTTCTGTTGGCATTGCCGGAGGACGTCGTAAACTTGTAGCTAATTCAGAAACAATGCATGGTTTGTCGTGTGGAAATTAACAAATAATGGGGTCGAGCAATAATCTCCCTTACCTATAGCGCCGGGTTGGTGTAGGCATACATTTGTGTTGTCAGGTGGTGATTGAACTCGTTCTGCATGCAAGGTGGAAGCTGTAGTTTGCCACTCTTTGTTTACATAAAACGCACACAGGCTATCTATGCAATAGACAACATGGTTTAACGAGGCTATCCATACAGTCCATATGTGTGTGGCGCTGCAGGTTTCCGGGGGCACTGACTCCACGTATGGCGTATGCCGTAGTGGAAGACGTCAATCATATAGGCGGGCAGTATAGTAGTCTTGGTCAACCAAGACCCTCCCTAACTCACTTACTTTCCGTCAATACCTAAGAGTCGATCGAACAAAGTAGTGTCAGCCTGGTTGATCGAGACTAGCAGAGAGGTTCGTGACTCGTGCAGCAAATATGTGTTGTTGGCTACAAGCTCAACCACTCTAAACACAAACGCTCATCAGTTCTAAACTTCCCTACTATACTCTTCACGTACGTTTTGTAATACACCCGAAAGATTAGGTTGCTCTCATTCATAATAACTACACAGTTTCTATTGCCATCTCCTATTACAAGGCTGTGTGGAGACAACATGGAGAGGATATTTGTCTGTTGGTTAGAATGTGGAGATTTCAAAGGGGGCTGGGTTCAGTCTAACGCTCATATGAAACAGTGACACAAGGAGCCGTGCACAGAATCAGGTGTTTCTATATTTTTATTATGAACCATAATTTTGCGTAGAAGTATGTATTCTGGATATTCTGGACAGTCAAAACAAAGTGTTCAACAGACTTAATATTAAATATATTGTTTGTCTAGAGACACATACAGGGAGGCCAACCCCCCCCCCAAAAAAAAAAAAAATCCTTTCATTTTTATTTCTAACATATCTATAAGATTGTACATGCACGAACCCAAAGAAAGCACCTGCTTATACGAAAATCTGAATCTGCTATTGTGACATGTCATAATGAAAGGGCCACAAGAATATTGCCAATTCGACTGAACAATCCCAGGTACCTGTTTGACACGACAGGTTCCCAGACATATTGCTGACACACGTGCTGGTGCATGGGGCAATATTGACAAACTTTGTGAGCAACACCTGTTGGAGGTTTGGTTCGATGTTGTTCATTTCTTTATAGGTTTCACGTCTCCACGAAATGAGCAAAAAATGCAATATGACTAATGGCCTTGGCATGCTTTTGTAGTTGTTTTTACTTTAGCTTCATAAACATCTTGCCAATTTTCACCATGTCTAGAAAAAATAGAATCCATTGTTATATTCACTTATGTAAATGTACACAGCTATAATTTACACTCGTTGAAAACTATAGTAAAAATTAAAGATACTTGCAAAAGTGCTAAATTACCCCGGGTCTCTCAAAGTGAAACCAAGATGATAGAAACTAATCAATACCATCAAGAGACATATTATACAAAACAAAGAACATTTGTAACAAATACCATAACATAATCAATAACATGTGAACAAAAAAACTATTTGCAGTGACAAGACTAATCACTTGAGCTTGAGTTATACATAGATTCTAAAACTAATTGCATTAAATACACAAATTCAAACATGTATTGAAATAGATAAATATATAAGATGTTGTATTGGGGGATTCCTTTTACAAATCCATAAAGGACTCGAACCGTGGTGAAACGCAACCACAGTGGCACCTACTCATACCTGCCTGAAGTGCATGAGGTGTCACCGTGTTAGTGGTCTAGGGTTTGAGTTCCGACGGAGAATATGTAATATACTTGGAGAAAGATTTTGTCTATATTAACGCTTACACCCTCGTCCATTAATTACAAAATATCAAGATAGGGCCTATCTGTTATGATCATATTAGTCTCTATTCAGATCTCTGTTGAGATCACATTAGGCCAGTCCCCAGAGGCTCCTAATAGAGAGGTGTGACAGCAAGTCCTTTAGACAAACCGCAGCTTGCCACTCACCAAAGCTGGTGTTCCCCCACGAAACTACCACCTCTCTAATAATAAGGCTCTATTGAGACCACTCAAGGCTCTAAACGATAGTCATGCCGTGGCCACTCACCGAAGCTGGTGTTCTGCGCGGCCATGTACTCGGACGTCATGAACTGCTGGGTGATGGCGGTCTTGCCCACCTCGGGGCCGCCCAGCATGAGGATGCGGTACACGGGCGGCTCGCCACACCCCGCGCCGCCCGAGTCCGTGCCCTCCGTGGACACCGACGTGAACGAGCTGGTGCGCGACCGAGGGCAGCCTGGCGGCACTGCAAGGGGCATGGCTGCATTATGGCAGGGGTATGTTTTGTTGAGTAGCTAACCTTGTAATTCTCTTATAATGAAGCTGGACATGTGTTGGGCCAGAAGTTGTTTGTTTTTCATGGACTTATGTTGATACTATTCCCAAATTACATTTGAGCTTGGTTGCCGGTCCGGAAAGTTCGCAATTTCGGGGTGAATATTTTATAGGCCAAACATGTTGGCCATTACCAAAGAAAAACTTGACTATATCTCTGTGTGCGGTGTTTGCGCAAGTGCATGTACGTGTGTCTGTGCAACTCGAGATCAGTGCATTCAACTGGTCAGGGTGTGTATCTGCGCGCATACATGTTCACTGACCCTCCGTCAATGTCATGTTGTGTGTATTTGTCCATGTATGCATTTGGGTGTGTACGTCTCTATGTCTGTTTCTGTGACATGTGTGTGAGTGACTGTGTGCAGGTGTGTGTGTGTGTGTGCGCGTGCGCGTGCGCGTGCACTCACCCCCGTCCATGATGTCATCGTCCATCACCATGTCATCAACAGCAGACATCTGCAAGCACCAGGTTGATACATGTAACACTACAGGCTACAAGTGGGTGGAATTAAGGGTAGTGATGTGTTTTATCCACATTTGCTGGGGTCTAGCAGGACCTGGATGGTTTGAAAGGGTATTTTAATAAGTAAGAAGGTTGGTGTCTATTGGCCCAGGGGTGCTTGACAAAAAATGAAACCATTATGATAGGCCACACACACCTTAAAATATTTCTATAATTCCAGCGCCCCCACCCCTGCCTTGGTTATCAGTGATCCAGAGAAACCATCGAATCCCACCCCCCATCCCCAACCACCCCTAAGTTTACTACCATAATGTCCAGGCAAATTGAAGATGAAGGCCAAATCTGTTGCACAACACTGCTTGCTAGTAAACTGTTTTGTCTCTCTGTAAAGAGTGTACACATGAAAGCAGCACATACCATTACTGTCACTAGCAGGCAAGTGTTTCAGGCGAATCCCCGCTGCTCATACTAAGTTTTGTCCACCTCGCACTTTCCCTCATTAGCACTCATTTCGCCATAATGAGTATTTGTTATTGAAGCGATGGACTCTCAGAAAAACAGACATTTTGGCTTTAACTAGTTAGCGATTACACGCGTAGAGTCCGTAGCTTCATACGGCCTTTTTCAAAGACGTTAGGGAGCTACCAATTCTTATGGACCTGAGGGATGTGACAAAATGAGACCATTATGGTATTTTTCAGCCCCCCCAGCCACTCACTCGACATCCCTACCCCCATAGTTTGTTCAGCCCCCACAGCTAAAAAAAGATTTGGGACCCATAAGTGGACCCCAGAGGTTTTTATAGCTCCCCGTCCCCCTACCCCTTATAGGTTCTTTTTATATACGCGATGGCCATGATATATGGTAGCCCCCTTATGACGAACGGTTTTTTATTTTTATTTATTTATTTTTTATTTTATTTTTTGCTTAATGTTATTCAAACCAACATCACTACTGTCAGTGCTTAATCTAAATGTACATTGTATAGATGAAGAGCAAGCATGCGGGAAATGTAAGATTCGAGCTTTCCAGAAAAGTGGGTGTAAGCATGCAATGTATTTAATGGGTTTAGTAGTGTAACTGTTAACGCTAATGAAAAAAGACCAATTTTTCATCAAAGACGTTTCTTGCTTTTTGTGGGGTGGGGTGAGGGGGTGTCTTCCAAAGGCATAGGCTCAGAGGAGCCTAAGACAACACTTGGACATGCCTTGGGACGGGGCATAAGACAGCACTCGGGGTGTGGTACTTGGGTATAAGACAACATTCTGACAGTGTGGGACCAGGGCATAAAACAGCCGGCAGTGTGGGACGCGGCATAAGGTGAGTCCCCTACGGCGGCGGCCGCGGTGAAACCCAATTGGCCGTGATGGACGCTCCGGCTAACCCGGTTACAGGGGCGGCGGCGGCGGGCGATAAAAGCTCCTGTAAAGGTCACAGCCGCGGTACACAGACCTGATGGGTTCTCAATCTTTACGGTTTGCACCCGAAAGAGGTTTGCACCGTGTTGAACATGTGAAAACTTGGGTTCTTCACCAAATACACTCGATTCTGGTCTTTCAAGTTTGGGGGGATGTGATGATGGCATTGATTATTATTGAGAACTACGTTATTTGGGCTTTGGACTTTGGTCTTTATCAAGACAGGACATCAAGCTACTGTCAACGGTATCAGTTTCCACCATGATGACGGTTGTTTCCCTACCATTTACATGGGATCATTTGCCGTCCCACCCATGCCTACCAACAAGTCAACAATGGAACCAACACTGGAACTGATCATACCCGCCTAAAATAACTCTGCTACAGTGCCCAGTCACAATAATGTGGGGGTAAATGCTGAGACATTGTGGGGGGTGTAGAATTGCCAAAAAGAGAGATTTGTTAACCCCTTATACCCCCGCCCGCCGACCCCCAACCCGCCACCTTAACCAGCGCAGAGCAACTTCTACAGCATATGAGAAGCCCATGGAAGCCGACGCCGCCGACGCCCCACAATGGGAGGCTAACCTCGTTTGTGCGGTAACCTGGTTACAGCTCAGGGTGGGGAGTGGGAATGGGCTTTGTACACGGGCAGATTGGTTGTGGTTATGTAGTGGCGTGGGTCTCACAATACGTGCATCTAGCAATACAAACACAATTTATGAGTCCTAGCACAGTCCTTTATAATGTAATATAACATTGATAGTCTTATGTGATTGAATTGTCAATCAATTCGAGTTAACAAGTTCGAGATAGACCAGCTGTACAAAGGAACCTCATCATCTCGATTTTTCTAATCTCGAATTTTATTTTATATCGAGCCTAGTAGTATTTCCCTTAATATATTCAACCGCTGTGTAAACATACATCAGTTGGTTATTTCCATCTTCATCAATTCGGTGGTTCTCAAAACATGCATCAGCTATATTATATATGCTAGCTTGTTGTGGCAGGTTGGTTGTCTCGAATGTCAAACATTTCACTGTTGTCCCACACACAGATTCGAGATGACGAATTTCTACTGTAGATCAGAGAGTAGTAACGAGTAATGACGAGTGAGCACGCGGAGAAGCCAGCCAGTAATAATGTTTCACAAATGGGGCATTTGTACTATTGGATTAGGGCCACAATCAGGGAAATTGGTGTGCATTTTGCAGCCTTCTTCAAGGCCAATTCACGCAGTGTGGAGCGGAACAGTCAACACATTTAGCGTGTGCTCGCTCTCAACTCATCGTAAGTGTTCTCCCACACGAACCACGCAGACAAAGCCACCATTGATCATGTTAAAGTGGTTCAGCGTAGATTTGTGCTGTTTTAACAGCATTTTAATTCTGTGTGCAAAATTGAATTGCGGATTCATTTTTATCCACATGGTTTTCTTCCCCCAATGAAATATGCTAGAACAAATGCTGGCATATACAATCATCGCCTGTGGTTATCACGCCAATACATGCATTGTGCAAACATTTTATTTAGATCGCGTACATTTGCTCCCTCGACTATGTAGGCTAGTCTTCAAGAAACATTGGAACCTCCAATTAAGAGCCGATCTACAAATATACCCCGTCTTAAGACCAATTGGACATATCCAAAGCCTTCATAAAGAAACCGGAGACCCCCTTTTTATTCATGGAAAACATTACAGTCAGTCTCCCGGTTGGTCTTAATAGACTGTTCCTACAAGTAAACACAATTATCGACTGTGACATGTTAACAAGATGTAAAGACATGTAAAGACAAAATTCAACATTACAGTTGACAGTAAAGAGCAATATTCACAACATGAAAGAAAGGCTTTCACCACACCAAGGAAAACTGGCCACTTTAGTGGAATTTGATGCTCTGTAGATGGTATTTGATGAGCAAAATACAACATCAATACATCAATGACTCCTTCATAACATCATTCATGGATTGCTGTCAACAAAGTCCGTAGAGACCTTTTCCAATTGTTCTATGTTTGCCAGTACTGCAAGCAGACAATGGCTTTAATCCCGTGCCAATAAGGGGTCAAAAATCCAACATTGCTAATTCATTTTGGTCTTGTTTCCTACAGCCCACTACTGTTCTGCCTTTTTTTTCATATTCCCACTTCCTTGATATCTTACATCCCTTTTGGCAACTTTTCCCAACGTCCATCTTTTCTAATATTTCCCCCGAGATCCTGCTTCCTTATAAATGTATATCGAAAATTCAAATATGCAGTAGCTATTCATTGTTGTACTCGTCTGTCACACTATACATTTCTCAACTCCCTGGGGAGCATACAGCACATCGTAACATACTTTCTTGTTATCAACATTGGCGTTCACTAGCCTCAACTGTACCTAATTCAGATTTAGTTAACACGCATCATTGTACAATCTGGTAAATATGAGTTTTCTCAACACCCAACTCAAGAACCGACAGGGAATCGAAACCAATACCTCCTGCTCATGGGCCAAGCTCCCTAAGAATCCGGCCACGGAAACACTATGATCCCCACCCCTACTATACTAAAAGAGCTATCTGCCCGATGGTAACGGAAGTCTGCAAACGCACCTAAATATGGTTTTGTCTGTTACCCCGGTTATGGGCGAACGTGAGGGAGGGGGGGGGGGAGATTGAAAGGGATCGGTACATATTATTATTTTCAGGTGATGGGGAGAATCAGAATTTGGAGCTTATCATCAAAAGTATCGAATGTTTTGGCATGAAATGTTGTGAGTATATGCCCTGAACCCTGTGCTAATAAGATCACAAAGATCGCACAGATACGTAATAAAGTTTACTGCATATAGAAATATAGTACAAATATGTATATCATTTCATACACACGTTTTATGTACAGTACAGTATATGGGGCACTTACATTGTATGCCAGGATTGTACTACACGTATATGGGAAACTACAAAAAATACTTGTCCGAACTTTGAGAATCTTTCCCCGGGAAACTTTCACAGACTTAATTTCAGAATCAAATACATGCAATACGTTTGGAGATGATCCCTTAATCCTGTATTATTAACTGTGTGCCGATGGGCATTTTACATTGATGATGCACACGGGTCATATAAATACGCTATAGTTCGTACTTTAGGAATTGACTAAATATACGGCGTTTACGTTGTTGCCGCCTTCTTGACTATTGATACGGAAATATTGCAATGTTATGATGTTCATTTTTATATGCGGTCATCAAAGTATTTTGCATCTTTTTTTATTCTCACACATCACACCCCACCTCTATGAAAGCAAATGTGATTAGAACAATGAAAACAAACAAACATATTAACGGTATCTATTCTGAGCATCCATGTTCACTGCATGCAATTACTCACCTACATCATATATAATCATGGCCTTTATGAACTGTGTTTCTAAGGTTTTGCATGTTCCTTCATATTTTCACTAATGGCATGACTTGCCACCAGCAAAGTCTGTATTAAAGACAGTCCAAAACAATTTCACATAATCATTGACATGAACACGTGGTAAACGAGATATGTTGCAGATTAAAGGTGGAATTCTGCATTAAAGGAAACTGTTAAAAAACATGTTCACAGTATTAAAGGTTGAGAAGTCTCAGAAATGCCACTTTTGACGAGTGTTATGAGTAGATGGAATTTAATAACGAAAATGCTACATCAATGAAGATATTCTTGTCTACAAACATTTCAAGTACATGCAAGTCGAACTAATGGATAACACCAGCGATTGGTAATTCCCCTTTATGTAAAACAAATGTAATATAACTAATACTATAATTTCCATTATGCATCATTAACAGCTGTAGTAACTAGAAATAATCATGTCCTCACTTCAATTTTCTTTCTTTTTTTCTGGTTAAAATTTGAAGCAATACGACTGTATCGAAAAGTAAAACAACAGTTGTTATTGTGTTTTTTCCCTTCACTATTGCCACTTTCGCGCAGCATGTTGCGCACATGGTACATTCAATTAATGCCGAAAGGCTACATGATCAGCATCTTCTGACACTGAGCTAATGCATTCGCAGAAATAATTACGTCAAACGTAAATAATTTCTCCAACAATGGCGCAGCACAAAGACGGCTTCTGCGAATTCTGTGATTGCGAGTGCGTCTCTGCTGTGGTGATGAGCAGGTAGTTTGCACCATTGATTTTCCATCTCATCATTAGCCGTGTGTCGCTGTGCTCCGAGTGTCTGTCCTCATTAGGTCGAAGGTGACTGCGAGAGAATACTAGTGCTCTCATAACTAATAACGTCTGTTGGCATAATGAAAAAAATGATATTGCCTTTTCTCTCAACGATGTTTAATGGTTTCACGAACATTTCGCAGGTTATTGGTAGGGTTTGCATGGGTATAGGTTGAGGCAGTACATGATATGGGATAACTGATTACACTGAATCTTGACCGCATGAGATGAAATTAGCCCCTCATAAGGGAACGATCATAAATAACGATACCGGGGAGGGGGCGGGGGTCGTCCATTTTGGGGGGCGCTAAGAAAAAGGTAACCGACCCTCCCATCAACATTTTTAAAAGTTGAGTGACCCTCCACGCTCTGCTAAAGAAAAAGTTTTCTATATAGTCATTGCATTGCTAAAAGAAAATATTTGAAAAAAAAAAACATACCGTAGCCTGATTTAAAAAAAGTTCAGCGACCCCACACCCCAAGGGAATCAGAAAAGTTGGATGACCCCCCCACACACACACACACCTTTTTAGCTTTTTAGACGACCCCCCCCCCCCCCGGTATCATTATTTATGATCGTTCCCTAACTAATAACATCTGCACTTATGATGAAAATGCTACTGCAGTCTCTCAAGACTTAGTCTAATGGCCTATTTCATATCTAGATATTTGTTTATCGGGGCCCTGGTTTATGCATCTATTAATCAAGCTTACATCTTAATTTATTTACGAACATGCTACAACATCATATTGTAGTCAGAACCCTTCGTACAAAACATAAATATTAGTAAATCTCTAAACAAATACAGCCTGAACTCTGATCATGATAGGTTAAATTGTGTAAGAGACACCATAGGATATACATAGCTTAAAATATTATATGTAAGGTACAACATTCTCTGAACAAAAATATTGAAAACCATATAAGCAATCTTGGTCTGCTCATTCAAAACATACATATCTATTAGTGCTATCTGTGTATCCGCACAACATACGATCGCCCGTTCTGCACCAAACTAGTAATATAGGTAACTTTTATGCAAATCTGGTTTCAAATTGATGGAAGAAAGTTATGAGACAAAATGTCAATGTTTTTCTTTTTGAAATTAACTCTAGTGGGAATGCATTTCCCATGCATCATACAATGACGAAGTGGCATTGGTGGCAAATATTATATTTTGTTGACTGTTATCAAATATTTACATCATTTTCTATCTATTCACATTAAGTGCTAATACAAACTGATCGTCTGGAGGACGAGTAAACTAATTCAACTCGGCTCTATTGTGTTATACTTGCGTCATACTAATAGACAAGGACTTAGCAAGTTCTCTGAATTATTCTTAACTTTAAAGGGACATGCACAGCGATAATTTTGCTTTTTGATACGATTGACATGTTTCTCCTAATAACTTATGATTTTTCCATTATTAGAATCCAATTGATAAGATATCAAATTATCAATACCCATAAAAATAGTGCTGACATTTTGATTGTCACTTCCATATCTCGCCTGGAAAAAAAGAGCACTGCATGAAATTACAGCCTCTATCACACGTGCGCCGACAGCCAAAATTAGCTGGTCATAAATATTTATTAAGGCTGATAAGATGTCAATGTTACAATTACATTTAATGAAACCTGTATAAAGAAATGATTTATTATGAAGAAATGGAACACTGAACATGGATGAAAATCATAATGTATAATTTTAATGGCTCAGAAAGTACTATTTATGTGGCATAAATGTTAGATATGGCATAAAATTCGCCTGTGCATGTCGCTTTAACTAGTTGCATTTTTCGAGTTTTAGGCTCAATAGAGCAGAAATCGTCAAACATCTATGCATTAGAATTCAGCGGCATATTGCAATAAGCAAGTCAGTCCAAACAACTGGAACATTCATACCTCTAGACTGCTGCAAGAAGCAGAAGTATGAAAGTCAGCAGGAACAAGCAGACCATTTATCCTACTGCTGAGAGCCAAATTCGTGCCACTTACCCCGCCTCGGACCTCCAGCTGCTAATCGTGATGCTGCGCTAATGAGGCTTAATTAAGTGCATTAGTCTCGAGTGATGAGGCACATCAGGGCGACAGCAGTTACAGTTAGTGGGGTGCCGGGGGAGTGCTGCTGTAGCAGGCTGTGATTGAGAGGGGTAGGGGTGGGGGTTATACACTGTAGGTGACAATAAGTAGCTTGCAGATAGGCTCTGTCAGTAAGTTGTTTTTTATGTAACAGAAAGCAACAGCAATAATTCCGTACTTCCTAGGAACATTGTTCTTCCAAAATTGTTATATTCGATTGAAGATCAGCTTGATGCCCTCATTATGGGTGGTTGGTGAAGTAAATTATTATTTCTGACCATCATTTAAAGGAATTCTGTGAACGAACGTCTGATATATTGTTTTTTATTAAAAGTATTTAAATGGTAAATTTAGATTGTAATCTTGCCATCGGAAGTGTCTCTGGTGCTTTTGTTATACCCAGAAGCAACTTACTGGCAAAGCGTGTAGAAGGCATGGGACAAATCATAATCCATAAGCACGCTTTAAGGTAGTGTAAGTGTAAATGTAAGGTAGTAGTGCATTTGTCAGATTGTGGTACATTCATAATGAGACATTGCATTGTGTGGTTAGGGATAGTGTGAGGCACAGCGCTCACATTAAGTGCTGATTTGTGTATGAGGGTCTCGATTGGGGGAGGAGGGGTTCCGTTCCCAGTTTACTTTTTAATTTTTAGCTAATCTACTACTTCACACTTAAATTCTGATTCGTTTCCACTGAACTTTTAATGTATTTTTGCAAATTTCCCAGCTCCCATCATTTGATTTTAATGTTATACTTAAAGTACGAGGACGAATCATTGTGTAAAAATAATTGTAAAAATTGGTGTTTATTAGAAATATAATGATGT
>CM032661.1:23444278-23455073 GCA_019095985.1 Streblospio benedicti
TATTTATAGTTTCAATTAGTATGATATATCATCCATTGATGTGTTTTTTCCTTGGTCCAGTTATTGATATATTTAGCATTGTTTGTATCTGCTGATAAACTCGATCGTTCAGCATCTGCTGATGAGTAAGTAAAGAAATGTAAAGAAATGAAAGTGTGTGTAAAATGAAATTATCAAAAGTACAGAATACCGAATATGACATCACGTTTAAAAGAGGAGTTTTCAGAAGAGATAAGATCATATTCGTAAGAGCTGGACGAAGAACTCAGATCCTGTGAGTGCGCTTTTCACGAGTGTGCCAGTGGAGGAGTGGGCATCAGCTGGGGAGAAATTGACATCCAACGTCACCCTATCTAACCGCACCTTGCTTAGATCCTAAGAAATTAAAAAAATATTAGGTTTGTGTTTGAGATGCAAATACTTCTTCGTTTCCAAGGCAATTTCTTCCTCCAGATCCACGGAGCACCGATTGGTTGTGTGTTGTCAATCATATGCGATCTGGATATGGAAGAGTGAAGTCTCTCTCTGAAGTCTCATATCATTTGCATACAAAGGACACAGCATTTCACTGGAGGGGCCACCACCATCTTGTTCGTGGACCCAGGATATTTTCATCTTGGTATGAAGAAGTCCATTGTTATGAGGGAAATTAAAGCCCTATCTAAATCGAGACGCTGGCAAGTACTGATTCTCTTCCCCTAGAACAACGTGCTGCCCCGTGGGGGCGGGGAGGGGGCACAACACATTGGTTTTCCAAGACCTCAGTGACGACGGATGACATAATCACTGCGACCAAGTCAGCAGAGGTTGTTGCAAGCTGATGTATACCTATTTGCTGTAAAATTGTAAAGGTATTTAGCCTGTTTAAAACAAAAATATATAACTTTGTCTACCACTATTGATTCATGATCTACTGTGACAGATCATTATTTCACCACCTGTCAATAGTCGGTGTTTGAAGTAACAGATACACGTAAATGCATGTTATAGCTCGACCCATTTTATTTCCTCAAATTTCAGAATTGAGTCACCGTCTGTCTGTTCTGGTGCATTTACTAGCATATGTTTCTTTTTTTTAGAAAACTGTGAAAAAGGTTACGGATATTTCACGGGTCGTCACACCACTTTGTTCTGTTCACCCAAACAAGTTTTAGGTACTCACATCACTTTCAAACATCCAGAGGCTAGGTGGTCACCATATTGTTCCATTTTTTAACCAACCAAAGGTTAGGGTCGTCACATCACCCAATCAAATAAAAAGTCATCACATCACTCAACCAAGATTAGGTTGTACACTACTTTGTTCACCCAACCAAAGGTGTGTTCATCACATCACCTAACCAAAGTTTAGGTAGGCACATCACTTGGTCCTATTAATTTTGATAAGCACAGTAGATGTACTCATGCTCATTCTCAACTTCCAGGCAGCATACACTTGGGAAAGCAACCTATTAGGCCTACTTGTTTCTCACATGCTTACAAAATGTGCATGACATGAATCGGCTCCCCACTCATAACCGGATTCAGCCGATACGCTATCCCAATATTCTGGTCTAACATCCAACTCTCTATGCACTCGGCCATATAATAGCAACCTGTGAGCCCAACATTGCATTGTAGTGCACTGGTTTATATATTGAAGCTATAATCGCTCTGTGGGTATACGTCTGATTCTGAACAACCCAGGCTTTTTGACACGCAGGATGAACATTGAGCATTCACAAGATATCGCTTAAATCACATTTGATATTTTGTAGCTAAGAGTCTAACATTATCAAATAACAGGGGTGTATTGCTGTCACCCCTGCAATAAATGAGAACTTCAAGATGGATGCCAAGGTTGCTTAAAAGTGTGATTGATAATTCCCTCAACACTTCCTCAACAATAATACAACACCTCTACATCTACTAAATGTGCACCCACTATGAAATGCAGTGAGAGTTTGGGTAATTCTGGAGTGGTCCTGAGATCGATTCCTCCTCAAAAGGGGTAGATAGACTGTTGAGCAAATTTATATCACACTTTTCACACTTTTTTAAACACCAAGGTGACAATGTAGATACTACACACTGTGTTGTTTGTGGTCATAACATGGGGGAACATATGAAGATAATCTCTGGGCGTAAACATCATTGTGGTGAATGAGTAAAGGAGTGCTAAGTGAAAAGAACATCATCAACAATATTAAGTTTGCAGGGTTCTTCTAGAGGATCCATCAGAGGGCACATCACAAGATAAATGACAAAGTAAGTACTAGCACAGAGAAGGCATGGTTAATCCCCGTATTTCACACGGCCTATGCAAGCTCCCGACCATCAAAAGACGCTAGATTTGTTCGTTTGGCGTGTATCGTGAGTGATCTGGCCTCAAAAGTGTAGTGATTTGGCTGGTTCGGCGGGGAATGGGGCACTGGATTGAAGGGTCAACCTCAAACACGTATTCACAATGATTATGCAAAGAATAATGGTAACAATGGCAGTCGTTGCGCTTAATCTTGCTGCAGCCCTATGACATAGTCAGGAGGAGGCAAGAATAGAAAGAAGACTACAGGAGGCTGAAGACGAGATTACGATGGCTACGCTTCAGTGGGCCCTGAATCACCACCAGCCGACCATTGGAATCAAGCGACGTCATGCTGCTGCGTCTGTCTCCGGTCATTTCTCATCACCTACTACATTTTTTTTCTGGGAGGCGACAGCACTGTCATGGCATGGCACATGCCATTACAATATCTAAATACATTTCACACACTCGGTCGCAATTGGCTTGATATTAACGGGGTATGAGAAGTCAGACGAACCATCACTATACTGTACATTTTAGAAAGAACAGCACACTGCCGTTGATAAAATTTAGTTAGATTTTCATAAATTAGACGTAGAGATAATGATGTAAAATAGCACTAACATTTCATTACACCATCCTTATGACAATTGCTATAAAAAACCGTGGGCGTGGGCGTTCAATGATCATATGAGTTTTATATTCACATTTCAAACACATCTTCATTTGATTTTGTAACTATTAAAAGTTCGTGAGTTGCATTTAATGTGACAAAAAGCAATAATCGCACGTAACGAGTGTTGTGATTTACATATCTTTTATCGTCACAGTTTTGATTCTTTGGTCTTCACGATTGTGTTGCTTTGCATCTTAAGATTTTACATGTCTAAGAGCTAAAAATTGGAGTCAATATAGATATCATAGAAAAATGTACATGTATTAGCATGCTATCAGAGAATTATAGACTATGAAATACATAATGAAACATGCAACATACATTGAGAAGAATAAATTCACCATTAAGCAGTCACAGCATAGTAACAGTAACCCATAACTTACAGCTCACGTACAGAGGCTGTTCAAAACCTTGGTTAGACCATCTTCAAAGCACCTTCGCAGCAATCTATTGACCTGACGGGGGTAATCATCTATAAGGTCAGCGTTAACTGTTTTTGTGTTAGATACTTGCACTTTAGGGGTTACACAATTAGGGTAATTGGGTTTAATTTTTGAAGTAACATACCGTTTCTACGCAATGGATGATTTGAGTGACTTTTTCCCATTTAAAAAAAGGAAGTGGCCAACCCACTATGGTGAGCTAGGGAGCCGACATTTTTGTCGGCTCCCTAGCCTACCATCAGTGTAAGCTAGGGAGCCGACGGAAATATCTATACCAGTAGAGTGTATTAGCTTACCACTTTTACAAGAAATATATGAAGATTACATTTTTTCTGTTTTCCTATATTGAATGTTTTGTTATAATACAGTCAACCACTTTTTATGCATACATGGTATTTGAATAACAGATGAATTTTGATTATTCATACTGCTTAAGATGGTTATGTGGAAATCCTCATTTGAGTAATACTAATAACTTTCTTTCAATGAAATTGTACTTATTACATAAGTTTATGTCAGAAGTATTCATACATGTAGTTGAATTCAAGCATTATGCATACATTTTGTTTTTGTCCTTTGTAACTTTAGATTGATTAAAGGTCACTTAGGTTCATGAATGTCTTAACTAGTTAATCAAGTAGGTTATTTGTTTTGCTGAGAACATTTTAATTGCTGGGAACTTATGAAGTGTTGGAAGTAGGACTCCCAAGAAAACAATCAAAATTAAGTAAGCTAACACCTTTCTGCAAAGAAAGCTGGATGGTTATGTTGAGAATGTGTTAAACAGGTAGCATAATGGAATCAGGAATGATATATGAGGAAAATGTGCTGACATATGCCTGCATGGATGAAGAAAATGTTGATTTTAGTAGAAAAGAAAAAATATGATGAAATTGCTTAGCAATATCATATTATTAAAAGTTTAATTCACAGTTACATCCATATTAGTATGAACAAGATGAACTATATGTATTATAAGTATCATTTGAAATATGGAATTTTTGTATTTAATGATTTTGAATGTCAATATTCAATGAAGTATTAAGAAGATATATATGTCTTTTTTTAACAACTGAACTGACACTTTGCAACACTCCTTAAATTCCCAGTAAATAAATCATTCTCAGCAAACAAATAACCTGATTGGTCAACTGGTTAAGACATTCACCTAACTATTCAATTTAGTTACAGTGGACAAAACAATGTATGCATAGTCCTAGAATTTAATTACATGAATACATGTACTTCAGACATATACTTAGCTACTAAGTACAATTTCATTCAAAGAAATATATCAGGAATACATATTCAAATTAGCTCACTTAATCATCTTTTATCAGTAACTATTGTGAAAATCATTGTTTTGAGCAAATATCACGTAATATATACATATAAACTAATATGATGAAACTAAATCATTCAATATAGGATAACAGGATAATATAATCATTCAATATAGGATAACAGAATGATATAATCATCCTATATTTTATTAAAGGGGTAAGCTAATACACAAAAATGTATGCTTAGTGCTTTAATTCAAAGATATGAATACTTCTGACATATACATATGTACAAAGTACAATTTAATTGAAATAAATTTATCAGGCTTGGTCAATTTAGCCTCTCAACATAACCATCTTTAATGTGTTATGCAAATATCATGTGTGCATAAAAAGTGGTTGTCTATCTTGTAACCAAAACATTTATAGGATAACAGGAAAATCTTATCTCCATATATGTCTTATAAAGTGGTAAGCTATTACACTACTATTATAATTAATTTCCGTCCGCTCCCTAGCTTACACACTGAGAGTAGGCTAGGGAGCGGACAAATGTCGGCTCCCTAGCCTACCCACAGTGGGTTGGCTAGGGAGCCAACGTCCGCTCCCTAGCCACTTCCTTAAAAAATGTACCCATTACCCGAAAAAGGTAGGTCCAAAACAATTATGGTGATTTTTCAAAAAAGATACGCAAGTGTCACCTTTATTTAGCATTATTCCAACCTGGATAGGTGAATCTCCATAGTGATATTGCAGCGATATTGTATCCCGTTCACTCACTTGTGAGTTCATAGTAAAAAGAAGTCCAATCATGTATGTGTGTATATAAAATTCGTATATATCCACGTTTCATCCACTATACACGTATCATATTTAAAATAAGAATTTCATTGATTTACTAAACTGCCTGTTGAATTAAAAAGGCAATCAACTAACATAGCTCCTTGAGTAGGCGTTGCAGCAAAAACAGCATGGAACATGACACTTGAAATTATCTTTGTTCATTAATGACTAACTGCCATTCGATAAAAAAAATCTATGATTTAAGGCTGGTGTCTTTGTACATTTGGATATCACTATCAATCCGCATTTTGGTCCAGTTGTCAAACTTCAATCTGGACTAAATTCCGAGCTCACTAGGCCTACTTTGTTTTCCCTCCACTGAGTTCGCTATATATTTTTTTTACCGAGCGAGACAGTCTACGCCAAGAAGATGTATGACTGGAGACAGCTGTTGCAGAAGCGCCGATGGTTTGCCTTCAGATCTTGTGGATCTATGGTTTCAAACTGATCGATGCTATAAGCAATAAAAGCTTCTGGCGAGAATGCAGTCAGCAGACTTTTGGTGGACTCGCAACCTCGAGACCAACATGGGCATCGCCTTCAACTACATTCTCATCGCCGTTTTAGTGGCAACTGCTCTCAGTAAGTACAATTCAACAGCTACTTTGCATCAATGACTGAACTTTTCAATCATTAAAAGCTGTGTCGTATGAGCTCGCTATTTGGTGCCGTATGAGCTCGCCGTTCTTGTCGTACAGGTCGAGAATGTTTGTGCCGTAATCACTGTGCGAAAGCGACTGTCGTAACTCCGGAGCTACGGTAGTCAATGTTATGCGTACAGCGGAGAGGATTTTTCATTTTTATATGGGGTTAAGTTCTTAATAGCTTTATATTTTTTGTTAGAGAGACAGTACTTTCCATGTGTTATCTGCATGCTGCATAATTTTATTGAAAGTTCATTTGATGATAGTATAAAATGGATTTAACTCTTGCGTGGTGACGACCATAACTTTCGGGCCTGACTACCGTAAGCCTGGATCGAAAAAACAATGATTACCGTAACTCAGCTTCTATTCTGTTGAACTAGTGGTCACATCCAGAATTTTTATTGCAGATAGTAACTATTGTAAAAATATTGAAACACACTAGTGTATATGATCATCGTGATGCACTTGAAAATGTTGACGCAAAGCATTAAGTTGCCAAGATGGGTGAGCGTATATGTAATTATCATAAGATTTAAGTCTTATCCCTATGTTAAATGACCAATTGTGTTGATTACACATTATCGTATACTTTAAAAGGGGTCAGCTCTATAGTCTCCGTCTCCATGGTCCCCTGTCTCATTGGTCCCTCGTCTCATTAGTCCCTCAATCATATTGATTTTATTGGAATACTATTGGATATACAGTAAGGATTTAGGATTTCAGGATTTTCTCCTGCACCCCATCACCTTGATCTGCCTGTGTGCTACACATCTGATTATGCTTCATGGGCTGAATCAACAGGCTACGCTAAAATTTGCAACTGCATGCACTGTGTGATATCATCAAATCAGTACACAGAATAAGCACAAAAGTAGAGTTTCTAAACTGAATCGGGGACTGTTGAAGTCGCCATTTTTGCTGAGTTACGGTAGTCGTTTTGAGAGTTTCGTAATTTTAAGTCGATTTCGCACAGTGGTAACGGTTAGCTACCGAATGAGCTGGTTGCCCTACACAAATAGATTATTTCACGCGCTAGACAAAATGGACTTTGGATAATTATCTATCTGTAAGTTATATACATAGCACAATTCACCACTTTCAGGAAAGAAATTTTGATGCAAATATTCCTGCGACGCCACCATCAAATTTTTTTGTCACTTCTGGGCAATTCTAGACTAAAACTACTTTACATATTTAAAGGTCATTTTCAAGTGTAATTTATTATATGACATCCATGGAACAAACTTTCCTTATAGTATTTCGAGTACGGATCATGGATCTGTAATCGGAATTTCTCATGGTCAGAGCCCTTGAAGACACGGAACACTATATCTACCATAGAAAACGATGGATATCACTATTAATTAACTCACGGAACGCCCCGGGACGCCCCGGGACGTTATGTGCGATATGTACCGCCCCGTGGTCCGCTCCGTCCCGTGTTTTAGTATTAGGCCAGACGACCAGTGACTGATACAAATTGCGAACTTCACTAGCCTACTATGAATGCACGTCTCAAATATATGTATGTACTTCATTTTCCAATGTTTATCAGCATGGCAGCCATCAATTTTATGTAGAATACACATTTTGAATGATATAGCATTAAATGCGATTTTAATGGACTTATAACACACACAGGAAGTACCTATAAAAATATGTGTAATAAAAACAAAAGACAAGTGCGCAGCTTTTCTGCCCTACCTGGAATTGAAGAATACCGTGTACAGTATGCAGAGAGAAGATAAATTTCAATATTTCCTAAATGCGATATTAAGACGATAATCTTAATCTTACAACAGTCTCCTATATAGTACCCAAGCCCCGATTGGGTTGGTTAAGACTATACACACGAGGTCTGTAGGCTATGAACTCAACTCAGAATTCAGCCAAAAATTCAGCACGAAATTCAGCCAAACGCACCGGGATGACTCCGTGGTTTTGAACGAATGGCGTACATCACATTCAGATAACTAACGTTACGCCACACGTATTTTGATAATTTGATAAACGTGGCTGCTGCATCTACTGTACTCAATAACGGATAAGTAACACTTTCATATCGGCTACTGAGAACGAATCACACAATAAAAAACAGCGATGTACACGGTCATTTTGACAGTGTTTGGTCAAAGACAATAGCTTTTCTAGAGGCTTCATAATTGCCTATTTATTTACATAAATTGTACATGTGTGTTCAGATTCGTATCGTGGTTTTTATTTTTACCTCCTTGTAATAAGAATATGGATTTATACGTCTAGAATAGAATAGGGTATAGATGATCCGAAAATAGACATGAAACAACCTGCTTGATGGTATTAGCCGTTAACACTCGCCGTCACAGTTTGAAAATGGTATGGTTCCGAGGTTCAGAAGTCTCGTTAAACGGCGTGCCCCGTGTAGAGGACAACCACCCCTCTGCACGCTAAAGAAGTCACCTAGCTTGAAAACAATAGCTAGTGTGATCCCTCCACCCCCGAGGCTCAGTTGGTTACCTGAGATCTGACAGTTTTTGATTTTTTTGTGTGTGAGTGTGTGTGTGAGTGTGTGTGTGTGTGTGTGTGTGTGTGTGTGTGTGTGTGTGTGTGTGTGTGTGTGAGTGTGTGTGTGTGTGTGCATGTGTGCGTGCCTGCGTGGGTGTGTTTGTGTGTGACATTGTCTTGTAGAATATGTCTTATATTTTCTGCACATGAACAAGACATAAAATGAGGGGTTTGGGCATTAAGCATATGCTTATATATACATATTAGCTGTTAAATTGTACTTACTGAGAACACAATCAGGAATGGAGAAAATATTTTTTCAACATTGGTAGTACAGTATGTGTGGAAATTTCAAATAGGGACTGTGTGCAGTCTGTGTACTAGTAGTTGCAATGTGTGATTCCCAAAGTATATCAAGTGATTTTTATATTTCAGAAGCTGATGCCAACACTCATACCACGTTTCAGCCGGGAGGTAAGTTTAGTTTAAACGCCTTTTAAAACCTATATATGGCGTGAGTTTTGTTTAAAGTACAAATGTATCGTTGCGTCGCTTCAGTAGCTGAAGTGAAAGTCTTGTGATTCGTACGTTTGTTTCGCCCTATTTCTTTCAAAGTTTACACAACTATTGGGTATGACGCGGCACTGAAGTGATTCGATGTGGGGCACTATGCCAATTAAAGTGTGCTTTCCATAGTGCCATTTTGGGTCCATTTTCAACATTTTCTGCAATAGTTTTGTTGATGCTTGCGAGAAAGCATTCAAACTTTGTACAATGCTTACATGTCTACTGAACATTAACTATATTCAATTTTGGCACGTTACAATTAGAGTTTACCTTTCAGAGCGCCATTTTAATTATTTTTCTTTCTAATTTCCACTATAGTTTCAATACTGTTCGAAACATAACCATCGAATTGGCATAGTGGTTATATTGGAATAAAAGTGCTCAGAGAGCACAGCATTACCATATTAATGTCGACTCAAGAGCAATAGATATTTTAGCCATATTTAGAAAGCACCTGCAATCCGATGCCAAGAATATAGATGTAGGATGAGTCATGCATCAAGTAAGACTTTTTCCTGCTTTGATTGCAAAGCAAACATCTTTATTGCCCATGGGCCAATGTTTCTCTAGCGACGCTGTGCTCTCTGAGCACCTTTGATCTAGTTAGATTATGCATTCATGCACATCTTTAGCTTCATAGTAGGTGCTATATTTGAGAGTAAACTATAAAGATGATGTAGAACAATCATAATACAACTCACAACAATTTAAGTAAAACAATAGTTTGTTGCCATGTACGTTACAGAGGCATCAAATTCAACTGTAACATAATTATAACATTCATAAAAAATTTAACAATGCTATGAAATCTTGTAATGCAGATAGCTACTATGATGATGATGATGATGATGATGATGATGATGACCAAGGAAACCAGAATTCTAGTAAGTAGTTTTTCTTAACTGAGATTTATGAGGTAGAATGCCGTATCTGTTCATTCAAGCACCCAGTGCATTTGAGTTCAAAAATCAAGCAATTAGGGCGATGGGTTGATAAACAGGAGAAAGCTTAAATTCCATTTTGACCATTTGCCCTCAAGAAATCACAGGGTTTTATGCTGTTACTTCTTGTACATTCTGCCTAAGAAAAAAGATCTCATCACCTTGTATAAATTGGAACCAGCCTGGCTAAAGTACGCCGCTATTTCTGTATCTTCTACAAGATTTATAAATGGCTTCTTATGAAACGTGTTCGAAAGTTTCTAAAATCATAAAAAAGGATGGGGTTGGGTGTTTGAGTTCAAATGATCAAACATAGGGGCATGGTGGATAAATGGAGGAACACATTTAAATGAGCGGATACGGTAGGTGTCAATGTTTCTTTGCCATATGTGAACATTGAAGTAGGACAAACTGCAAACGATTTAAAGACACCGTTAATTTAAGTGTTTACCTTTTCTCACAATCTTTTATTCTTTTCAGATATCTTAAATGTTAAGTATATTTTTCACAAAGCATTTAAATATTTCGTTTTGAAAGCTGCAGAAAGAAATTGTGAAACTGCTGAATATCTATAAATTTTACTTGTTATTATTTATATAATATGAATGTAAATGTAAAATACACCAA
>CM032661.1:23455173-23475446 GCA_019095985.1 Streblospio benedicti
TCTGGCGTAGACTGTCTCGCTCGGTAAAAAAAATATATAGCGAACTCAGTGGAGGGAAAACAAAGTAGGCCTAGTGAGCTCGGAATTTAGTCCAGATTGAAGTTTGACAACTGGACCAAAATGCGGATTGATAGTGATATCCAAATGTACAAAGACACCAGCCTTAAATCATAGATTTTTTTTATCGAATGGCAGTTAGTCATTAATGAACAAAGATAATTTCAAGTGTCATGTTCCATGCTGTTTTTGCTGCAACGCCTACTCAAGGAGATATGTTAGTTGATTTGCCTTTTTTTATTCAACGGGCAGTTTAGTAAATCAGTGAAATTTTTATTTCAAATATGATACGTGTATAGTGGATGAAACGCGGATATATATTAATTTTATATACACACATACAAGATTGGACTTCGTTTACTATGAACTCACAAGTGAGTGAACGGGATACAATATCGCTGCAATATCACTATGGAGATTCACCTATCCAGGTTGGAATACTGCTAAATAAAAAGTGAAACTTTTTCCAGGGAGGTAGCATAAGTATACGCACAGTACGCACGTGCGTATCTTTTTGAAAAACCACCATAATTGTTTTTGGACCTACCTTTTTCGGGTAATGGGTACATTTTTTTAAAATCGGAAAAAGTCACTCAAATCATCCATTGCGTAGAAACGTTGTGTTACTTCAAATTAAACCTAATTACCCTAATTGTGTAACCCAAGTGCAAGTATCTAACACTGTAACGGTTAAGGCTGACTTTATAGATGATTACCCCCGTCAGGTCAATAGATTGCTGCGAAGGTGCTTTGAAGATGGTCTAACCAAGGTTTTGAACAGCCTCTGTACGTGAGCTGTAAGTTATGGGTTACTGTTACTATGCTGTGACTGCTTAATGGTGAATTTATTCTTCTCAATGTATGTTGCATGTTTCATTATGTATTTCATAGTCTATAATTCTCTGAGCGATAGCATGCTAAAACATTTTTTATAATATCTATATTGACTCCAATTTTTTTTAGCTCTTAGACATGTAAAATCTTAAGATGCAATGCAACACAATCGTGAAGTGAAAGAATCAAAACTGTGACGATAAAAGATATGTAAATCACAACACTCGTTACGTGCGATTATTGCTTTTTGTCACATTAAATGTAACTTACGAACTTTTAATAGTTACAAAATCAAATGAAGATGTGTTTGAAATGTGAATATAAAACTCATATGATCATTGAACGCCCACGCCCACGATTTTTATAGGGATTGTCATAAGGATGGTGTAATGAAATGTTAGTGCTATTTTACATCATTATCTCCGTCTAATTTGTGAAAAATCAAATTAAATTCTTATCAACGGCAGTGTGCTGTTCTTTCTAAAATGTACAGTATAGTGATGGTTCGTCTGACTGACTTCTCATGCCCCGTTGACATGAAGCCAATTGTGACCGAATGTGAAATGTATTTGTATATTGTAGTGGCATGTGCCATGCCATGACAGTGCCGTCGCTTCCAGAAAAATGTAGTAGGTGATGGGAAATGACCGGAGACAAACGAAGCATAACGTAGCTAGATTCCAATGGTCGGCTGGTGGTGATTCAGGGCACACGAATAGGTAGACGGTGACTCAATTCTGAACTTTGAGGAAATAAAATGGGTCGAGCTATCACATGCATTTACGTGTATCTCTGTTACTTCAAACACCGACTATTGACAGGTGGTGAAATAATGATCTGTCAAAGTAGATCATGAATCAATAGTGGTAGACAAAGTTATATATTTTTTGTCTTAAACAGGCTAAATACCTTTACAATTTTACAGCAAATAGGTATATACCAGTTTGCAACAGCCTCTGCTGACTTGGTTGCAGTGATTATGTCATCCGTCGTCACTGAGGTCTTGGAAAACCAATGTGTTGTGCCCCCCTCTCCCCGCCCCCACGGGGCAGCATGTTATTCTAGAGGGAAGGGAATTGGTACTTGCCACCGTCTCGATTTAGTGAGGGCTTCAGTTTCCTCATAACAATGGCCTTCTTCATACCAAGTTGAAAATATCCTGGCTCCACGAACAAGATGGTGGTGGGCCCCTCCAGTGAAATGCTGTGTCCTTGTATGCAAATGATATGAGACTTCAAAGAGAGACTTCACTCTTCCATATACAGATCGCATATGATTGGCAACACAGAACCAATCGGTGCCCCGTGGATCTGGAGGAAGAAATCACCTTGAAAACGAAGAAGTATTTGCATCTCAAACACAAATCTAATATTTTTTAAACTTCTTAGGGTCTAAGCAAGGTGCGGTTAGACAGGGTGACGTTGGATGTCAATCTCTCCCCAGCTGCCGCCAACTCCTTCTCCACTGGCACGCTCGTGAAAAGCGCACTCACATCAAAGGATCTGAGTTCTTCGTCCAGTTCTTACGAATATGATCTTATCTCTTCTGAAAACTCCTCTTTTAAACGTGATGTCACCTACGGTATTCTTTACTTTGATAATTTTATTTTTACACACACTTTCATTTCTTTACTTACTCACCAGCAGATGCTGAACGATCGAGTTTAGCAGCAGATACAAACAATGCTAAATACATCAATAACTGGACCAAGTGAGGAAACACATCAATGGATGATATATCATACTAATTGAAACTATGAATAAGATTATCGTGCTTGCAAAGTAATTTTGACATTATCCAAAGTATAAATCCATCCACGAGTGAGGATATTATTTTATCAATATATTTATTAAGCCAATCACATTATGATAGTGTTCTAGGTCATACTAATGAAATGTAAGATTCACTCTCCGTTTCAAAAGCTGATATGAATCTTTTATCCCATACAAATGAGGCCAACTGTATCTAACTTGATCAATGAAACGTCCATATAAAACAGGTATTGCCTTTAAAGTGTTTGGAATAAGAGGATTGACTTAATCTTCCACGGATCACTGAACAACGTGTAAATAGTGGTATGTATTTGAAATTTATGTCAGATTACATCCAAATTTGACAAATCCTTCATGATTTAGTGAACAGCTTGTCACTTATATTTGCAATGACCATTTTTCAAGGGGTAAAATTACTTTAGGCCCTCTGCCCATAAACAATGTGTTAGATATGATAACAAACTGGAAAATAAATCAATGGAAGATGGATGTCAAAATTTCAAAATCACAATCCCCATTAAATACCATTACAATCACCAATAGTAAACAGAAGTATTAACGAATAAAAGTAAAAGAAATAAATGACAAGAAATAAGATTATTCAGTAGAGAAGTTTCAAATTAATCAAAACAAAGAAAATGGAAGAATTAAAGAAACAACGAGCAAAAGAAAAATCAACACTTACAAGACTAAGAAGCAAGTTGAAAAGGCATAGGCAGAGAGGAAGGAAAATGCAGTATTAAAATGCATGGAAGAACTAGAAAAAACAGTTTACAGAGTTTGAGAAAGTACACTGTTTGACCCAGGAACACATGGTTGAAGTGACAGACATCGAAGGTTGCGATAACTACTTTATTGATACTGAAATTGATTATAGTGAAAGTATCCTAGAAGCTAATGAATGACTTTCAACTCTTGACGATAAGGAAGTTGCAAATACACGTAAAGAAAATTCTGATGTTAGAGAAGATACTTCTAATGTTTTATCAAAAGCATTGATAGCTGATATGAATTTACCTAAGGTTGAATTGGACAGTTTTAATGGTGACCCCCTGCAATATTACAGTTTTGTTAATGTCTTTGAAGAAACTGTGGACAAAGTGATAAGTGATGGAGCAACCAAGCTCACCCGCCTATTACAATATACCTGTGGTAAAGCAAAAGAAGCAATTTCAGCATGTGCCATGATTGGAGGTGAACAGGGCTACAGGATAGCACTCAAGACACTTAAAGAGAATTTTGGAAATGATCTTCTCATTTCTGAAAAGTTAATCAATTCTCTCAAGAATGGTGGGCCTGTAAAGACTGCAGATGATTTACGAATCCTGTCAAATCAAATGACCAACTGCAATGTAATTTTGGACCGTATGGAGCGTGCGGAAGAGATGAATTCGCAGCATTTCATAGCCTCAATCGTGGATCGTCTACAACCATTCCTGAAAAATAAATGGAAGAGAGAAGCTATTGAAACAAAACGAAAAGAAAACAAATATCCAAATTTTGAAAGACGGGCTATTTTCATAGAACAGGAGGCCGATGTGGCAAGTGATCCGGTATATGGAGATGACGGTGTATTAAAACATTCCTATGATTATAAATCTGGTCATACAAATCCAAGTAAATCAACATTTCAGCAGTCATAAGTCACCTGGGAGTACATCATTTGCAACAGATAAGATTATATCAATACCCCCATGTGCTTTGTGTGGTGAAAACCATAGACTGTACATGTGTAATTCATTTAAAGCTCTTAAAGCTGATCAAAAATATAATGTGATTACTAGTAAGAAGCTCTGTGAAAATTGTTTATTAGATAATCATGTTGTTGATAGTTGTTTTCGTCCAAGCTTATGTGGAATTGATGATTGTAAGGGAAAACATAGTAGATTTATTCACTCTTTAAAGGTAAAGAATAATGATACCGAGATGAATGCTGAGGCTGAAAAGGGTAGTTCATATTTTCTGTATGGAACAGCTCATCTGTACCTTTATTACCAAACTTCCCATCATGTATGTATGTATGTATGTATGTATGTATGTATGTATGTATGTATGTATGTATGTATGTATGTATGTATGTATGTATGTATGTATGTATGTATGTATGTATTTATGTATGTATGTATGTTGTATGTATGTATGTATGTATGTATGTATGTATGTATGTCAATGTATGTATGTATGTATGTATGTATGTATGTATGTATGTATGAATGTATGTATGTATGTATGTATGTATGTATGTATGTATGTATGTATGTATGTATGTATGTATGTATGTATGTATGTCTATCAGTTATCCGAGTTAAGGTGAATAATCAGGTCGATTGTAGTGCTTTATTAGACACATGTTCCACAATGACATTTTGTAGTCAAAGGCTGGCTGATAGCTTGAATGTAAAAGGCATACATGTGAAGTATGAATTCAGCAGTTTGAGTAGTAAAAATGAATCAAAACGTACAAATTTGGTACCTATGTTGTGTGTTAATGGTCAGTCGCTAAATCTGTATAATGTGTATATATTAGAAAAGATTAAGCCTGTTAAAATTGATGTGAGAAAGATTAATCACCTGCGTGATGTTACAGTACAGCAACAGGTAAATGAAGCAGATTTACTTATTGGTCAGGATAATTCAGAAGCACTCATTCCACTTGAAGTAAAAGGAGGCAAGTCTACTGGTGATATGTTTGCAGTAAGAACTGTCTTAGGGTGGTCAGTACATGGGCGAGGTCAAAATCAAAGTGATTTTTGTGGTTTAGTTTGTGGTGAAAAGATCAATAACAAAGTAGTGAATAATTTCATTATATCAAGTGAGCAGAGAAGCTTGGAAGAAAAGGTCGACAAGATGTGGAAAATTGAAGATAGTAGTGTAAAAGCCGCGTCCCACTGGTTTCGACGCACTGGGAACTTACTAAAATTGAGAAAGGGGAGTTATTATACCATAATATATAATCTTTTGCAATGAGCAAGAAGTAAAGTAACAGACCAAGCTATGGATTTCTGAGCTTGTATGTAGTATACTTGGCACAGACTAAGAACTACCTGGATTCACTACAACTTGGAAATCGTATGAGTATTTCTCAAGTAAGTCATTGATCACTGCAAAAACACTTGGCATGTACATGCAATATGCAAACACTATGGGATGAAAAATTAGTGTCTAGATAATGGGAACATAATGTTCTCCGTGGCACAGATATTCCTACATACTTCAGTAGAACATCCCTATTAAGAGTGCCCGAGGACTGGCGTCAAGTGGTTTAAATATAGGGGGTTAGGTTGTTCTCTTTAGGGTCGTTTGCAATGGTCTTTTTATAAAGACTTGGGACTGTTATAAATCATCTTATAATAGAGGTAGTGTCTTCATAGAGGTAGTCTTAATTGAAGATTCTAATGTACACATAGCCCAATTGGTAAAGTGGTGGTAATCCCTACTATTTGAAGCCATGTGACGCCTTTGGCGTCTTTATGGCATCATACTACTCCACATGACGCTGTTATGGCTGCCGCTGTCTGCTATTTTTGTTATAAAACCGCTAGTTAACAATCATCAAGGTCACTTTGAGGATGAAAAACATATTCGTGCAAAACTACACAGTACCATGAACGATCTCCTGTAGTCAGATGGCGTCCATCTAGTCAGGTTAACCAATGTATTGACAACAATTACATGTAAGTAACATGTAAGTAAATCTGAGAGGTATTTTAGTACACTGGGTAAACTAAAAACCTATCTTAAGAACACTGTAATGATGACGGACTGTCCACTTTAGCTGTGTTAAAATTATGTACACCCTGGGGTATGATGTGTGTCCATAAAAGTTCCACAGTTTTTCTCTTCAGATTATGTTAGGGGGCCATCTAGCTCTTCATTTTAGCTAGGGTAGACATGTGCCATCCCGGTCATTTTTGAGAAATTCAAGATGGTCGCCTATATTTCATGGAATTTTGGAAAGCCTACAAGACCTCCTAATCTTATTATTTCACTCAAGTACATGATTTCGGGTTCTAACATCATATTTTCATGGACAAGGAAGACCATCGTACTACCTAAACTCAAAAAATAGTTTAGATTTTTGAGATATTACAAGATGGCCGCCAAAATATAACCAAAAATTGTCAAAAATGGGTCACGGAGGAGAAATTCTTTCCTGTAATCCTCACATTTATGACCGGTTTGGTAATTTTATTCTATTTTCCTATAAAGCATACTGTTTTATATTTGCAAAATCAAGCCTACAGTATCCCAACAATAAAGAAAAATGTAAGATGGCGCCGACCAACACAAAATTTGACAAAATCATAAAAACGTGTGTTTCTCGTTTATTATTCCATTTAGATGCATGATTTTGGCACCAATGAGTAAGCTTTCTTGGTCCCACATACCAAATATGTAGTTACAAATTACATAGCACATTTAGCTTTCGATAAAATTCAAGACAGCCGCCAAAATGATGGCAAATTTGGTAGTAAATGTACAGATGAGCTGTTCCATACTTAAATACCAACTTAAAATGGTTCAATGGTGTGTAGTGAATATTTCTAGGGGATTAATAGACTAATATTGAATATTGTAACTAAAAGATAATAGATAGCAGTAATAGGCCAACTCTATAGCGCTCAAACACAGCAGTCAATATGTCTACCTTCATTTTTCACTGTACCTCACTGTAACCCCACTGTAACCTCTCATGACAATGACGATGCCAACACAAAACCCTTGTCATTGTTTCAAATAATCACGAACATCCT
This sequence comes from Streblospio benedicti, assembly GCA_019095985.1. NCBI lineage: Eukaryota > Metazoa > Annelida > Polychaeta > Spionida > Spionidae > Streblospio > Streblospio benedicti. The sequence continues at coordinate 23,462,591 of CM032661.1, forward strand.
TAAAAATGCTAGAGTAAAAACACTGTTGCATATAATGAACACTGAAGCCATACATCAAACATGCAGAAGTATAACACTTGTACTTAGTTTCAATCATCTTGGACTGTGCATTAGATATAATGAACTTGTAAAATGAGCTTGCATCATACATCATGAAGCGCAGTGAGGGTAAGATACCAAATATAGGCCGCCCCCAGGGGGGAGGGCAGCCCCCCCCCCCCCCCTTTAGAATTTCAAAACACGAGGTTCCAGTCAGAAGAAACCTAACTTGATATGTTTCCGCGACACACGAATGCAATTGCATTGTTACTTAGAATTTAGTTTTTGTTTGGGTTGCCCTTCTAGAAATTCTGGGGGCGCCTATGCAATACAATTACATTTTGTTTCTGAAAGATTCACAGTTGGAGCTTTCAATAATTTTGATCCGAAGGAAAATACAGTATCGGGTATTGGAGGCTCTCATGACACTGTTTCGTGGTTTAAATGCTGTTTACTCAGTTTTGACTGGTTCGGAATACGACAGATCGTCTGGAAAAATAAGTGGCTAGGAAAGACAGATTGTTGTCTAAAGAGACATTAAATGAGTTCATCAGTAAGTCAGATTCAAGCTTGAGAATAGCAGGCTATTAAGCACAGCTGAAAGCAATATTGTTTATTGGATATTTGTTGTTGAAATGGTGAACATTTGGAAAGTTGTTGTTCTAGCACATACATGTAGAGTGGGTAATTGGCAATTACATTTCCAATCAAACCAATCAATATGACGTTACTTCACAACTACTGACAGGACCAACTATTCAAGAATGAACATATACTATAAAATTGATTTTTATATAAACATGCCTTTGACCGCCGTATAAAATTTGTCCTAAAGCCCTCAATGAATAACTATTCATTTTAATATGGGCAACATACAAACCAATAAATATTTTGTCCATAATATATTCCAACTGCACACCAATAATCTTTATATTAAAATCACATTTTGGGGTAAAAAATCTCTTACTTCTGTGAGACACAGCGATACATACAGACGTGTGTTTACATAATCACACGCTAGCAGGTGCCCGCACGTGCGTTTCTTTTGATCACACAAAATCCATAAGACGTAACAGAGTAAACCGTGGGCCTTTTATGAACACATACATGATATACCATACATGATATACCCCCTCAATGACAGGAGTAAAGATGAAAATATTGATCCAGAAATTGTCTTAAGAGACTTTGACACAATAGGTGGTCACAGGCGTGTCAATTTAGTTTTTGAATGATGTTGTACATACATATATTTTTGTACATACATATATTTTTTTGCGAAAACACATTGTACACTAAATATAAAATGACTTTTTTCTGCTTTGATTGAAAAGCAAACATCTTTATTGCCCATGGGTCAATGTTGCACTAGCGACGCTGTGCTCTCTGAGCACTTTTGATCTAGTTTAAAAGTTTGGCTACCCCTCTGGCTGGTTTGAATCTTTTATCACATAAACAGATGAGGCCAACTGTATCTACCTTGTTCTAAAATAAATGAAATGTCCATATAAAACAGGTATTGCCTATAAAGTGTCCGATTACATCCAAATTTGACAACTCCTTAATGATTCAGTGAACAACTTGCCACTTATATCAGCTATATTTGGGGAGGATTTGTAAGGAAGTAGAATGTGGGGGAAAGGGGGAAAGGGGCCAAACCCAATAAGGATCGTCTCTGTTTAATAAGACCATTTATTTCGGTCTCATTAGCCCATCATTACTTAAAACAAAAAACCATGTACAAACAAATAGGATAGCTTAGTGAATGTGATCTACAGGACTGTGCTTTTTCATAATATCGATCACCTTAGAAAATCACCAGAATGTGAACACATATGTCAGCTGTACAGTCGCCGTCTCTGAGGCCGGTAGCAACACACGCATTTGTATACGTCACTAGCCTACGCGTGTGGCCACTGACGTACGTGTAGTCACTGGCGTGCGTGTACAATAAGACCAAGCAAGAATGCCCCACTGCCCCAGTAACACAAAATTGACTTCAAACGTCACCTGCCGATAATGGCAATTAGGAAATCTATGTACGCTATTCGCTGTTCTCTGATGTGTGCTGCAATTCTCATTGCTGATCAATGCTTGCCGTTTTACATATAGTTTCCTATTAATGTCACAATGTTGAAGTGTAAACGGTGATTGTTTCTCATATTAAGTTAAATTTAAGAGTTAAAAAGCAGAAGTGTTCTCATAATACTATTCTCGTTTGATATAGCTGAGAAGGTTTATAACGAAAACGTTAATAAAGCAATTTGGAGCATTTTTGAATTCAATTCACATAGACCAGCAGATATCAGACGAGAATAATAATTATGATTATTTCTCAATAGCACCATTTCTCAAAAAAATGTTTCAATAGTCTTAGTGTCAAAACTTATATGCGTTTGAGGATGCCCGGTTGATTGGACTAGGTTTAGTGACTCCATCTGTAATCCATTGGGGTCATATCTTTTCCTTTCTTTTTTTTTCGCACCTCCGACATGACTGTACTCCAAAATAGGTTATAAGATGACCCAGGTCAATGTAGTTCCACATGACGCTCCCGTCCTCCGTTCGTGGCGACGTCTTCCTCTGGCAACAGCTTGCTTGAGTCCTCCCTCTCGTCGGTTTCGCCATGTCCCCGGTCCGTTGTGCTCGCATCTTCTGCAGACCTACTCGGGACGCAGCCTATGTCCGCACCACTTGGATGCTAGACTCTTATCACGGCGCTTTTCTATACCAACCAATATAGAAACAATCACCACGTGATTTATGTTTTCTGTTTTTGTTTTTTGTGGTTTGTTCCTTGTACAATACAATGATGTCTATTTGGCGGGGAAAATGTGCAACGTGTGCAATTAAATCTACTGGTCCAGTGTTTTTATGAAAGATACTGTTTGCATTATGTTTGCTCCACCAGAACATTCGTCAACTAAACCAACATATCCCCATGCGCATCACCAGCCCCTAATGCAGGCCTAGGCCTGTAGCAAGGGTTAGAAAAGTGAGGGAGCACATAAACATATTGATGAGAGCTGAAACGCGGTGAAGCCAAACCTATAGGGGTCCGGGGAGCATGCTCCCCCGGAAAATTTTAATTTTTGCAGTAAAAAATATGGCGCGAGCGTTTCTGTCAATGCCAACACATTTGAAAATGGCATACTCTGAGAGCTATTCTAGTGCATTTTCAAGCCAAAATAATGATATATTTTATCTTTTTTCCAAAAAAACAAGGGGGTACCTTTTAATATTTTCTCTATTTCAGACCAAAATCTGGCAAAAAATTGAGGGGAAAAAAAGCGAGGTGGCACGTGCCCCAATGGTCCCACCGTTTGCTACGGGCCTGTAATGCCATTAGTATTGTGCATATAGCCCTAATATTACTGGTAGTCTGATAAAGAAAAAGATAGTGGCTCAATCTTCAGTGAATAATATATATCATACACATGGCACTTTTTTTTTACTTTATGTCATAATGTAAATGTACATGTCTGGTTTATAGTCTTGATCCAAGTTTTGATCTCACGACTTTACAATTTACACCAGGTCATCGGCACATTCTCATATATATCTTTCTCAACTCCCCGGGGAGCATACCATACTGGCTGCATACGGCATTGAATAAAAATTTCAACGAGCACTTTTTTTAAACACGCTTTTGCACTATAGCGAATTCCACCTACGTAGCTCTACGTGCAGTGGCGAACTGGCAAATTCGTCAGAAATTTTGAACATGTTCAAAATGTGTTGATGAATTTACTGGTTGGTTTAGGTTCGTTAAAAATAGTTATGCTGCGTCTAGGGATCGCAGAACATTCGCACATACAAGTAACACTTCGTTTGCCTCAGCAACTTGTCGTACCATGTATTTTTACTACGTTCAATGCCGCCACATTGCGCCCAAGTTGACGACGTGACATAATACGTACAGATGCGTTGCACGAGTTCGCTCATGATCGCTCAAATGTAAAGCGGGTTTTAGACTATTTACATTTATAGGGCACCTGCTGACATGCCGTTTAGCATCGCAAAACGTTACCAATTGACTTTATATTTATCGACGCCATATCCATCTATATAACTTAAATGTGTGCCTGATCTTCTCCAAAAATCCAATGACCGGCCATTTTATGTGTTTGGTTTGGTACATGGTGAAGGCAAAAGAAAGAGCTGATTCCTCAGAAATGATATTTTTTGCATGTTCATGACCGAACGACTTTATTTAATAATGACCCAATAAGATAGAAGTTGTGAAAGTGAACATTTTTAGCGCGCGAAAATAAACAAGCAGACAAACAAACACAAAAGGTCTCTGGTAGAGAAACTCTCATCATGATTCCCACGGCGCTCCCTGGCGGAAGCGACGGAAATTACGTAATGGCGCCGCCGCCGCCGCCCTGAACCTTTCAGCGGGAAACGTCGAGCGCTACGCCCAACGTCTCACGAGCTACGTCCGGTGATCGTTGGCGGTGGTGCGGGGGCTGCGTAGTGAGAGGTGTGGGCAGGACACACGTTAGCAAACAAATAGTTGGGTCGCAAGGTGTGTTAAGTGTGTGTAGAGACAAATTTTAAAATTGCAAAAGAACCAGTCACTCGATATAAGGCATATATCTTCATTGGCTGTGGCAAATGGGGCTCCTCAGCATTTCTAACAGTTTAAGGACAGTGTCTTAAAAACACCCTCATATACTTGATTTAATAATACCATATTAAGCCACTGCATATATGTACAGTGAATGATTCTCGTAGAATGACGATCGCTTAAATACATATGCAATATAAAAGTATAGAAACAGATGGAGCATGTAATGTGTATATCACGCTACCTTCTGCGGTCTTGTCAAATAAGAAACCACATAAGAAATGTACACGTTTACAATCCTTGTAAACAGGGAATGGTCGTAAACAATAGAGAATGTTTACAGCATGTAAACAACATATAATCCTTAATAGCAATTGTGTTATATCTGTTTTAAAAAAACGCCGTGTGACACTGGCTATTACCACTCACTAAAATACTCACTAAAATAATGGTAGACTGTACTAACCATAATGCATGGTCTCACTTTTTGCTATATTATTGATGTAGCTGTATAACCGCGATAACAGAGATCGATCAATGCTGACCATGAGCAAAGATATTATAGAACAATAATATCTTTGATATGAGTTAGTATGTGCATTGGTGTAATGTTGCTGATTTCAGAAAAAACACAATAACAACTGTGTACAATAGAAAATATATATTTTTAGCACCTGCTGACACTAGCGCCACCTCACGGCTAAACCACACAAGTAGCCCACAAATCTGAACATAGAGAAAACAGATGACATTTTTTATAAAAATGAAAACAAACATAGTCTAGATTCAAAAGTTTGAAAACTGATAATTGATCATAAAGATGACTAACTATGCCTTGATTCTTATTCCTTAGCAGTCAAGATTTTCCACTTATATTAGAATTTAGATTCTTTGAAAATCTCTGTACAAGACTTATTTTTCATGTCAACTGAAACCAGCATTACTAACGTGAACCAATAAACTATAAACACCAGTATTTTTAATTTTTCTCAGTATTACTAAGTTTTACACAAAATCATCATACATAAATGCGTAAATAGATTTAATTGTGAGAATACGTGTGTGTAAAATATATTACGCTCGAAAATTGTGTCAAAACCTGCCGATTATGGACAACTGGTCTTACAAATGCGTCCACACTTTCACTATATTAAAATATATACCCAAAAGAGTTTTAGCATATGCTGGTAATACTGTAAAATTTGAAACTTAAAAGCAACAACACAACTTACAGTTGAAAATCAAATCCTATCTAAAATGCCAACACAATAACAAACCAATACAAGCCAATTGATGTATAAGGTAATTTAACATTTTAACGTGAAATATAAAAAAAACACATGAAAAGCATATCCTTGTCTATTTTCATAGTTTCTTTTAACAATCCACTGGAATAGTGATTTTTGTGCTAATTACATATGTAAATAGTTTGATACACACATATAAAAATATACAACAAATTATAACTAAATATTTTCCACTCAATACTTAGTTGTAAAAACTGTACATGGTATATTAGTGAAGAGGCAAAACATAACTTCCCATTCGTCCAAACCTGCTAAGCCAGTCGGCGCCGTGAGGTGACGTCAGTGTGACGTCACAATACTGACAATGTAAAAATAGAAACTCTACGTGCAGAACAGTACACAACACAGTACCGGCTCCAAATGTCTTGTTGCAATGGTCTACAAGTTTAAAATGACCTCAAATGAATTGTTAATCAAATTACTCATATCAATATACCTTGGTTACATTTGTAGAAGATACTCTACTAAAAATTTGTAAAATGTGTACAGAAAAAATTCGTTAAAAAATTGGAAGTGAACGGAATGTATTAACAAAGCATTTTAAACCAAAATTGATATATTAATATGATGAAGTTTTGCTAAGTTATTCTCTCCTGTTTTGATCAGACCAGAAACACAACACTTAACCTTTTTAAAACAAATTTGCATTTTAGATTATTTCAACATAAAACCAAGATCTAATAGTAGTAATGTTGTTCTGATGGTAAAAAATCTTACATAGTTTTGTGTGCACCTTTTAGCTCTTAAAATGAAACCGGTCAAGAGACACGTGACACAGATTCCTACACACAACCACGTGACTAGCGTAAACACCGAGAGTAAAATCATCTGCAGGCTGATACTTGTAGCAGGAGTACTGCAGTGCTAGATGGTAAATACTGTAGCAATCAATACATTGAAAAGAGCCCCAAAAGGGAATGGGTACAAGGTCAATGATGATAGGGTTATCCTCTGCATTTGTAGTTTTAAACTTAACTAAAGAAATGCTCTTGCCAGATCTTTCATATTGTCTTAGCGAAGTAGTAAATAATGAAGTATCTATATAAACAATCAGTAAAAAATCATAAATTTTCAGACAAAAAATTAATGAAATCTCACAATTCTGGACAAAATTAAGATCTTTTTAAATAATTTTCAGACAAAAAAAGAGCACTGCTAAGAAAAGAGATTTGTTACTTTGGGGGAGCGTACCTGACCATACCCTTACCATGATATTCTGGGACCTCAAGAGACTTGCTAAAATAGGACCCCAAGCATCCTTTATTCAAGTTGCATATTTGCATAGAAAATGTCTGCATTATTTTTAAAAGGGGCAACTTTGTTTTCATACTGTAGTGTAGGCTGCTATTGCTATTGGGCTATAAATGTCTGCTTGAAAAGAAACAAAGCTTTACCAACCCCAGTTACCAAGCAGAGAAATCAGCCTCTTCATCTACTGTGCACATACAGATTGAGTGCTGAGAAAGCTCAAAAGTTGAGTATCAAATAACGTACAAAATAGTGACATCACAATGAATATGTGCAAAACGTACAAAATAGAGACTTATCAAAGACTAACTACTGTGCAGGTTGATACTTTAGTCATGTTGGTACTCTCTAGTCTTGTGGTTCACGTTATGGGAACGTTAACATTGTTGTCATCCCAGTAAACAGTCGATGTTGTGGCAACACTGTTGTCCTCCCAATGCACATGTTGTACACATCACAAAAATATGGTATCTTAACTTCCCAGTGCACTATTTGTCTAATAGCCTGCCAGCGATGGTTAAGAATCCACTTTGGTTAAGAATGTCTATATGCAAATTTATGTCATGTTAGAATCATGGTTGTTCCTTTGTTCGAACCATCAGGCTGAGTAGCTGGGAATTGCTGTCGCTGGCAGAATATTGATAATTAGTCACATGGGAAGATTGGGTGGCCAATAAAGAAATGAGGTCGCGTTTTTTATAACTGCCCAATGGGGGCAGAATGTGTGCACAATAACAAACAACACAGACACAACAAGCAAGTACAAACAAAACAACCACGACGATCACGACCACGCTCTAACACAACGGGTGAATTGCCTACACAAGCTCGTGAGTATAGTAAGTACTGCAGGAATGTTGCATATTGCGGCCGGGGCATATCCGTGAGAAGTATGAACGCTCCTCAGATCACAACAAAAACTGCACAATATCGTGTTTCTGTGAGTATCGAAAACATATTTTTTTTTTTTGCATTCTAGTTCAAATTATGAGAAGTTTTTGTTTCAAGACTTCTTTTTTGTCATGATTCTACAAAAGCCTAGTCTTCCCAACTGTCCTGAATACTGAAGGGAGAAAAGAGTACTGCATCCAGTAAAATGGAGGATTCAGTGAAATGTTCAAGTTCCCTCTGGAAACGATAATCACATTGTAAGACATACGACAGACATCCTCTGCCTTTTGGGATATCCTACTCTCAGTCCAAATGAAACCTTTATCCCGGGGACTGTTTCTACAATTTGTTACGATGTCATTCAATGATTTAGTGGTGAGTGACAAAACGTCTCTCAGCATTCACCTTGTATATGTCACATTTATATTTTGCGATTTCCTCAATATAAACATTGTCTGATCATGGGAAACACCTTTAAATCTCCACATTTACATTTGTATGTGACATTTATAAATTTAATGCGATGTGTGACATTAAGAAATATCAGCGTGATAAACTGGCATCCATACTGATTAGTTCTTTTTCGTTGATAGTGCATCATCATTCATCAGCATGTGCTAGTAAACCAAAAGTGGTTCTATCACTAATAGGCACATTCCCCCATCAGCGAGCCTCCAACACCTTTACACAACATATTTTTTATTATTAGTGATTCTGTCAAACATTTCAGTACGTATTTGTATTTTGACAGATTTCTTTGCCAAACAACTATCCGTTTTCCTTTGTCTTCAGACAGTCTGCCATTCTGTGTATAGTGTATACATAGTATTCCATTCACAGTTTCACATACAAGTAGAGCAGTAGAATAGTATATCCTACGGCTGAATCAGTGTAAGACTCACCAAACAACTCATGCCATGCTTAAGGGACACAAATCTTTGTCTTCACAGCTGGATGCTCAATATTCACATGTTTATCTCCCACTGATCATCACCTGTTGATTATCACCCCATCCATTGTGATGGCAACCTTTCTTTATCATCCATTTGCGTTTTTCATCACCCATTGACTACGCATTAAATGCAGCGTTTATGCCTCCATATTGCTCCATAAAGCACACTATAAAGTGCTATAGGGCGAGTAGATTTTCGCATGACTTGGACACCCTTCGTTTGGAGCCGAGCAGTAGGCGGCCCAGCACGTTTTCCCGCGCCTTGCTCAGACAACCGTCGTAACCGTCATAACCGCCGTAACTACTGCCACCCCCACCCCCGCTGTGGATGAGGTCCTCCTGAAATGCAGAGCAGGGTGAGTTAGAAACTGGAAGTGCACAATAGTGTAAAGTGTCAGGTATATAGTTTATGGACATCAACAAAGCAAATCATGTGGGTTATAAACTGAAACAGACTTTAAAAGAAATGTGAAACTCAATTATGACTAAAGCTTTAAAGCCGAGTTGTTTCATAATGTGAGTTGGTAACTTATGTAAATCAATGCGGTAAAATGCGGAATGGAAGATTAAGGAATCGGACAATATCATCAAATGATACTTAGAAACTTAGGAAGTGGGTCAAATGAAAAAGGGAAAGTTTAGTCCATTTCCTTTAAAATAACTTAAATACTTAGGGACATAGTCCATATTACAAATGTTAGGATTCTACAGTGTATTCCCTTCAAACTGTCAGTTAGAATGTTATCAAAGAGACTAGCCTTGAGCGACATGCGCCTGCGTTCGGTGGCTCGTGCGGGGTTCTCTAGGCTGAGGCGGATCTGCTTGAGCACCCCGACCAGCAGGTCATCCACCTTGTGGTTGAGGATCGCGGAGACCTCGATGTACTTACAGTCATACAGGTCAGCCACGTCAGACGCTTCTGCAATGTAAATGTAAATGTATTTTTATTGCATCATTCACACGTTATGCATCATGCAAATGTGCCTATAGCAAGCCTCCCTCCCATTTTAGTGTGGAGGGAGAGACCTACGTGAACGTCACCCAGAGGCCTTTACCATAAGATATTGTGCATCTCTTGCTCTCATAAATCTTTCAATCATTGAAATCATTCATGTACAGATCATGTTGGACATATCAGAAACAGTATTACGATGCACATTATGGGAGCCATAGAATGGGACATATATCCTATATCAAGTTACTATACAAACATGATTCTAATTCATATAGAATACTGCATGCTTGAGAATAGTGTTTGTATAGTAAATATAGTAAAACCTCTATATTAAGAGCACCTTTGGGACCAGAGTTAGGTGGTACATGGTATCAATAGACAGGTGGTATCTATACAGAGGTTTATTCTGGTAGCTTTATGAAGGTTTGGGACTGTGAAAAGTGGTCATATCATAGAGGTGGTCTCAATAGAGAGGTGGTCTTATTGGATGTGGCTCTGTTCAATGATAGGCCTACTGGCTCCACACTCACTGCGCGCTGTTTGCAAGTTACAGGTAAGTAGATAATACAGGCCCATAGAAATGGCCAAGACCATAAGTCAGGATTGTAAATAATTAATACCTACACATTCGTACATCATTTGTAAATAGAGTTTATCTATCCTAAGTTTGCACTTATTTATACTCATAAAGACATCATGTTTAGACACGTAATTCCATTAATGCCACTGTACTAAAGTGCTGATTGCATCGGTTACATCTCTGGGCTGGAATAATTAAGATACAGCATTTGTCTTTTTCAAACCATGCATAACACAATACATTATACACTCAGACAGGGATATCGAATGAGTTGAATATTTAAGACGCGTGAATTGTTTGGATCGCGTGAAATTGATCTGTCATCTTAAAAGCTTTGATGCATTATTTATGGTATAACCGTGTTTTGTTTTGTTTTTTAGATACACATTCTTTTGTTGTATGTCATCTGTTGTATCGGACTACCAGTTCAGAATGTAATATTTCATATCAAAATGATTCAAATGAACAGTCAAAATGAAAATGTGGTGGTTAATAGTCGTAGTGATTCAAGTCTTGCTCTCACGACTTAAAATTTTACACCGGGTCATTGGTACACTTACTGATCACCAATTGATCATTTCTCACATACTTGCACTGGCAGCACATTCAGCGCACAATGCTAATCACTCACGCAATTACTCATTCTTTCAATCCAATGACCTGTACCTGATTAACGTGTAAGTGCCACACAGCCGTGTGCAGCTATCTAGGCATAAGTTTAATCCACACCCACAGCCAGACCCGACTGGGAACCGAATCTAAGAGCTTCTGGTCCAACTCCCTATCGACTCGACGACAGAAGCACATAGAAGTACAATAGATCCTCAAATCAATTGAGATCACATCTATAAGGAGGCCACAATTCTTAAGATCTCACAAAGTTTCCCATCTTGGGTGGGATTGGAACCCACAACCCCTGGGTTGAGATGATAACCAACCAATTATGGAGGTTGGGGGTTACAGAGGCAAACGTTCATCTGTGTAACCTTTTAACAGCCCGCTATTTGGGATGATGGTATCATTCTGGTGTCATAACCTTGGGGTTGTGAGTTCAGGTCCCGTAAGGGCCACTTGATATAGTCAAATGGAAGCTCAGATTTGAAAACCGGTCGTCAGCTATGTCGGTACAGAGGTAGGAGCTTGCTTGCCATAGAACACAGAGAGAGTGAGAAAAGAATAAAGGTTAAGAAGACTATTTGTACATCTAAATGTGGTAGTTTAGAGCTATGATCCAAGTCTTATCCAAGGTCATGACTTTACATTTTAAATTTCATTTCATGTGCTGTATTCCCAACGACATGCTACTGCATTTTTTCATGACTTTCCTATACTGTAATGACATACCTTCCTCGGAGACGACCCTTGACCTGACGAGATCTGTCTTGTTGGCGACGATGATGACCGCGGTGTTGACCTCAGAGACGCGCTTCATGTCGAATACGAGGTCGACAGCCTTCTGGTACGATCGGCGGTCGGTGATGGAGAACACCACCACATGCGCGTCCACGTCGTACTCCTGCCACACGCCCAGCTCCTGCAAAACACACTGACCAGTCACTGACCCCTCACAGACCACTCGGTGATCACTACATGACCACTAAATGACCATCCAATGACAGGATTTGCATCCATCTTGTATTCCTGCCTAACGCCCAGCTCCTGCAAACACAGTGACCAGTCACTGACCAGTCACTGACCAGTCACTGACCAGTCAGTAACAGCTCACTGATCACTCAGACGGGTCACTTCTGACTCGTAGATAAGTCATTGATTGTCCAATGACCACTAAATGACCATTCAATGTCAGCAATCACCTCCATATTGTATTCCTGCCACACGCCCAACACCTACAAACCATTTACTGACCAATCATGGCTGGTCACTCAGAGTTCATTGACCACTAACTGACCACGCACTGATCACATGTGTGATCATGTATTCCTGCCACGCGCCTCATGTCACATGCCCAGCTTCTGCAAACACACTGACAGCTCACTGAACAACATGTCACACTTTTCACACATAGGCAGATCCAGGAGGGAGCAGGGGACGGGGTCTCCCCTTTTCCCACCAAAATACCTTTTTTCATACGGTTTTTGACTTGTATATCGCGGTTACGAGACCCATGAGATCCCTTCCGTGATCCCCGTTTTCTTAAAATCGTGATCTACCAGTGTTGCTTTGCCCAATTCCAATTATTATGTGAGTACTTACAAAGCTTGCCCATGATTATATTCCACTCACCCCGGTGTAGGGCAGGTCGATGAACTCCATGATGCTCTCCTCTCCGTCCAGCAGCACGGGCACACAG
>CM032661.1:23481813-23510871 GCA_019095985.1 Streblospio benedicti
ACCTGCATGGTTGCCAACAGCTCCTTGGCAATTTCAATGATAAAATTTGAGTTTTAGGATTCGGAATCTGTATGCTGCAGCGGAACTGAAGTTGGTCTTTTGGTTTTTCTATTGGACACTATGCAAATACTGAGTGTAATACACAACAAATATCCAGGGGGTTTTGGTTGAATTCTAATTACCAGCACAAAAATCAATACTTGGACGCATTGTTTGATACCTGTGAGCTTAGAGTTCATATAAAGTAATCATTGCTGAAACTGGCATTAACGATTGAAGTGTATTTGCATCTGTGTGCAATGTGAAGGTGCAACTGGGAGCGTTGTGTACTTGCAGCCATACGTGACTCCTGTCGCCCGAGACGGCGCTGACTTGCACCACTTCTACTTCTTGTTGTACGAGCAGACAGCGGGCGAGCTGACCCAGCCGGGCGACACCACGCTACTGGGCTGTGCAGGGTGAGTGTTGAGACGACGTGCACATTGTCATAGGTTTATTTACACATAGATATTATGGTAGATCTGCAAAGAATAATCAAGAAAATATATATATTACAATGACGGCTAACGATGCATCCAATGGTATCGGATTACACAAATAAATAATCACAACATATGCTTACAAAAACATATGTTTTTCACATGTCAAAGACTATTTAATAAGTGACCAAAAACAGATTTCAATGCTACCTTTAGATCTATGCTTGTTTAGAACACGTGTAGATTATCGTCAGCAAGATCACGTACAATATGAATTTAATGTAGCACATCACTGAAGAAAGTCTTTTATGGCACATACTCAAAGTTAGCCATGGTGCAAACTTAGATGCTCAGAAAGAGTATGCGCTGTGAAACTGTTTTGTAAAACCTTAATTGTCTGCTCTAGGGAATTGGACAGGTGCGCGATCAACATGCGTAGACTAGTACTCGACCACAGTCTGAAGCAGGTGGCGGTGTCGTGGATGACGACCTTGTCTGATGACCCCTACGCCCGGTTCTTTTACAACACAACAGGTGGCAGCTGTGGAGCAGGTGATCACTCAGTTAAACATGAACGAGATTTTTGTACTTAGGTTTTTCTATTCTATTTATTGTACCAACATATGTAAACAAGTCCAAAATATTCATCAATTAAAGTTTATTCAAACTTTGTAGATAAAGAGCCCTTGTCATACAAATGCATTTCAACAATACATAATAAATATTAATGATTTATTGTATGATATTTTGCAAATGTATGATTTACAAGAATTTACAATTACGAAGAAATAAACAAGAAATTCACAAGAAGTCCTACAGGTCTTCAAAAATAGTGTTGTACATTAACGATCACTTATCGACTCTATAAAATGTAGTACATGAAATCTGGTGTGAAACAACACTGCTTCAATTTCAGCAGAAAAACTCCCCTTGTAACATAGACTTAAGAATTCAGTGGGACCTCATTATTTAGATATTGGTTATCTTGAATTTTCTATTAGGTCCAAAGTAGTGATATTTCCCTTCAACAGCATTTTTAGTATCAGCTGGTAATCTCGGCTTTGGCTATCATACCGAGCAGTCTATCTCACATCTTCTTGCCTGGTTCCTCCTAGGAGATGAACCGGCCGTGCCATGTCCGCAGGTGGATGAAGACGTGTTCGACCACATTCGCCAGCTCACCACAGGTACGTGCCACTGTAAACCAGGGGGTTGCAAGTCTTAGGTTTCTATAATCTTGTGTGCTATTTGGTAATATTTCTGAAAAAGAATATTGATTTTTAAAATTTTGTTTGTAGTTTCACATACATTTAGTAATAATATACGTTCAATTCATTAGACTCCCCATCAGTTCCATTTATAGCCAAAAGTAAAATAAATAATTTTAATGGAATATAGTATAACAATACAGCAATTCACACGTATGTATGGGTAAAAATATAGGAGAAAGTGTAAGATTAGGATTATTGATTAATGGTTAGAAACATGGAAAAGTTATTGTAGACGGTTGATCATTGTCACTTCGCCCATCCTGGTTGGAAGTGGTCTAGCCTACAATTCACTTTTATACCACTTTCCATATGTACTATTTTACCTCCGCTGCTATTTGTCTTTCTAAAGGGACACTAAAAGTTTGGATTACATTGGTGTACCCTACTTCATTAGAGTACATGTAACTTGTTCCAGCCTTGACGAGTCATTATCAAATATGGCTGCCCAAGAACAACCTGGGCGTCTCAGCACAACTCGATATAAAGTTCATTAACACGGACTTCACTTTCACGTACTGCTGTGTTGACTACAACTATCCGTGAGTACACACACAACAGTCACAAGGCCATTAATGCCACGGATGCTTTCATAATGAAGTTAAGTTTTTTTTTTTTTTTAAAAAGGAAAATACGCAGGTGGGAAGCCAAGGCCCCATTTATGAACTTGAAATCTGAGTAAGAGATGGAAAGTTATATGACTGCGAATCCTGTGGATTGGGTTACCGATAAGTAAGATGCTCTCCTGTGATGCGGATTCTCGTGAATGAGTATATAACTTACAAAAGAGTTTACGTATATCAAGTAAGAGTTACGTATTGTACATACATTTGGAGGAGTAAAGTTTTAAGAATTTCAAAATTTCAAGACTCTTCTGCGTATGTCTGCGTATACTGTGTATTGAATCATGGATAAATTTGTGTGCTTACGGAGGATACATATTCTTATGTATGCTTACTGATTTTTATCCACTAGCATCCGCATCTACCGTTATTCATGGTTACTGGCCGTGTGACTGTAGCATTATGAATGATGCTTTACAGTCCCCCACCCCCATTCATACATTTTCAATACATTTACATTACATTTACAATACAATTTACAATACATTTAGGTCTCATTTACAATATATTTATATCTCAATTAAGACAAAATAAGTTTACATATTTCATGCACCCAGCGCCAGCACGATCATCCTGGACCCGGTCAGTAATGGGATCATCGAGAACGCACTGCTCAGGACCGAAAATGAGGTCATCATCACAGTGAACTGGTTGTACCCAAATGCCGGTGAGTTCAGCTCTTAATGCTGGATTTGTAATAAGGCAGATCCAGGGGGCACAGGAAATGCGCCCCCCCCCCCCCAATATAAATATCACCCCATTTCTACCCGGGTCACCCCAGAAATCTTTTTATTTTCATGGTGATTTTTGCATCTTCGTGAGCCTTCACGCATACGAGAAACACAAAACACATGAAATTTTGTTGGTTCGCCCCCAACTCTTTTTGGAAAAACCTAGATCTATCTCTGAATATTTGGTAATAGAGACTCAATAAGTAGTGCAATGATACCAGCATGATTTCTTTATACACTTTTCACCATGGGTGTTATCACAAATATCGGATTTCTTCTGATAGTATGTATAGGCGGATATATTTTTCACATACAACTTCAAAATTTTCGGTCTAGTCATCCTCAAGAAAAACGTTACGAGAAGGTCCAACAACTAAGGAGAGCTATTGGAGAATGCAAGCTATTTTGTTGAAAAAGGTATGTTGACGACGTGATCACTAAGATAAAAAAAAGTTCTGATCACAGTAACAGGGGATGACTCTCTAAAAACAACAGTATAAAGAAAAGAAACATACTAACCAATACCTGAATTTCGATTCCCATCACACCACAATCCATAAATCAGGTGTGGTTTAGACTCTTTTAGAACGTATTGGACCATAGGTGCCGGACCAATGTGCAGGTGTTGTCACGTGACGTAGCACAGTAACAGTGGGCATTCTTAAATGTCCAGGCTATGCTGTATGGTTTTTGTACGGTGGCAAGGACATGCGTGTAGCAGAAAAAAAATGTAGCAGGCGGAATGTCAACTTCCATATTCGCCCTATACGGCTTGTGCCACTGATAGGGGTCACCTTTTTTAACCCCGCAGTTTCACTAGTGGTCACCTTTTCCACCACTCAGTTTAGCTAGGGGTCATGATTTCAACATTCCAGCCAGTTTAACAAAAGGAGAGGTATAATATTTGACTATTTTCATGTGATTTTGTAATACTGAGCCATAAAAAAGCATAAAATGTAAAAAATAATATGTTGTAGTAAATCTTGCTTTCATCACACTATCACATAGAATAATACCCCTTGGGATAATATCTCATTGTTTCCATCAGGTGGTTTCACTAGGGGTATCAATTTCATGGTTTTACTGGTTTCACTAAGTGGTATGATGTAGGACCTTAAGTGGAACCGCCTACCCATTCACCCCTGAAGTAGCCCCCCCCCTCGACCCCGAGAACCAGACCCTGTTATGACGTAGCCGAGGAAATGAATTGGTCTTCGTCAATGTTTGTCTAAACAGTACCCACAATGCATTATAAAAATCACATGATTTGGTTTGCTTGTTCATAAAATACCCACAATTCATAGACAGTCGGGCAAGTCCCTGCTATTGTTGCAGGCTCGGGGGATGGCCTGTAACCAGATATGTTGGTACAAATAGGCCATATATATCTGCATCTTCATCATCAATATCCTAGTCATTATTATCATCTTCATCATCACCTTTATTTTTACCAACATTAATCAAAACCCAGTAGATCACCATCCCAATGCAATTAATATGTCATGATATAATTACAATATTCAAATAAATGTAACATCCAGTCCTGTGCTGTTGTTGCAGCCTCGGGCGAGCGTCTGTACACGTGGATCGCCATGGATCCAGACCTGCCCGGCGCCGGCTGGTCCGGCACAGACGAGCTGCCTCTGCTGCACTGGCTCGCTGTCAACTGCCGCGTGGGGGACGACGGCCGCCTCATCATGGGCAGGCAAATACAGGTACTATAGTGTAGCAGCAACAGCAGCAGCTGTGGAAGCAGCAGTGGCTGTGGCAGCAGCAGCAGCGGCGGCGGCGGCGGCGGAGGCGGAGGCGGAGGCAGCAGTGGCGGCGGCAACAGCAGCAGCAGTAGTAGCAGCAGCAGCAGTAGTATGTGTCTGTGGTGTCTGGTACAGTAGGCTCCATCACTTCAGTCATCATCTCTCCAGCAGAATACACACATGTAGCCATGTAATGTGATGGGTGGGTTTATAAGTAAATGGGATGTGCGAAAAGAAGCCGAAAGAATAGGAATCTGGGGAAAAGACAAAAAAGAGGGCTGTGGAATTTCAAGGAAATTGGAAGGGGAAAAACGCCTTAAACTTTGTGGGATGTGGGGGAAAAGGCCAAAGAAATAGGGATGTGGAATTTAAGGCCAAAACAACTAGGGATGTGGGATTTCTTGACCCTTATAACCCCATAGCATTGCCTAACATGTGTTTCTTTTCCCCCGGTTGTGGTCGGTCCCTCTGCCCATCAGTCTAACATCTGTCTCTCTCCCCCAGCCGTGGTCGGGCCCTCTCCCCATCAGCCAGTCGCGCCACTACTACTACTTTGTGCTGCTGGAGCAGGTTGCCGGGGAGCTGAACATCTCAGATCCCGTCGACTACGTGGGCACCGACTGCCGCCAGGGTTTCCTACATGAAAGGTAGATAGATGGGTCGGGTTATCAAAGGAGTAGAAGTAGAGATATACGGTCTTGGTTTGCGATCTATTATCTAGGATTGTTGTGGAGCTTTGACGGGTACGTTTATGGAGATTAATGGATTACAGTAAAACCTCCAATTAAGACCACCTCTGTATTGAGATCACATCTATAATAAGACAACTTTTCACGATACCAAACCTTCATAAAGCTACAAAAATTAGCCTCTGTAGAGAGACCACCTCTTTGTTGAGACCACCTAACACTGGTCCCAAAGGCGGTCCCAATAGAGAGGTTCTACTGTATTTCAGTAAAAGGCATTTCATAGCCAGAGGAAAGCGTGCAAAAATTATGCACAATTCATATTTAAAAACGTGAAATTTGACAAACTTGCAGGTGTTTCTTTGACGTGTCCCGCTTCATGGACGACCAGCGCCTGAGTCTGGCCGGTCTCTCGTGGTTCGCCGCCGTCAACGATGAATTCGTCAACGGCACACGGCACGAGTGAGTGCAACGAACTGGCATCTAGGGTTGGGTGGGGATAGGAGAGAATGGTGTAACAGAGATGGCTGCTCAAAGATACGGCTAGTCAAGATTACAACTGTCAATAAGGCCAGTGGGCTTGATATTCATTTGCTCAAGTTAGGATTCAATTTTATCATTTAAAACATTGGTAATTACATGTTTGTTGAATGGGTCAGTTGATTAAGATCATGTGACTCAAATGCAACTGCATCAGTGGCTTTGATATGATAGAATTCTAGGGAAAGAGTTATTTTCTCTCATTTGTATATTATGTAATTGCATGTTATAGCTGACACATATTTCTTACAAGCGAGGTACAATTGTTTCGATGTAACTTACAGTGATGTGCTGAATGTGCGTGTTTTAGCCCCGGCTTCAAGCAGTGTAACGGCCGGCCCGGCTATGCCGACCCCTGCCCGACCCCCGCTCCCATCACCACCCCACTGCCTTAAGGTAAGTTGGAATTCAAAGTTAATTGAATGCAACAAAAAGACAATGTGTTGGCCTAGTACACTGACATGTATATGTACATTATTGCAAAGTAAGGCTGCAGAATATGTATAAAGTAGTTAATGCAATAAATAAAACTTTCTTAAAAGGTATGTAAATCTAACTTTAAGATACCGATGCACGTAATCATGTGGGCTGTATATTCCGTGTTTTCTGAAACGGAGACTTCCGTCTTGAAAACAGTTTATTTAATTAAAGCAAAACTATAAATCCACACAGCGAAATACACAATTATGGGATATGCGTATATGGTGTCAAACCAGGACTATTGTTAAAGAAATTAGTTTCATAGGCTTCTAACTTATATGTTTACGTTTGAGGAGGAAAAAAGTCAGGACTCAAAATCAGGTCCTGACTTTCACCAAAGTCCTCGCTTTGTTGGTGTGTTTCTATGAGACGGGTCCTTAATTTAGGGTAAAGACGCACACACTCATGCAAACACGCACACATTCACACAGTCTCACACACCGTAATCTGGTCCTGACATTTCTCATACATAGCTGCCAAACTAGCAAAATATAAGAGGAATAAGACATTGTGAATGATTTGCTAATATAGACATTATTTTAAGTCAAGGATTTATTTCACGGTTATGTTTCGTGCCATGGGTATATACGCGGCTTAAATGAAGAAATTACTACATGTAATAAAATAAGTACAACCATCTAATGGTAGTACTAGTAGATTTTCCAATATTGTTTTTTTCCTGCTGCAGATGTCGCCTGCTGCCGAGGACTCTCTCGCAAAGTGGCGCCGGCGTCATCACAACAACAGCGGCTTTATTCTCCACACTCCTGCACAGCATATTTAGCTATTTAGGAATTAGATATGAAATTGAAATATAGAACTTGATTTATTTAAATTAAATGTGAAATTGAAAAATGTACATTTAGATGTTACACTGGATAATAAATTGTCACATTTATCTTTTGATTGAGTGTTGTAAAGAAAGTAGAAATGCCAAATTGTAGTAAATTTGCAATAGCATTATCTTTAAGTATCTAACATAAAGTATTCACTGTAAAAAAAGTTTCCTTCTGTTTTAAATTTGTTATGAATTAACTAAATCTTTTCAATATGAAATGCAACAATAATCATAATATACACCTCATTTATCTAATCAAATAAAGAAATATGTACACCTTATATTAGAAACACAAAAGTCATTTGAAATTGCATAAGCAATTGAAGACTAGAAATAAAAATTGTATGTGTTTATCATACGAACATATCCATAATAAGAACTAGGTCTCAGTGGTGGGTGCACTGTGAAGTGATCTATCAGCTAGAATTCATACTGAGTGTAGCTAGGAATACAGGGGAGCTATGAACATTTCTAATTACAACTTCCATTGTCCACCAAGTCATTGATTCTTAAACCCAAAACTCAATGGATCCGTCTATAAGTACAGTGCTTAGTTGTTGAAGAATACGGTATACGGTTTCAAACATTGATTTCTCGTTGGGCAGCATGCATGTGGCATAGCACCCTGTGTGGACATGACAGCAAAAACCCTGTAAAGAAAACACATGTTTGTTAGTGAATGTGATTGGTTTTACACGTGGTCACGTGTATGAAACATCAATGGCAGCACCCACAAAGAGGCAATGCTGTTTATAATGTGTCCCTATTAGGAAGGAGGCGGGTTCTTCAACACAGTCTCCACATCTGAAGGTTGTACTGCACACAGTGTGGTATTGCATCAGAATTTTAACTCACCATATGTTTTCAGGTGATAAGAAATAAAATTGCAAAATAACAGATGAGTAAGTTAAAACCTCCTTATTATCATGATCAGCAGAGGTGATTAAGTCGTAAAATAGTCGCCAGTTATCTGAAATCTTGATGTATGAGCTCCTGACGATCGAATTACACTCTGAGTTAAGGACAAGTCTACTATACAGGGTTTTAAAATGTTAAATATTGTAGAATAAATGCTCAAATACAAGCATATCCCACAACGTTGCAGATACAGGATATCAAAAAAGTGTGTGGGGGTAAAGTCCCTGGTGGTTCGCATTCAATCCCATCGTGATCCGAATCCTTATCATCAGGACCTTTGAAGTGTTACCCACCTGTTCCTTACCAAACAAAACTGGTTAAACAAAGCTATGTTGTAGTGCAAAGCCACTGGAGGTTGAAAAATAACGTGTATTGCTTTTTCTGCACCTGAACTCCCTTACGAGGTGATTTGTCGCAGAAATGGGTTTAATGGGAAGTTCAACTCAAATAAAACAAAAAACGAATGATCCCAAGAATTTGCATTTAATATTTTATTAATTTTGTAGATTTATGCTAATCAACTTTGGAAAACCATATTAAAGAAAGTGGCTAATATCCATCACACTAATGAACCAATGAATGCAATACTGAGCTGATCCAGAGCGTCATCGCCAAACACTGGTAGAGAGTCGATGCTCCAGATGGGGTTGTGCACATACACTGAAAAGTATGGAGAAAATCATATCATCAGTTAGTGACAATGTATTAACTTAATTGGCAAGAATGGAGCTTTGTTTGATAATCACTCAAAGCCTAATTAATGGTACCAGAAAAATGGCAATCTCTTTGAAATCACGTGGGTTGTAAGTGTTTCCTGAATAGAATATAAATATGAACCATATTCTAAAATTATACTAGAAGATTGTGTTAATTTTGTAATTTTGTCATTTTGAATGAGTTTTGTCCAACCATCAGGGCGGGGGGGGGTAATAAGGAGTAAAATATTTAAATATCATAGGCATATCCCGGTTTTCGGAAAGGGGGGACGCTTAAGGAAAAGAGGGGTGGGCGCTTACGATATTTCATGAAAAAACCTATGAAAATGAAGTATTTTGGTGGGAAAGGGGGGAGGCGCCCTGCATCCCTTGGATCTGTCTATGAAAATTTCCACGCCCCAACTGTTTTTGCTCCGGTATGGTGCGCTATTTAGTATTTCATTTTCTAGCTTACTTTCGCATGCCTTACTACATTATTATCTAATATATTTATATTACAATAGGCATAGCTGACGACATGGTTTTCAACACAAAGCTTTCATTTGACTATACTGCATGCCCCTGGTGTAACTGTAACTCATGAGGCCAGAATGATATCATCATCCCGAGCTGTAATCATTTAAAGGGGTTGACAAACCTGTTTGAAGCTATATCTATCGTGATAAAACATGCTTGGTATAGTCAGAGATACGCGAGGTAGAAATGACTTCGCAGGCATAGGGAAACTACTAGTCACAACCTTTAGCCTCACATGTATAGATCTCCGTTAGTTAGTGTTATGTTTCGGCTCATTCAGCAGGCTTGTAACTAGCGGGTCCAACGTGACTGATACTCACACATCATGGCCACATGTTGATGTGCACTGGCTGACAATCGTAGCGGCAGTTCTCGGTTGGTACCAACACCAGTAGGCGGCATGAGCAGGACGCCTGCACATACAACGAGTTCGCTGCCAGTTACTAGAGCAAATCTGACCCCTAAAAAATACATGACCTCGCGCGAAAAAACCACAAGCACCGCTATGCCTCATTATGTTCCCGGGGGTCCCTACTGCAAAATAAGCCACGGTGCCATCGCGGCATCTGGTGGCGAGCCGAGAAAAACGCGAAAAATGGCGGCCATTACCCGAAAATCTATTTTGGGCCATAACTTTGTAACCAGACAAGATATCACCATGAAATTAGTGTCTAAATATATGTTTTTTGAGGATGTTTTAGATGATGAACCACATAAAAATTACATATACTAGTATTTATAGCATAGAACTGATTTATTGTAGCTATTTGAAATACATTTGACTACACAATGCAACTGCATTACACCGATTCAAACATACAACAATGATGTTGGCATAGAAAACACTTGAGTATAACATTTGTTAATCTCATTTGTCATTTTAAACGTACAGTGTATCAAATGAAACAATAATTATTAGATTTCTAGTCACTAAGGTCATTGTCTATTGTTTCATATAATGCATTGTAAGTAAAGGGATTACAACAGATGTCGTCATCATTTCCATCGCCATAGCAAAATTCTGCCCTACAGGTACAAGCTGCTGTGCAAGACTGATTATAATTTGAGCATGTACAATTATTGTCACAGGACACAAAATTACATATTATGTCATTTAGCAACTCTGGAGCTGCTGCTGGTTGAGTCATTTGGGGGTCAAAATAATTTGTTAAAGATTTTTCATTGCTCAAAATGGGGCGCTTAAGATTTTTGTAAAAAAAAAGATGTCTTAGAATTAAATCTGTCCAGGAAAGAAAAATGGGATATTGAATCCACCCCGGAAAAAATCACACACAGCAAAATCAACGTGTGTGCGTCACAACGTAAACACCTCCAACAATGTAATCCTAAATAGGTGGCTTAGTCAGTTTGCTACAGGCCCTTATAATTGCATGGGCAACATATTGATTGATCCATGTTTTAATGTATATGAGGCATGCTTTTCATTCTACATTTAGTGTACAGCATTTTGAATTGTTCCTTTCCCCAAATGTGTTCACAATATTTTTTTCTAATGTGTTGATATTCATCTCCTAATTTTAATTGGAAATAATTACCCCTTGAATACACGTTGTACCCAATATAGTTTAGATCATATCAAAACCAACAACACTAATGAAATGAAATTATATAAAAATAAATATGGCAGTAGCGTATAGCTAAAGAACAAGTGAGAATTTTCACAGCTTCTAGGTTTAATAGACACACGTCAGTACGGATCTGCACTTTATCATGCACCTTGGCTCTTGCATAAGAGACCTAGAAGATAGAATGCATGGGCAAGTGAGTCCACCAAGTCCACCAAGCCGGCCCCCAATACTGGTTAGATCTAGTGAAGTATTGTTGTGGAGATTCGCATGCTTTGATATGAAATTTAGTAAACCCCAATACTGTTGTCTACGTCACCAGCTAGCACTTGCATAAGACGCCTATGTGACATGCTGTAACACATCTGAACAGCATCCTATCGCCCCCTAACTCTGATAGCCTGGCAATACAGTAGAACATCCTTTTAAAAGCACCTCGTTATTGAAACCACCTCTGTAATAAGGACCATTTATCGCCGTCCAAGACTTTGACAAAGAAACCAAATACGACTATAAAGATACCACTTCAGGACAGTCCCTGGGTGGTCTTAATAAAGAGGGTTTCCTACATTTTACCGCTCAAACTAAAAATCCTATGAAAACGAAATAAGACCACTCATACTGGCCCTGTGGAAAGAAGCCCATGTATTATAGGCTATAATACACGTAAGTGATATATAGCTGACATAGACCCAGATGCCCGATGGAGATGACTTTGTTGGGAATTATATGAGAGGCTAGAATACATGTGCAAGTAAGTAAAATGCGCTCCTACCAAGCAGGCCCCAATACTGTCGTCTGTGTCACCAGCCAGCTCTTACATAAGAGGCCTATGTGACAGGCTGTAACACACCTAAAAACATCATATCACATCAAACCCCTAATACCGTCTGTGTCACCTGTGGCTGTCGTGATAAGCAGCAGCGGCGGCGGCGGCAAAGTCCGTCTGATAACACAGTCTCACCTGTAAGGTACTGACGCACCACAGTTTATTACACCTATTAGTATCTGCTGTGCTTGTTTTTATTGTTATCGTTGTGGAGTATCTAGTGGACTATCCGTTGCCGGATTAGTGAGCATCATGAGTAGCGGATTATTCTCGTGGCAGAGGGTGGCGGCGGCGTGCGGCGCCCTGCTGTGGCTGGTCACGTGTGGTATGTACCGGGGGGCAACGGGGGTGATACATTTTTATGACAGTCTATACTTTATTATTGTGTACATTATTGTCTTGAATTAATGCATTTGAAAACCAGGGCATTACTTAATCGCCTGCTATTCTTGTCATAAAACATGTACTATTCAAAGCGATGTCATTATCCTTTCAAATATTTGATTTAAATTACGTCATAATCATCTTGAAACTGTGTGAACATACAGTATGTGCAACTGTGATGATGCACACATGTGTATGATCAATAACAATTATTGCATATTTGTCTCCATTCGAATCACTTGTATTGGGGCAGGATGGAGTTTATCTTAAAGTGTTCTGGATAATTGGGGTAGAACTACTGTACCGTCAGCAGATCTATAACATACAGACTAGAAACCTATACGATTTGCCACAGTCTGGCTGTCTGTTCGGATCATCATTTTATGCAATTATTTCTTTTAATAGTATATATAACACTGTATGATTGCAATGAAATCAAAGATGAAACAGCATTCATTCTCCATGATAAAACTCAATAGATGATTGTGAACAGAAAATTTAGAAGGCGAGCTTTATAATATAGAATGAAAAATAAAGTGTATGCATTGCACTCGTGAGTGTGTGTGTGTGGGGGGGGGGGTCCGTACAACCCCCTCCCCATAATAGTGTAATGTGCGACCGTGGTATGAAATTAGTACCTGTACCTAGAAATATAGTGCCACCGTCAAAGATATCAGACCCAAAAATATAATGAAGCTCTGAACTAGTACCTAAAAATATAATATCATACGCGACACATAATTTTTTGGTTATGTTCAGTCATTATATTACTAAAGGATTCGATGATGTGAATTAAATGTAACAAGTTGTCAATATGTGCATAAAATGTCAAGTACTATGACCTCAAAATAACATGGGTGGGGATCTTATAACACAAAAGTAAACTGGACGGTGCAAAAAGATACTCCTGCCAAAACATACTCCTGTCCGACGGCACATCCGTACCTACCCAACCTACAGAACACCCCCGCCACCACCAACGCAACCCGACCACTGAGGTATGGCGTGTGTCAGATAAAATAGATGACATAACACAACCGTGTACAGCGGGATCTACATATGCAGACATCTTTATTAAGTCATCTTTTATTTTTACTGTTCCTCGCATATCTTACATACCGTGAAACTGTGTAAATTGGACACATGATTTATGTGGACACTTTTAGCTTCTGCCAAGACAATTTCCACAGTGTGTTTCCACTTATAATATACTATGAGATTGTATTGGTCCAAACCCTGCGTGAAGTAACCACAAATAAATCTCCGTAACGAGATCGTCTCTATTGTCTCTGAGTAGCCTTGGTAGCGAATCTATACTGTACTGGATCCTCTCCTATATACCCATGTGCCTGATCACCCAAACACGCTACAGGACGAGCCCTTATAAGTAACATGTTTATTTTCTCTAGATCCTTTAACGCCAATGAATAGTGCTCTGGTAGTTTGACATCTTAACCATGCATATTGTGTTCAAGTGTGTCTTCTGTAATGATTATATAATGACCTACACTTCAACTTCTTAGTGCAGTACTGTATTAGGCTCACACACTGGATTCTCCTCGTGGTTTGTCAGTAGAGAGGTGGTCTCTTTACAGGGGTTTGGGGTGGTAACTAAAATGGAGGTTTGAGACCATAACAAGTACTCTAGTTACGGGGTGTGTTTTGTTCATCCTTACGCGCACTCATAAAAGGTTTTACTGCACTACACTACAATATTTCCAACAGTTATAAACTGATTATTAGGATGGTCTAGTGAAATACAACCTCTCAGCACTATACAGTCGAACCTCTGTATTAAGACGTCACGTGGATAGTGCTTAAGTGGTCTCTCTAAGGAGGCTTGGGGTCATGACAAGTAGTCCACTTATACCATACGAATGAGTAGTACTACTAAACTGGTGTTTCTTACAAGCTTTTCTAAATGAGGAGTTTTCATTATTGCACCATGAGATTTCCAACAGTTACAAAGTGATCAATGCTGGACCACAATTTTCAACTTTCCACTGCTTTACTGGAGAATGTGGCTCCAGGCAGAACTTATCATTTTAGGGTTGATTTAACTTAAAACAAAGTACAACGTTACGAGCTCTTTTATTGTGTTTTGAATTGTTTGTCATTCATTTATTTGTTTGTGGTTTTTATCCAGAGTTAACCAATCATCACACGTCTGCATAATTGAAGCATTTCTGGTCTCAATAGAAGAGTCCAAATTATGAGTTCTTTTCATTTTATTGCATTGTAATTTGGAACTTTCTACATAAGAATTAGAAACATATACTCGATACAAGAATAGAGTAACTCATCTTCATTTAAATCTTATTGTATATTATTGCTATTACCTTCATAACATATTTGACATGCACGTGCACTTGAAATTTGTACTAAGATGTAATACTCTAAATCACATAAATTTGTCATTTGTTCTGAAGATGAGCATAATACGCAAAAAATATAGTCACCAATATCTGTGGTCAACTCCTATTATCTCTATGTTATAAGCCATTATGATGTGATAACAACCTCTTGACAGTGAAGGACCCATGACTCATTATTGCCTGATACGTGGATTGAATTCTTTCTTTCTACATGTCATTTATGTAATTCGCATTGTCATTTTCTTTATTCAGTCTATATTTGATATCTATCATATATGACCATGCAGTGTCCTTTTCTTTCCTCATTACGCTATGTTATCTTCTATCTTTATTTCATAACATTTTAATTACATGTATGTAATGGCATATTCGGGGATTTTTTTTACACTTCTTATGCATTTAATCATAACTTGTCTACCCATGGCAGAACTCTGAACTCTAAGGGCCCTGAGTTTACACCCGTGAATTGTCCTTCCATATATATAATATCTGTGGGTGCGAGTGTCGGTGTGAACTCCACTTTTGTGAAAAATATGCGGATGCGGGGGGAATGTGTGTGCAAACTTGCCCTGGTTCCTAATTATGTCACAAAAAAGTGACATCAGTTTACCACTTATTTTATGCCTGGTAACAGAAATACATAAATGGCATGGGGCTCTATTAGCTTGTATACTGACATTGTCATAAATTTCACATCTTCATGATCATGGACATTTAAGTTTTATCCTAGTGGTACTTTTGATTTGTTTGCTCTCTTGATATATAACTTGTACTCAGTCACTAGGTGTTCCTTTATTGTCCAGTATTGCGGGTTTATCACTTATGTTACGTACACCAGAGTAATAGGAAAATATTTTTTTGAGCTTTAAAGGGATTTTTTCTGCACCAACCATAAAATCTAATGAAAAACCTCAATTTCCTGTCGGCACAACACAGGTCGGTAAAATTGTTAATGACATTGTGCGTGTCCATGTAGCTTTTCCCGTCCACTTAGATTACGACAGTTCAAACAGAAGGTGCATTTACTAAAAGAAAAAGACACCCCAACGAGGTAAATAATGACTTTCGCGTGTGTTCCAGTTCTGAGCCAGGGCCACGACCCCACGGTGATCATCACGGAGACCGACCCGCCCTCTATCGGGGCCAAGGTGCGGGGAGAGCTCGCCACTGACATCCTGCTCAACTGCTGGGTGGAGAACAGACCGCCGGAGCTACAGGTATGAGGAGTGTGTGTGGGGGGGGGCAGGCCGCCCATAGGCAAATCCAGGGGGACGCAGGGGGGCGCGCACACCCTTTCCCACCAAAATACTTCATTTTCATAGGATTTTTCATGAAATGCCGTAAGTGCGCTCCCTCTTTTCCTTAAGTGCGCCCCCCCCCCTTTTTTTCCGAAAACCTGGATCTGCATATGACGCCAGAGCTACAGATACAAGGGGACGGGAGGTGAGGGAAGAGGTGAGGGAAGAGGTGAGGGAAGAAGGTGTTAAAACAGACCCAAAGAGCTAGAGGTAGGTGACGGGTCGAGGGGGGGGGGTATTATTGCCCACGAGGCAACAGGTGATCGGGCTGGAGGAGGGCGGACACAAAACTACGGGAGAGAGAGAGGATGGGGCTGGGCAGGGTTTTGCACGGAAGGGGGTAAAACAGGTCCATGGAGCTAATAAGCTAAGAGATGGGTGCAGACGCGGCGGGGGTGCGAGGGAGATATATGGCTGACAAAAGCACATGTCAGTACGGGTGGAGGTTGGTGGAGGGGCGGAGGTTATTGGAGAGGGGTGAAAGCCCACCGATTGGGACGAGGTGGCAGGGGTAGTTCAAACGGACATGTGCAGTCTGGTTTCTTGTGCCTTTACATTCGTTGCCATTATGCTGAGCTAATGGAATGCTGATTTTCAGCTCTCGGCACATCAGAATGCAGAATTTAGGGTTGTGTCCAATCAAAGTGATTCAATAAACTGAACCTATAACTGGCCAAACAATGTTACGGTTTGTTGTGTTGGTGCAAGTATGGGAGAAATGATCAATTGAAGATCAATAAGTGTACCAATGACCTGGTATAAAATGTTAAGTCGTGAGAGCTAGATACGTGGATACCGACTATAATCTACTACTACGTGACCATTTACGTTTAGGTGCGGTGGCAGCGGACAATGCTGGACAGCAGCGGGCGCGAGACGACGCAGCCCATCTCCAACGACCAGTCCGTGGAGGACGCCAGCAAGTGGAGCATCGAGAAGCCCACGTCCACGTCCTGGAGGTTGAGGATTAAGGTGGGTAGATGATTCAACAACATTTGTTAATAGATTTACAAATGCAGTAAATACGCTCTGTAACGGGTAATACATCAAGTGTAATAAACCAATAAGACATTAATTACATACACAAATTAGTTCTTATTGTCCATGCATCATCAAAAACTTTTTAAAATTCACATTAAAAAGGTCACTTTGGTCAGTGGGTGAGTGGTCGATGGGTGGTAATGGGTGGTTGGTGGGTGGTTGTTGGTTGGTCTGTGAGAGCTTAGTGGGTGGTCAGTGGATGGTTTGGGTGGTCATTTGAATAGACCAGTTCTTGGTTGAATTTATTGGCCGTTATTCTTCAGTGGATGGTTGGTCAACAGCGTTAGGAATATGACAATAATAATATTAAACATCATGATTGTCCATATGCAACATATTTCATACCTTGTGTACCTCTTTTCAAATGTATATCTTCGCCCGATACTTTTCGCTCATTTTTTCATCAATAGGCCCATTCATTTTTATTTCTAATTCTCAAACAACTGGAGGCAACTGCCTTCTCTTTATTTATTTTTTGTTATTGTTCTTTTTATGTGTGTGTGGGGGGGGGGTATTCTTTCTAAGTCAAACACTGAATCAAACTAAGCTACAATATATTTGTTTTAAGGTTACAGTTCAGTCTGAAAAACGCTTCAAATGCTATGAAAAAGGGTCTCAATTCCCAAACATTTGGTGTGGGAGTATGCCCCCACCCTTTATACACACACAAAAGCTGTGAGCTTAATCCGTTTGCTTGCATCCTTACCCAACATATTTTGCCTCCCATTCTTTGCAATCCTGGTTACGGCCATGGGAGGAGACTCAAACATTTTGCAGAATCCATTTGACACCGACTTCCCTTACAATGACCAAATCAAATAAAAAGAAATAACTGATCATGATTTGGCTGACTGACATAGGACGCGGTGTTTTCCAGGCGCTGCAGGTGAGCGACGAGGGCAACTACACGTGCTTCGTGCAGACGACCATCAACAACCGCGTGGAGAGCAACAGGACCGTGCTCGCGCTCTGTCAGTACTACACTTGCTACCATGCATAAATATACATTCTATCATTCCGTGCAAAAATCACCACCAATAACACATTCTGATTGGTCGACCAGCGTGCTCAATTATACGATTGACTGGACGCACGGAGACCACTAGTCTAAACTAGACTAGTACCGTCACATTTTCTATACAGCCGCTGACGTCGCATGGTTAAATTGACAATGAGACCGTTATGATATGATTTATTTTAAAATAAAAACGAATCAGACACTCATTTATTGTGGATTCTAGTCATGAAAGAATGGTATTTGACCACTCGATTGTCGTTTCAATCGTGAAATTGAGCATTCAATCTCATTTCGTTCGGGTAAATCAGACGTCAGCATGCTCAATTTCAAGATTCACACTCCAATCTCGTGGTCAATTCCTACAGTTTATTACTTTAGAACCAATGATACATTTACAATAGAAAGGCTTCACTAAACTATAAGGGCCGTGGTCTGTTTTAGTGTGGAGATAATACTAGCTTGCAACAATAGCAGGCTAAGACACCACAAGTGCATAGCTAGTGTTATCTCAACACTAAAACACACCATTGCCTTATTATCTCCCCAGTTTAACCGAATTATCTAACTTGATGGTGTTTGCCTTCACAAAATAGGGAGATAACCTGATCTCCTACGGCTCTTAACCAATCAGAATCGAGAATGAACGGCAAACTGGGGAGAAATAATAGTCTGAACAAAATATTGGCAGTATAATATAAATATTGGCAGTCTAATTAAGTCCTAAGTATTGGGTGAAAGCTTACACGTAAATTTCTTTTGTAAATATTCCTGGTTTAAAGTAATAAACTGCATATTTGTGTATTATATACTAGTATAGATGAGATGAGTCTGCACTGTAAAAACTTGCTTCCGGGATAAACCAAACTCCCTTTTTGTCCCATAGATCAAAAGAGATGTGTATAAAAGTTACATTATTTGGTGCAAAATTAAATCATTAGTTAGAAAAATCAAAGGCGTGAGTATAACATTTGCTTCCATGATAGTAGCCTTCCTAATTTGTAAAGGGTATGATATTTGATTCTGAGTTATGTATATTTATGGTTTCTTTTATATTTATGTACTCAATAATTAACCAAAACGACGCCCCACATAATAAAACTCACGTTCAGCGGGTGGTCAGAGGAAGGTCACCGATGGGTCAGAGTGAGGTCAACGGGTGATCAGTGAGTGGTCCGTGATGTGTACCTGTGTCTGTGTTACAGCCACGCCGATCATCATGGAGGAGATGTCTTCGAGCGACATGACAGTGAAGGAGGGTGACTTCGTGCCGCTGCGCTGTAACGCGAGCGGCCGGCCGTACCCAACCATCATCTGGCGGCGCCAGGGCAACAACATCCTGCCCGGCGGAGGCGTGCAGCACATCGTGAGTGTGACACGTACACGCACCTCCACCCACAAACGTGCACACACGCACACAAGCACGCACACAAAAAACGACATCCTGTCCGGCGGTGGAGTGGAGCATATTGTGAGTGGGACATGCACCTGCACCCACACACACACCCACACACACACACACACACACACACACACCCACACACACACGCGCGCGCGCGCACGCGCACACACACACACACATGCACACACATGCACGAACTCGGCATGCAGCGCATCATTAATGCATAGACATCACTGGTCACTTACACATACAACACTTACAAATCCGTGATGCATAGGAATATTGATAATTATACATGTTCTTGAAAACTGCTATTTGACTGTGTAGATAATGAAGAAAAGACACGCTTTAGCCCGTAACGTATGTCGCCCCAGTTGGTGTTTCGTCTGCTTCTGGGGCGAGTTGATAGTGAGTTAATGTGACAAGAGTATTGGCTCAAATCCTTGTCGGTATAGTTGTGTTGTGAGAAGACTCATCGTAAACAGTTGCACACACGCCAATGTAAATGATGTATTTAGCAGACTGAGTGAATAGATATTGGACTATAAAACTCGTACATTTACCTGTCAGGGACCTGCGCTGGACGTGTACGACATCTCGTACACGGCCCGCGGGCTGTACATCTGTGAGGCGCTCAACGACATCGGCAAGGACCGGCGCGACATCACACTCAAGATACAGCGTGAGTATTTATGAATACTCCCTTATGTCACGAGCAAGCTGACATCGCTCTTAAGGTTCAGTATGAGTTATTATGTGAGGAATAATGTAATGTTTTTATCAATCTTCACATATGTAACAAATGACGCGGCATGACCAACTCGACGATCGAGTCAAACTATTGCATGAGTTACTGATAGAGTGTAACATTTGGATAAAAAGAATCATTGAATCCAAATATATTTGCAGTAAAAATTGATATTTAGCCTTAGTTCACATAAAGTGACTTTGAGCGATCATTGCTTCAAGGCGACCACATGATATGACGAGCAGATTTCAGCTGAAAGAGTTAATGTGTTAATATAAAGAACATCATACATATTGACACATCTTACGTCCTAATCATGCTGCTCAGTCAATCAATGGCCAGTGCTGACTCCAGTTGCACCTAATCTAAGTAAATACAGAGACTAATGTTGAGACAAATCCATTATAAACTTACTGTGTTCATATTTGCCGACATTTTCTAAATGTTAAGACAGTAAGCATAGGATAGAGTCATCTCAAAATTAGTCTCTGTATATTATATAAAAAAATGACTCCAATGAGTCTATGGTAGAACTTCTCAATAAAGACCACCAATGGGACTGACCTCAAGTGGTTTCATTAGGGAGGTGGTCTGTGTATAGAGGTTCTCGTCGTTGGTTTCTTTATTGAAATCTTGGGATAACAAAAAATGGTCTTATCATAGAAGTGCTCTCTATATAAATGTGGTCTTAATTGGAGGTTCCACTGTATATACACATGCATCTCAGCTGTGTTACACATTGTAGACCCGCCCAAGCTCTTCAGCTTGGGCCAGAGGGTCATGGGCTCGATTCCCAATCGGGTCTGGCTGTGGCTGTTGAGCAAACGTTCACTAATTAAGTAGGTACATGTCATTGGTTTCAAAGAGTGTGTGATTGATTGTGTGAGTGATTAGCAGTATGCACTGAATGTGTTATCAGTGCAAGTATGGGAGAAATGATTGAATTGACGATCAATACTTGTGCCAATGACCTGGTGTAAAATGTAACGCCGTGCGAGGTAAATGCTTGTATCGCAACAAGTAACGAGCACATTTGCATGTGTTGTAGACCCGCCCAAGCTGTTCGCGGACCCGCGGAGCCTGGGCCAGAAGGTGGGCTATCAGCGCACGCTCACCTGCCACTGCGAGGCAAACCCCGTGCCCTCCACCAACCCCGAGGACGCGCAGATCTGGTGGATAAAGGGCTCCGAGAGGATCGTGGCCGATGACAGGTGGGTTGTAAATACTATATTAGAAAAACCTTGGTACATAGTTCAAGCGGTAAAAAACTGCGTGTAGTCTTATTGTACATTGTAGTCTAATATGTTTTTTTTTTCTTACCATGCAATATGGAATAATTAGTCCAAAACTTTCAAATTTCATGATTTTTTTTATCGAAACTCGTTTCAAGTCAATAGTTTCCTTTCAATCTTTATTGCTGTGTATTGGTCTTGAATACATTATCAAAGATCTACTCGATTTCAGAGGATTATATTGATTGTAGCGTGCGACAAACACCAAAACATTAGTCCAAAAGGTCAAGTTTTCCCGCCAAAAAGGAGTTAGAATTTGAGACAATGCGACCAGTCAAAATTGGCATAATCCTGTTGACCCGTAGTCTTGGTATTTCCTTGTGTCCGTTACATGGTGCTTCAAATGCCGGACGGTGTTGGAGAAATTTAAGTAAACTGTTAGATGGATTATAAATCTGTTGTTGATACTACAATTACTATAGTATAATGCCTATCACATAATAACATGCATTATTTTGATCTACAAAATTCCCACCCTCTATTTGGTCTGTCAAAACAATATATATTGCTTCAAGGCATTGCGTTAGCAAGAATACGTTGTCTTCTATATCTATACCATTCTCACATGAATATAAATGTTTAGAACACTGGCCCACAACATCATAAAAACAACTCCCCCGACACCCATCGTCCGTGACCACTGATACGTGTGTTCCAGGCGAGAGCTGCGCTACATCGTGGGCGCGTACAACCGCCTCACGCTCGAGATGATCATCTACCTCGTGGTGAAGGAGGACTACGGCACCTTCCGCTGCTACAGCAAGACCAACCTGGGCCAGGGATACGCCGACGTCGAGCTATACGGTGGGGATTCGTTTTTTTTTCTTTTGGGGCGGGGGGGGGGTGGAGAAGGGGGGTTGTTTGTTTTGTTTTTTTTGGACGTGCTTTATGAGGTGCTACTAAAACTTCAAAGTTCGTGAGTTGAAATAACATATGTGCTGAGACCTGTTGGTGAGACTGATGTCAACATTGTTTTTTAACTTGTAAAATCAAATGAATCTGGTATGCCGCGTAGGGTCTCATTGTAACAATTTACTACTACATAATTTTACGCTGATTAACCTGTTTTGTTTTTGTTTATTTTGATTTTTTGTGTGTGCCTAGTGGTACTAATGGAGTTTGGAGACCAACATCTGCTTTGGGTTGTTTTTTTGCTGTGGGTTTGTTGATCTTTGTTTGTTGTGTGTGTTGGATGGGTGGGCTTGGGGGGGGACTACTCTCGTGTGTCTGTACGTACATCGCATATGCCTGTTCCGCTGCTCCCTAAGATCATTTGGCTCAGGCATGCGGCTATATGTGGGAAATCTATTGTTTGTTGATAAACATTATAAAATATACTAAACAACATCTGAATATAAATAGTGTTCTTACACTAGTGGTGAATTTCACAGCTTTTTGTTGTGAACATTTTGATGGATAAAAAAAAAAGTGCACATATTTTGATATTCATATGCATGATGTGTATCTTCTACAGAGACTGATGAGCCTCAGAACGACAAGAAGAACAGTATTTCTGCTGCAGTGCGGGGTCCTTTATGGTCCGCAATCACAACAGCCTCATTTGCCATCGTCACAGTCATACTGCACTGAAATTACAACGCGCTCGTGTGCTTCCAAGAAAGTTTGTGTGATTGACTGCAGTGTATGCGAGTTTCCTTTTCTGAATGATGGTTGGAGATTTATAAACATTTGCTCACATAGATATATAATGTTTTTAAAGTGATATCTAATTTATAATGAAAAACACGGACCTCAAACGATAATACGTTCAACACAAATATACTATTACATAATGTCATAGGAATATCAGCTAGAGCTCATATGGTACAATAAAACACACTACCATCAAATAATGCAATTTATACACAAATGATAATTGCTGGGTTGCCATGATCTTTTCACGGTGATTATATTCTGGCATGATACGAGGTCAGGTGTATCATTTCACACTAAATAAAAAAGTCCACCTTAATACTGTTTTTTTAAAATGTGTGTGCATGCGATATGTTTTCCTGACTTCCTTAAAGATAATATCTTAGCAAAATGGAAGGAAGATTGTGTGCAAAAGTGTACGGGTGAAAACTTTAAATTGATAGATGTCAAAATATGGAGTTTCACTGCTGAATCTGGATAGTTATGTGAATACTAATTGGCTTGGAATGTGGATTAACACACATTAATCGTAAAGAAAAAAAAAGGTAATCTACAGAATAACCTTTATGATAGTGTGTAAGATTATAGAACATTATTTGTATTAATTGTATTATTCTAGATGCACTGAGTCATTATGATGTTAAATGGTGCCGTTTGAGCAATGAGGATTCGTAATGCAAACTAATGTATGTTAAGTTTACTTTTTGACATATTTGTATTTGTTTTACAACTTTTTTTACTTAGTAGACTATTTGATTTACATTGTGTGATATCAGGTTATGATAATGACTAGTAATATACATGGCTATATCAAATGTGAAAACATTGTATATTTTGGAAGATCCTCTCTTTAGAATATTTATAATTACTTCATATGAAAAAAATATATAGAAAGTAAATAAATTTAAAATCTTATTATTCCCATTTCAGTCAGAATTGTCTTCTTCTCTCTCCCCCTTTTCTAGCCTTTTCTATGGCAAGCAAGCGCCTACCACTGTATTGACATAGCTGAAGACATAGCTGAAGACAAGTTTTACAACCCTAAGCAAATTTGACAGCAACAAGTGGCCCTGACGGGACGCAAACTCACTAGATTTTAGTCAGAAAAGTGATCTTAATTAAGTAAACCTAAATTTTAACATTATATTTACTTCAATTTGAAAATGTATATTTTTTTCTTTTACTAGTTTTTTATTCAAATTGTGAAATATTCTCAGATAAACAGTTTTGGTAGCAGTCTCTGTATAGTTAGTCAATTATAAATTATATTAATGTTTAGATAAAACTGATACTTCATACTTTTATTATTCTTGGTGTACTGATGCTGCCAAAAATATATTATTTACTAAACATGACATTATATTGAAAGTACAATTTAAAACAAAATACTAACTTGATTCTAGATCAGTCGACCAAAATACAACTATGAATCATACATTCTTTAATGCGATTGTAACACAAATCACATTTAGAAACTAGAGATAATTGCATGTGTAGACTACCTTTCGAGATAGTAATGAGAACTGGATTTGCGTTTGCATTTTATCCTCACTTTACCCACTCTGAGTATAAATTTTGACAATTGATACGTAGAGTGACTTTAATGACGTATTATTTTAGCAAAGCAGCATCCTGATACACGAATGACCAACGTTAAATACTCAGAGCACGCCACGGAGTACGAGTACGGGCGTTAATTCTATGATCCCAACCAACTTTTTGCAAAATTCTGTCGATTTTCATCCTATTTCCAATTCAAACCCTAGACATAATCGCCCGTAGTGAAATTGACATTGGTCCCAACCACTTTTTACATGCTTGAGTCGCCGAACTGTCACCATATATCGCCCCTAAATACATGACTACAAGAGGTGACCATATGGGTATGTGAAGTGGGCTGTACATCCACCGCACCCAAAGTTTGTGGTGATCAAACATGGCATCGTAATGTGTATCAAGAACACTTCATCAGGTGCAGTCATGCGGCATTTAAATTCTACTGGGGCTCTTAAAGCTGTAAATTTGTACATAATGTACACGGTCACTTACGTGGACATACTTCAAAGTTTTGCTTGCTTCCAATTCTTCATTTTTCCAGTTGCGCAGAACGGCATGCGCAGTGGCATTGGCAGGTGCGCTAAACGTTCATCGCACAAAAGCTACGATTTTAGGTCAAAACGACACTAATATTAAAATGTTATTTTTTTCAAGTATGTTTCGTCGTGTTCCATTCGTGGAAAGTAGTCTTCTAATAGAATTTTGAGTGAGGATTACGAATCTGTAATCGGATTTGCATTTATGAAAATTGACTGACATATAAGGGAAATACTGATCGTAAACAAACATGACAGACGACCCGGTTCCGCAGCAAAACTTTTCCGAAAACAAACCTTACAATATTCTTTCCAATTCACGCCTCAAATAGACATTTTTATTTTAACATGTACCGGAAGTCAGCCAAAGGTAGCTTATCAATTACCTTGCACAGCCACCTACAATTTCATAGGTACAGGTCCATACAATTGCCGTTAATATCCGTGAAATGGCATGAAATAATTTTTTTGGGTGAGATACGGATTTTAACATGTTACCTTACATTTACATATGGAACGTTTGTCACAGCTAGAGATGATAAAACAGACCACTGCGCATGACTTCTGCGCAACTGGAAAGTGAAGAATCTTTGGTTAGCAGTGAGCAGCATCCTTATTTATGTTGGGCTTATTATTCAAGTCACAAGATATACACTGTTGTACGCAGATATTCTACAATTTATAGGCATTATAACCGCCAACCTATAAAGTTCCACATACTCAATAGTTCGATTCAGGGTGGGCGCCCCCCTACCCCACTCCCTTTCCCACCAAAATATTCTAATATTCATGAGGTTTTTGGTATGTCCACTATCTATTGCTCGTATGATACCCATGCGATCTCTGTAGTGCACCCCCTTCCGAAAACATGGATCTGCCTATTTATACCAGACACACTGACCATATTGACCCTATTTCTGCTTGCAATCGGAACTTCGTGGCTAATGTGACTGGGGTGATGTAACTGGTGTAAATGAGCTTAGAGAGTAGGTACATTGGCCAGTGACCAGTGGCTACGTTTAGAAATACACAACTCCTAAATAGTTACCACACGCGACTGACTCTAATCATCGTCAACGGTTCTAATATCAAATATTCTGGAAGTTTGTTACAAAATCCAACCAATCACAGCCCCACAACCGAAATGTTCATGATCAGTGACCTTGTCAAATGTCAAACGTGCGATCATATATTGCCAAGATAATCCATCTTACCCTGAGAAGGTGGTCATCTATCTATAAAATTTAATACCTTGCTGTGGCAAGATGAGAAAATCGGTATTCATTTGGCTTTCTAACCCAAATATATTTTTTCTACATAAATGCCACAACTGGACCCACAACTTGATCTGGACATGGACTTGTAAAAACAATTGTGAGTGATTCCGCCGTGAACTCTAATCAGATAGTGATATTTTTACGCAAAAGCATCAAATAATAAGTGGTCCCAGATTTTTGCCAATATTTTTACACGTGATTTGTTTTTTACGAGAAAGCACTAACCAGAAGAACCCCCCAATATATAAATTAGTGGGGCAGATTTGTGTGAAGATGGCTCAGTTAGCGTATATATTTCTTATTTCAAAACAAAGTGTGTTGAAAAGTTACAATACAGCATAAATTGTCTAGAGCCCCCAAAAGCATCTTAGTTACACATGCACGTATATGAAATGATGTCGCGAGTTGGGACAAAGGAAGCGACTCGCCAATAAAAACAAACTACAGCCTGGAAGACATGAGCAGATTAGTATCCAACATAGACCCCTTTCAGTGTGAGGGAAAATCTTAGGCAGATCAAGGATTTTTGGAAAGGGGGCGCACTTAAGGAAAAGAGGGGGCGCACTTACGGAATTTCATGAAAAACCCTATGAAAATGAAGTATTTTGGTGGGAAAAGGGGGCGCGCCCCTGCACCCCCTCCCCTGGATCTGCTTATGAAAATGCTATTATTTTCGCGTCCACTGGCGGCTGTTTCAATGTACCTGGCCTGGAGACGCAGTCACTTCAAACTTCAAGTGTTCAGATAAGATAAAGAGAGTCTGTGCGGAGAAATATGTACCTACACGTGTACGGTTCCCTAAGTTTTTTAGAGCAATTACACGGATTCCGACGATAGCTGTCCAAATGCACACGAGGTAGAGATGTGAAACTTACAAATTAGTGTACATTACGGACTGCAGTTGGACCACAGATAAAGACCACTTTTATGAAGAGACAAAATTTGAAAATAATCTTTCACTTCTCAATGTCTCCCACATGGAGACCATGTACGTTTCTATCGACACCAATGGAGGACAACCCTTGGTTGGCAATATCGCACGAATGGATAGGTCTCTACTGTACTGGCTTTGTTGACATGATTTTAAGTAGGTTTGCCTGTAGCCGAAAGTTTTATAAGTCTGCTGCCCAATGGACAGGCTACTGTTATGAGCTATCCTTTGTTTTAAAACGGATATTGAAGGCGTGCGACTTTTTTAACTGAGCTCCTTACCCAGGAAATACGTGTTTTCCAGTGGATTTTCAAACTTTTCATCTGCACGGTAGATTGATATTAGTGTCACATTGTGATGTAGTAGTCATCAACTCCCTGCACATTGCGGCCACGTATAATGAAATTAATACGACTAAAACTAAATCACGCATGCCAGTGGGATAAGTGAAAATATGAGATGCTAGTTCAATGCTTCATGTGTATAATGTATTGTAGTTCAGAGGTTCTACTGTAATGCATATCTAAGTAGACAGAGCAGAAAGTATCATGGGCGAAAATGACAACACCCCCCCCCCTCCTCGCTAATGATCGGCGCTAAACAGCGCCAGCTGGCGGCCAGGAGGGATTAGTGATAATCTACAGTGAGTTGGGATTATCTGTTAATCCGGCCGACCGCTAGTGAGGGACTTGTTGAGTGGAACCACATGGTAAAGTATTAATCTGGTCTGATCTGACATATATACCACTTAGAGGTAGAAGTCACAATGTCCGCTACCTGGGGGGGGGGGTCTCCTTAAAAATGGGTAGGTACGGGTGTGCTATTTTGAAAGCCGAAACGGTACCCATTTACTAATTTGGCATATATTAAAAGTGACCCATGGCGATGTTAAAAGTGATCTATGGTGCAATTTGTTGCATAAAAACCCATTTCGTGCGTGGCGATAATCTGGGGATTTGAATATGTTTATTTACATTAGATCTTACTAGAAATTTTAAAAGATTATATTGGTACTGAAACTTAAAGTTGTAATATCTGTGCTATTTATTTTCAAACCCTAACTATTTTATCGAATAACAAAATTTAACTGGGCTATGCAAAATCAACTGGGTGTGCTCTATATCTTTTAAAAAGTAAATAATTTATAAATAATGCAATGTCTAAGTTTGAATTTGGACCCGTATACCTGACATATAAAGGTAATAATTATTTTCCACTTACAAAAGCCCAATGATGATCAAACAACGTACGATAAAACTCCACTGGTCGACGTTTTCATAAACCCGTAACAAGCTGTCAAATACTATCAATTTTGAATGTTTAATTTCGTGTATTCTCAATAAAATATGAATTTATTAAAGGCTCGCGATCTTTTTAGGTTACAATTATTGTAATGAACACATTTTATATATACATGTCAGGGTGTTATCATTAATGCATCGTGTGCTTTATTTATTCAGTAAAATGCTTCCAAACCCATGACCATTATGTGGTAAATGTTTGCACATCCGCCATTACCGTACCGTGATTGGCAAGTGTCGGGATATTACTTGCAGAGTGTCGCTGACGACCAAACATACGCCAC
>CM032661.1:23510971-23521767 GCA_019095985.1 Streblospio benedicti
TTGTTTTTACATATTTGTATTTGTTTCACTTTTTTACTTTGTAGACTATCTGATTTATGCTGTGCAATATAAACTTAAACTAATGAATTAGAATATAAATAGCTATATAAAATATGAAGTAATTATGAATATTTCTAAAAAATGGATCATTCTAAAGATGGAATTTCACATAATACAAATACATTTTCTGCTTTTAGAAGATCCTTTTATTAAAATATCTATAATTACTTCATATTAAATGAATTAATGAGACAAAGTTAACAAAATATCTCAAATCTTATTATGGTCATTTTCTTCTAGTCTGAAAAATATTTAAAATGTTTTAGTAATGCTAATAATTTGCACCAACATTATTACTTAAAACCATGATCAAGACATCAATTTACGTCTGTTTTATTAAGTAAATACAATTTTTTAAAATTTTATTTACTTTATTTTGAAAATGTTGAGTTTATTGTATTTTAATAATTTTATTGAAATCATGAAACATTCCAAGATAATGTGGCCACAAATGTGCCGACCAATGTGCTAGAAACGTGATGATACCATTAGGACCATTCCATATATTTTACCCCTAACCCTAAAACATCTATACATCAGAACATTTGCCATTTAACCCGTTCCTTTTTTTTTCATTCAAATTTTTAACACCCCCTCTCTTAGAAAATGGAGAAAAAGCCCATATGTCTCTTTCATTTTACACAATAAAATAGTTATTGTATGTACTATGTACATTGAGATAGTAGGCTACATAAAGCTGCTATCGATATACACGAATGCTGACAACAGTATTACACATTTCATTGTTATTATGTAGATATGTTATAAAACATTTAATAAGACTCCTTACATAATGATTGTGCCTTGTTCATTAAAGAGACCAGTTTACATTATCAAGATCTGATCTGTAAGTCGATTAAAACTGTTTTTAGACATCACTGTCTAGATACATTTATGTCAGGTATGTTAACTAATTTTTGAAAGTTTGCAATGCTGGGCAAACAATAAGAATCAATAGCTATCAAATTGCTTTCAAAGTATCTGCACACAGATTTCATTTTAACACATCTATGCCTCTTCATTGTTTACAATAGTAATTGTGAAGCTAATATTACATGGTATCATCATGATTATCATATTGGAATACTTAGCCCATATAATTGTTGACTATATACTCACCCATGGTTTACCCCAGGAAGAGATTGCTTATTATAGCAAGAGTTCATTAATACTGAATAACATCGATGATACACTCAATGTAATCAAAAAATAATTTTCACAAGTCTATGGTGCCAGCAATGCAATCTTTTATTTGACCTTCCACAGTTTTTGGGATGAAAGTCGTTGACATGTTGAGCACACTGAGGTAACCCCTGTCTTACACCACAAGACAAACGCCTCGCAGCTACCAAACTTCTAAAATAGAAAATATGTAAAATTGTGAGTGAAAGACTTGGAATTTGAGTATAAACCATCACATTTATATTTAGTACAATATTTAATGTTCTGTATATATGTATATAATTCACAGTGAATATGGATGTAAGTCCGAAATAAATTTATCCTTTATCCCTATTTATATGAAAGACAGGTAAGGGATGGTTCATTATTTGTGACCAGGGGAGGGGGGCTATGAGGAAAACCAGGGGGCACCTATTTTGTTTCTGAAAAAGAGGGGCCACTTAATTTGTCCCCTAGGTGAACAGGGTGGGGGCATCTATTTTTGTCCTTGGAAATTTGGCAGCCATTTTTTGATATTTGATCATTTTTAGCATATTGTGTCACTTTTTTACATTTTATTAGGATATGAAATCATATGCATATTTGATTTTGATACAATAAAATAGAATTTGTAAGATTTGTAAAATACATTTTCTTTAATGCCATATACATATGCATATATTACATTAGTATGGATATACATGGTATTGAATTAGTGTGGCATTCATTGATATTTGGCAAAGATGCTAGGGTTTGTCAGAGGACAATAGACTACATGTGAGATAGTCCAGATTTTAAAAAAATCGTATCTACACTGTGCTGTCAATTCTAGCAAAAGTTCATTGTTCAAGTTGTAAAATCAGCAAAAATACTTGTCCTTTATTTCTTGTTCACCTTCCCATGACAATGATCAGCAGTTAGTGATACATGTACATCATCATCATCTTCTTCAGTTTCATTGATGTCAGCCAGTATGATTTCATCTTGATCAGAATCAC
Source organism: Streblospio benedicti (assembly GCA_019095985.1). NCBI lineage: Eukaryota > Metazoa > Annelida > Polychaeta > Spionida > Spionidae > Streblospio > Streblospio benedicti. The sequence continues at coordinate 23,513,191 of CM032661.1, forward strand.
TACTAATAACTCATTGATATCTTCATTGTCAGAATTTTTAAAAATTGTTATTTAGATCTTTACATAGTTCATTTTTTCTTATATGTGCCTCCACACAGGACAACTTTGCTTCTTGGTTAGATTCAATATATCTTCCATGTGATGATAAATGAGATATTTGTCAATCAAGTTGCGTACATTTTATGCAGTTTCCCAGTTCGATGAATTTCCTACCCAGTCATAATCTTTGCATTGCTTTGATATTTTGTTTTGAACGCTTTTTATGTTCTCCTGCAATGTCCTGTTGTTTGTTTGTATCTGTGTACTAGATACATGTATTAAGTACATAGGATTTTTAATGTTCTTACGCAATGTGATACTATGTAGATAATACCTATTAAAATAGAACTCAGAAATTGTTACTTTTCGAATAGCTTCTTGATGTCACAATTTATTTATAATTATGAGGAGGGGTGTGTCATGGTTGTTTTTTTTATTTTGGAAATTCGCCTGCAATCACTTTCCTGGGGCGCTTTCACACATTTTGAGTTTACCACTTTATTGAAATCCCCACGGGTTATTTGTTCTTTGTGCGCGTGCTTTCATCAGTATACTAACGAAAACTGATTTACCATCACCGATTCGGTACAAATATTCTCCTGCCTTCTCCTTCTCGGAGAAAAGAGGACGTTAGTGATCAGATTGACAGTGGCTATTTATACGGTCCATAAGCATAAGCGAAATTCTATTTATACGGCTCCGTAAATAATATATTCAGATAAAGGCATTGCCTTATAGATCGACATACCTACAGACTGTTGACTTTCAAAATTACTTGTACATGTACAAGCCTTTGTATTCAGAAATTAATTCTTCACCTTTTTTCATGCAGTCTGGTCTTGTTTTTGTTTGTTTTGTCTTTTTAATTTTTTATAACAATATTGTAAAACCGCGGGCTTATGCATAGTTCCCCCCATAAATGTAATTTATACCTTTTGAATCAACGTTTTATCATGACTGAGTCAAACCAGTATCTTATAATGAGATCTACTTGTGTCTCTAGAAATATAATAATGGCTGTATTGATTACAGTATCCTATCTAGTAATCAAACTGTGAAGTTAATTAGTAATCAAACTGCGAAGTTAAGATACTCCTAGCCTCATAACAGCTGCAAGTAGAGTTTTATTGCCATATCTAGGGATTATTCTGTATGTATGCAAGGTAGTTGAATTTGAAACAAATATGATTATAACTTAAAAATGTCTTATATAATGGTTATGCTCAAAAATGTTCGTCAGAGAATATTCATTTAGATATTCTACTCTCATTTTGGTGATTTGTTGCTGCCACTGTATTGACATAGCTGAATTGTCCATTTTACTATATCAATTTATCACCACGATAAACATTGCAACCCCAATGCATTTCCATATAAAAAATCATCCAAAGCAAATATTTGTTAAACAGGGGTGAAACACTCGGACATACCGGGACAGGGTCTCTGTTACCCCAGCAGGCATAGGCAGGCCAGTATCATCTCAAGCCCAGAGGTCAGCAGGGTTCGAATCCCACCTGAGGGGTGAATTTTTTGGGAGGTCTAATGTTTCAGCCGTGTTAAGTCTCACTTGATATATGAATAATTGTATATATTTTTCCCAATTCTTGCTTGTGGATTCAATTCTGCTCTCATTTTCTGCCAAGCAAGCTCCTGCCACTGTAAACATAGCTGAAGAGACATCTTCCATTTTTACTATATCAAGGGGCCTCTTCAGCTATGTCAATTACATACTAAGCAGGGCTTGGCAAAAAAAAGTGAGGGACAGTGTATTCTAAATAGTATCAGCCAAACACTGGTGGACTTAATAAATGACCTCCCATTTCATCATTATGGGGGAAATCCCGACTTTTTCGAGATGAGGGGATGACACTGCTTTTTTATTCTTCCGAAAATAATAATATTTCTGGTCTCACAACCTTGGGATTGAGTTCGTCGTTCAAAATAAGTCACATGAAAATATAGTAAAATGGAAGATGTCTCTTTTCATATGTCAATACAGTGGCAGAGATTGTTTGGATGAAAAGTGAGTAGAATTCTTCACAAGAATTGGGAAAAAAATATATACAATTATTCATATATTCATTTAGATGTTATGATGCTGGTGGCGTACTATTATAAAGGTAACTGGGTAAGTCTTTTAGATAATAAAAATAGAAAAACTTGTGTACCAATGAAGAAAAATGATTATACCGGGTACAAATGTGTATTGTTTAAAATACAAACCTCTTAAATCTGAAAACATACACCATTAAATGCTACATTATGTACATAATTTTCTTATATTCTTTGTCTGCAGGTAGATGAATACATACATCTAGAGACTCATATAGAGAATCAAATATTTGTTATCATGTATCAATATAAAAAAAAGATAATAAATCCTGTGCACAAATATTTCTTCTTTTACAAAACTGATCAAATGTCCCACCACCACACAATAGAAAAATATTCATACAATTAATTAAAAATATGTTTAAAGGAACTAAAAGATTTTTTAGCATGTGTAAAAATAAATATAAATGTACATGTATTGATAGATACATACATAAATAAATATTTAGGGATCACAAGTCAGCAATTGCACATTAGAATAGTGGTCGCTTTTTGAGGACATTGTGATTGAAATTAAAGTATAATAAAAAATGTCTTTTATGCCAATGGAATCTCATTTCTAGCATATTAATATATTGTGCGTACAAGATAACATATACACATAACTAAAAAAAAACAAAACAACTTTTCTGTGTGAATTAAAACACCTTTATGTTTAAATAATTGTCATCAAAAACAATGAAATAATGTGGTATGCTGACAATGTTATGACTTCTATGGCATGTATGGTGGTGTTTATTGAGGCCATTTGAGGATACCAATGCTGGATAGATGACGTAATAATTTACAGCATGCACATATGCTCACTACGTTGTGAGGTACACCGTTTAATCAACGTAAGTACAGCATTTACGTCACGTGTATGTTGGAGCGAGTGCTGATTGTTTTCGAACTAAACCAGAAGCACTTTCGTAAATATTATGGTGTCCCTTTTTATTTTTTAACGAGATTGCAGGAAGTTGTCCGTTTTCTAAACAATAAGCATCATCGGTAGGATGCTAGCCTTCTAAAAAAATGTAGCAAATAAAAATAGGTCGCAGAATCAGAGTCAGTCAGATTTTTCATTTCGTTCCCTAGATACTGCATCTCTGCCAGCCGACTGGCGCACTGCAAATGTCTCCTGTATATATAAAAAGGGATAAACACAACCCAGCAAATTACAGGCCAGTATCGCTCACGTCCGTTGTATGCAAACTCTTGAGCATATCATCCATCGACACATCATGCTACACCTGGAGCTATATGGAATCTTATCAGCGCTAAACCATGGCTTTAGAATCCGGTTACTCGTGTGAGACTCAACTGCTAACGACCTTTTTAACACGACCTTAGTATGTCCTTCGATAAAGGCATCAGGTCGATGTTGCAGTGTTAAATTTTTCGGGCGTTTGATACCATCCCTCACAAAAACTCTTATCCAAATTAAAATCCCCTATGGTATCGGCGGCCAGCTCCATGGATGGTTATCGGTCTTCCTGATAGAATGCACCATGAAGGTTATCCTCGACGGCGAATGCTCCAGTGAAGTACCTGTTGAATCTGAGTCCCCTGAGGAACGGTGTTGGGACCGCTCCTGTTTCTATGTCATATTAATGACATTGCTGATGGTTTAAGCTCCACTATCAGACTGTTCAGATGACTGCCTGTTATACCGAGTCATTAACTCTATACATGATAAGAAAGCACTCCAAGAGGATCTTAAACGTCTCGAACTGTGGGCTGAAAGATGGGGGATGTATTTCAATGCCAGTAAATGTAAGATCCTAATAGTTAAAAATTGAAACTTCCATATTTCTATACTATTCGTGACCTGTCCTAGACCAGATTACCAATAGTCCGCACTCGGCCTGGATATTGTGGATGACCCAAATGGGAGATACATCAGTGTATCACGAAGAAAGCAACCAACACTTGCCCTCCTCCGCAGGAACCTAAGAGGTTTCACGAAGATCAGAAACGTATGCCTACATAGCATTAGTCCGTTCTGTTCTCTAGAATATGGATCAGTTGCTTGGGACCCTACACCAGAGGGAACATTGATCGCCTTGAACGCTTTTTCCAGCAACGGCGTGCAACAGATTCATGGTGAATGACTACCCACCAAAAAACCTCGGGATGCCACAGACATGCTAAACCATCTTGACTCAAAACCTCTAGAGGAGGAGTGAAGAATCTAAGACTCACGTTTATGTACAATGGTGGAAGGGTTAAGCTTCAGCTATCCCAGCATCTGGATTTCCTGGTTCCAGCTAAGTCAGGGACGTCGACGTATAAAGGCTAAATCATTTAATGAACAAGGAAAGCTGTTCAAACATTAAGTTGAGTGTTCCGTACGCCTCAATAGCAAAACCATTCATGCCCCCAAGTGCTTGACGCCTCAGTATAAGAACTCATTCTTTGTACGAAAACAGTTATTGACTGGAACTCTCCCCAGAGGAGAGAATCCAATCTAAGAACAAGTTGAGCAGTTCAAAGCTGCCATTGACTGTCCACGCATGCAGCAGTAGAGAGCACTTCCCTGCTGCCATCGCGCCTGTTCAGGACCTCGAAAGCAGCGTTACAGATACAGAAGCACACTGGTTTCTTACGACATACGTGCGATGACCTAACACGTCCAACGTGGTTGGCTCTTCGCGCCAACCAGGGTTGGCCATATAAAACTGAGTCTATTATTACGTGAAATATTTTATTTCCATTATGGCTATTTACTCCCGTCAAAATTGTGTCCGTGGAGACAGGGGGAAGCTAGGAAACTGCTTTACCATCACTGATTCATGTACGTATAATTCTGTTCATTTTTACGATACACTTCCGCTCGCCATCACATTGTTGCTGCATGCGTTATGTTTGCCTGTTGCTGCGTGTGTTATGTCTGTCTCACGGGTTTTAAAAACCAGTGGTCAAAGAAGACGATGTCTGTATGACAGTAATAAAATTGTCTCCATAGGAGACAGGGAAGCTAGTGATTATATAATGATTATATGATGAATAAATTGATTGAGAAGTTTCCTTTACAATGCTGTTTTGAGTCAGTTAACCATTCCATTGATGTATACAAGGGAGGGGGCCACCTATTTTTGTCCTTGACATTAGAGGAGGGGCACCTATTTTGTCCCTTGAAATTAGAGGGGGGTACCTATTTTGTCCTCGGTTAAAATACAAAATCCCCATAGCCCCCTGGTCATAAATAATGAATTCTCCCTAAATGCAGGTAACACTTTGAACAACTAAGTATAACATTTTCTTAATCCAACAGGCTATCTCAGGAAAAAGAATATTTCAACTATAAACAGCACAGGATTTAATTTAGAATTTAGAATATATACACACTTTTTTTAACAGACCACCTTAGAACCCATCTTTTGCACAATCTGACACACTGGCCTTCCAAGTATAGGTGGCCGAATTATTATAAATAGCATTAGTATTTAATAAGATACACTTAGCCCTTTCCACAATCCAGGTATATATGTCGTGTACCTTTGATTGTATCATTGACTTAGCTGCATTGTAGACATTCACATGGCTCATATCTGCATGATTGATGTTTTCTGCAGACTCTGGAGCTACACTACTTGTTGACTGATCTAAAATGAACCATTCTATATTACCATGTATACAGTAAGTATTATAATCACTTAGTCAAATAACGTCATCATGAATAATTTTGTTTGAAAGTGTTCCTGCCACAAACTTTCCACATAATGACCCAGTTCACAAAAAAAATACAGAATTATTCATCGAACACCTGCAACTCAATGAAATTTACAATAAAGTGGATTGACTCACGATGGAAATTCAAAATTGAATTAATACTATTTGTCATCACGAAATAACATACTTTTATTAATATATTTAATAACTTCGACAGCATGCTGCTGCACATTCGTCTCGGGATCTACAGCACTTGATGATTGATCTAAAATGAACTTAATCTATATTACCATATATACAGTATACATCACAATAAGCATCACAATAACTTAGTCAAATAACTTCATTTCGAATAATTTTGTTTTACGGTGTTCCTGATACAAGCTTTCCCCTTGATCACACAGTTCACCCAAAATACAAAGAATTACTAATTGATCACCTGCAAGTCTGGATGAAAGTTACAATAAAGATAATTATGTAGTGGATTGCACTCATGATAGAAATTCAATATTAAATTGATACTATTTGTCAAGGCCTTAATAATTTAAGTTTTCTTAACCCTTACCATAAACTTAATCACGAAATAACATACGTTTATGAACATATCTACTACTTTCGATAGCATTCTGTTGCACATTAGACTCGGGATCTACAGCACTCAAACTCAAAACTCAAAATTTATATTACTTGTTACGGCCGTTATACATATTTAAGTTTTTAACCCTTACAATAAACCTAATCATGAATTAACATACCTTTGTTGGTGTCTTCTATAGCATTCTGCGTTTCATTATTTCCAGAACCCCAAAACTTTGACCATGTGACACCCAATAAACCAGTGTTTGGTTTAGGTGGAGGTGGAGAACCTTTCACATGGGTAGTTATAGGGTGAATCTGTAAATAACAAATAACAGGCAGTCATTAATGGAGTGTTAAATACAGGACTTTGGGCGGTTCACTGGTATACATATGGACTGCCAATCACAACAAATAGCAGAGCATACTTGATCATACTACAATGTTGAATGGAATTGTCGAATGTTTAATAGGCAAGTATCAAACCGTGGACCGGTACACTAGCACGAAATACTACTAGTACATATAACATCGCTCAATTCACGGGCAGAAAAAAGTGTTACATCATCTACGTGTGCTTCTTTCTAGTGTAACGCAGTAGCTGGGTAACATCCCACGGTTTGATACTTGCCTATTAAACATTTGGCAATTCCGGACTGTCCGCGAATGATGACCGCGGGCGGATGTCCGCTCGCCCGGGCAGAACGCCGCTATGTAGTGATTATGTGAACTGTAAACTGAATACGGAGCTGGGTCTTTGGAGTTAAAAGTAATGGTGCAATTGCCATGAAACTTGGTGACTGGTCACCGGGGTCATTCCCGGCGCCACGGAGCTTTGTTGGTATGACCTGGGGAGGGGGGATCACCCCCCCCCCCCGATCCATGCAAAATTTATCTGGTTCAATTTAACCCATTGGCTACGAATCAACAAGCAAACATCGAATAGTGAACCGAATAGTGAACTGAATTAGGAGCCAACATTCTTCAAATCTGTCCTTTGACCCTGTAGACGTGATGAATGGTATGATCCGTTTGCATGTCGGTGAATATCCTTGGGCGCCAATCCCAACACAGGGGAATTTTATCTCATTCAATTTGACCCATCGGTTAAGAAATGGCAAGAAGAAAACTAATAGTGAACTGAATAGTGAGCTGAATAAGGAGCCAACATTCCACTGGTGATATTCGTTTTGTCTGACTCTCAAACATTGTTTTGGGGTTATCATGCTCTACAGCTGCAGTATAACCAGGAGAGTGTTATCACCCCTGTGCGCTTGTGAGCTTCCGTGGCCGAATGGTTAGGGAGTTGGACTTGTGACCTTCATGAGTTCGCTTCTCGGTTGGGTCTGTTGGTAGGTGTTGGGCAAACGTACCCCTAGCAGGTTGCACAGCAGAGAATGCGGGCGCTGGTGTTAACATAACTTTCATATATTTCAAAAAAAACATTTTGTACCAAACAATTCCAGTCTTTTGTATTCATCTTTCAAACTATGTGGTAATTTGGATAATGCCAGTTTGTCTGTAAATTTTGCATTTACGTATTAAAATATGCTAGCTTATACCCGTGTGGTCAAAAAGGCATGCTGAGAATCACATTGAATCACTCCAGTTACATAATCGTACAAGTCGATCCCACTTAAATCATTGGTGAATTCCATTGACTTGGCATATAAAATGAAAATCTAAGGGAGGAAATGTTAGTGTCCATGTAAATGGGAACACAATGCCCTCCATGGGCGTAGAAAAAAAGACATATTTGGTGAGTGTATAAATTTGCTTTTTACAGCATTTTATTTTCAAGCACCCTTGTCCTGACGACACTTACCCACGTCCTGACAGCACCACCACCCATCCATGGACATAGGAAAGGGATATATTTAGTAAAGTGTATGAAATGATTACAGCACTCCTTTTCTCCAGCAAACACCCTTGTGCAAATTGTGGGCATGGGTGATACTTTGTAACGTTGGCTCTGTTATTTAGTACATTACAAATAAATAATAAATAATAGTGGCACACATCATTGTACTGACAACTTAGCACCTTCCAAGTATCAGGTAGGATATGGAGAAAGAGTGTTTTAGAACAACCTTTAAGACTGAATGTAAATTGAGATAGGGAAGTTCTAATCTTATACCAGAATATAGAATCTTTTGCAATAAGCAAGAAGTCAAGCAACATTTCAAGCAATGGATT
>CM032661.1:23529986-23552835 GCA_019095985.1 Streblospio benedicti
GGGGGGGCCCCCGTTAAACAACGGGGTGAAGGGAAACCCCCTGGGTCAGCCCCCCGCCCCTTTTTTTGGGCGTCCCGGGCGAAAAACAAACCCCCAGTCTAAAGCGGGGAGGACCGCCCACTTTGAAGTAAAGCCAACCAGATTTTGTTTTGTTGAAAACATTTTTTTTAAAAAAACCAAAAAAAACACAGCGCCAATTTTACAATACCGGCTCTTGTTTAATTTTGTTAAACGCAGAATTGAAAAACCTTTTAAATTTGGTGAAAAAACATAAGTCATTTTTTTTCCCTCAAAGTTACATAAATTTTGGGCGCTTCGATTGTTTTTTTGTTCACAATTACCACTTTTAATTTCCCTTTAAAATCGGCTAAAAAAAAAATAAAATCAAACCTTTACAATGTTCCAAAAAAAATCTGTTTAAAAATAGGCGTTTTTCAAAAAATACTAAAAAAATTTAGTTTTGGGTTATTTGAACAAATTAATCATTTCCTCCAAAAAACCAAGGAAAAGTTTTAAATTTTTTTAATTTATTTAAAAAATTTTTTTTTTTGAAATATTTACCCCTTTTCCCTTTTCCCAAAATTTAAAAAGGCAACAAGCTTGTATTTTAAAACCCTTTATATCTTTAACCAGCCAGATTCATTGGTAAACTGCCCTTTTAAAAAAAAAGGAATTTTAGTTAAATGGGGCAATTGTTTTTGCCCAAAATCAACACAATTAATGAAAATTTAAATTCCCCGGTTTTTTGAAAAATATATGTGTTTAAAAGGGAAATTTTTAGTTCTTTTTAAAATTTAACTTTTTTGGATTGGTTTTTCCCCCTGTGTTATTTGTTTAAATGATTTAAAGTGGAACTTTTTTAAAAAAAAGGGTTTCTTTTTACGGGTGAACTTTGTTTGGATTTTCCCCCGGTGGGGATTTTTGGCATTTCTATATTTAAATCCAACCAAAAATTTTTACAATTATTGTTTTCATATTCTTAGGGAAAATTTTATAAAAACTTAAAGTCCTCATATCTTATAACCTGCCAGATTTACTTGAAGACATAAGCATGTCACCAAGGTTAGGAAAGTAAAGGAGAATAAACTATATTGGGAATCGAGGGTATGAAACTCATGAAAAATTGCTCCCTCCCCCACTGGGCCGGCAACTCTGAAAAATAGCCGGCCCAGGTGAAAATGGCCCGGCCCAAGAATTTTTGCAGATCCAAAATACTGTAAAACTATATTTTTCTCATTTAATTTTGTTTTATATACAAAATATATGTATCAAATATTTCAATGCAAAACTTATTCTAATTTAATATATCTATATGTGTGTCTGCGAGGACTGGTGCTAACCTCACACAAATCATTACTGGATATAAATAATGGGAGGCCATGGTAAACATTGTGCGGTCCTGTGGAGATATACATATTAATCAATCCTGGCCCAAAGATATTGATTGACCAAGCTACTGGGTCGCAAATAACAGTCTAAATGCACACTGCGATGTTTATATATGCCCAAAGTCGATGAATAAACCACAACATGATACACTTATTAAAGTATATTGATTTACTAACGATTTTTCTCTAACACTCGTAAATTACTTGACATCTCACCTTAGAAACCGTTATAACGGCAGCTGTTCACCGTAGTGTGTTTTACCAACCCCATTTGATTGACAGGCACGATGGTCGGTGCATGAAACAAGGAAATCACGGAAATATCGAGCAGTATGCTGCTTCAAAACCGTTACCGACACGCCAGGTCGTGAACATTTGTAATTAACCAACCTGGTCCATGATCAGCCGGCGCCGGGTCTATTTCGGGCGCCCCCTATTTCATACCCTGATTGGGAGAAATATTTATAACTATGCTGCTTTCAAAGGAGCATTGGTATTGGGAGAAAATGGTCTGTGCTAAAGGTAAAATGTAACTACTCTAAACTGTTGAATGTTTGCTGGGGAGTTGCATCACATCTCAGTGTGTTATTGTCTGTTGAGCCAGATGATTCTGATAAGGTGGAAGAATTCAATTCAATTAAAGGTATCTTACATTTATCTGGTGTAGACCTTTGTCTATGGATTCACTTCCCCTGGATGGGAGGCACTTATAGAGTGGAAATTCCATATCACTCTCTAAATCCTAGACCTACTCAAACCATTTGTTACAATGGGGTATTGTAATTCATATTGTGCATAGAAATTAGTATAAATACTCCTCCTCTCTTCTTTTATTCATATACAACAACTGCCAATGCAATCTCCAGCCTCACCTTCTGCTCAATGTCACGGATTTCATTTAACATTGATCATTTTAGAAGTATATTTCTTCACGAGGTGCATTCATGGTTCCATATGTTCCACGCAGATGTTGCTTTGATTGCAAATTCATTGATATAGTAATGAAAACAAACTATACAGTCACATTGTCTGTTACAATGTTACAATACATCTTTTGGCATGTTTCGTATTGAATAAAATTCTAAAGATCAAACAGACAGTCATTTTTCCTTTCAAATTAACAACAAGTAAAACCGTATTTTGTAGAAGATAGGCATATGAAAGTGTAATCAAATCGGTCAAACAGATGGTAAAATGCGGCGTCTTTATCATCACAATTACTAGAAAAAAACTTGTGGTTTGCACTCTATTGTCGACACAAACCTGAATTTCCAGACCAGACAGCCTTGTCACTCCCAGAACAGTGGTCCTCTTCTTACTCAGAAATATCTGGATCCCGCTATCCGCCGCAAACTCCTACTAAAACAATCCAAAAAGACAAATTAGTTGCACTATCACGCAGACACATGCTACCTTTCCAATAAATTATTAAAAAGTGAACAGTCTCAACAGTACTGAATACTTTTTCCACACTATTGCCGCCCTGGGTCACATGCTCCAATAACAGGCCACCATTCACGTGATCCCCTGTAATCCGCTACAGTATCTGCACCCACGTGGTCCAATTTCAGTTCACAACAAAGCCCGGCGTTGCGATTAGCGGTCTGAAGGTCACCAAAAGCAACCCGGCTGCCCGTATTCGTTCCTGTCCACCCGGCTTACCGGCCTTCATGTGGTACATGTTCTTTGTCCTAACTACTGCAGTTTACCTCGCTAATTGGCCCCGTTAAGATTGTTTCACTCCGAATGCAACGGACTTAACCATGTATAGGTGTATTTGTCCCTGCCGAATGTCAATACGGGCACCCGTTACATTACGGGCCGCCTGTTTACTTCGTTACGCATCACGGGACACATCACGGGACACATCATGGGTTTACTCCGGGGCTCCCGTCATCGGTCTTCCTTTAACTGTCTCACCGTTGTTGTGACTATCCAGGTATTGCTGTCCTGTCCTGGATCGACTTCACTCCTTCCTCCCCCAAATTTCACCTTCGAAACCCCGGCAACACGGGAGAGAGAGGGTTATAATGTCTGTTACACCTTTGTGTGAAAATTCCATCAAGCAAGTGAGGTCGCGCCCGGTAAACCGAGCCCTTCCCCACTGTCCATTCAGTAGTTTGTGATCCAATACTCCGAGAACTTTGCTCTACGTTTAGGGAGGAGGCCCTCCGGGCATGAAGCGTCCTGTACGGTTAGGGTGTCGCCACTTCCGGATTTGAACACCGGTTTTAAGCGATTTATGTTCACCCATTGCATCAGTAATGGTTGGCGGCCTCGCCGCGCCTTGGCGGCTTTAGCCGGCCCACAGAACATCCGTATCCTTATCCTCCATGATTTCATGAGGCCTGTCCATGGCATTGAATGCAGTTTATCCCGTGCGTTAGGGGGGCTATAAAGCATGACTTGATCACCGACTTGGTATCGTCTATGCTTTACTTTCCTACTTTGCTGCTCCATCTGGATTTCGATGGCTCGACCAGCCACCTCACGCACTGTTTCTGCCATCTGCATCGCCATATGCCCCTGCCTAAACACGTAGGATGAGTAGCACTGCGGAACTGGTCCTATCGTCTGTCCCATACATCAAATCTATGGGCAGTAATGGATCCATACATTGACCATAAAACAACTTTTGTGGTGTGAATCCCGTGCTTGCATGGGGGGGTAGCATTGTATGCCATGAAGACATATGGCAACAACTCATCCCACGTTTCCCTGTCATGGACCCCCATGGCATGCAGTACAGCCTTGATTGTTTTGTTGCTCTGTCCGTGTTTTGTCAATCTTGTACATTTTGCACAATTCCAGACATATCTGATTGTCAAATTCCGTCCCTTGGTCACTGTGGAGTTTCTGCATCACCCCGTGGCGTGCAATATACTCCCGGAAGAGTACATCCACCACGGCCTCTGCAGTTTTCCTCTCCAACGCGTACAACTCCAACCTTTTGGAGAAATAGTCCTGAATAACGCAGATGAAGCTTTTGCCCGCTGGTGTCTAAGGAAGTGGTCCTTGTAAGTCGATTCCAACACGCTCGAGCGAAAAACTTACGTATTCATGCTTCAACGGGGGTTTTCCTCCCCCACTCCCGGTTTTACTATGTTGACAAGTTAGACAGGCGCGGCATATCATCCGTACGTCCTTTGTCATGCCCGGCCAGGCGAAGCGTCGTCAGAGTATCTCGTACACACGTTCGTAGCCGAAGTGGGAAACACTGTGGACATGAACGTATCTCCATATGTTTTCCCGCCATGCAACCGGAACAAGACGTACTTGCACGCATTCCACGGGACATCCTTTTGTCTGTATGACTTTGTCCATCATCCATACCCCGCTGTCCGTTTGGTACAGGTCAGGCCACCAACGGCAGTAACCCTGCACCTCGGGACTCTGGTGTTTCAGTTCCTGTTTGTTCACCTCCTCTCCCCACTGAGCCTTGAGCCCAGCAAGCCTCCGTAAACATTGGTTGCGCTCCTGGGCTTCCCGCCACTCGGCATCACCGAAGTTAGCAAGAACCCGCACACACTGGTGTGCCGCTTGCGCGGTGGAATTTTCCTCCTTGTTCCTCCTTGTGAATGATTTCCACATCTTCCTCTTCCGCATCACTCTCCCCTGACGATTCACCTTCTACTAACGGCCTGGTCACGGGTGTCGCCCCGCGTCGCTGTTCCGCTATCCGCCGAGATCGACGAAGAACTGCCCGTTCAGGCGCCAGCAATACAGTCGCTTTGTGTGAACCTTCCACCTCGCTCAAAGTCAAGTGCGTCCGATTGGTGAGCTGTTGGAGCCGACGGGTCAAATACACGTTGTAGTCTACTAAGTCGATGAGCTCGCGGTCCTCACCGTCATCCTCTTCATCGGAGTCTACGTCCCGACTCGCGAATTCCCAAAGCAGGTTTTCGGGACAAAAAGGCTTGTCCCTCACTACGCTGACACCGTGGACGGGGTTGCTTGCAGCCACCTCGTGTCATCTGAATCCTCATCTCGACACTTGTCCATCTTTGCTTGGTAAAACTTACAATCCGGACAGTCCCCGAGCTTGCACGACTTGCGCTTTTCAAAGAGACCCTGCTTTTCCGGGTGTTCCTCACGCTTACGTGACAAACTATCGGCTACTTCATTCAGCTTCCTGGGCAAATGGTGAATCTTCCAGAGTTTGTACCAACCCATTTCCACCAGCCAGTGCATATACATGTTATCCGACTGATGGTAATCCTGCACCCACGTGAGGGCAGCGTGATCCGTCCAGATCACCACCATGGTTTCTCGTGTGATGTCGCGGAAGTACCGCATGAAGAAGACGACCGCATAGAATTCCCTCTTCGTTGCACAGTACGCTTGACGCGATTTGCACAAGGTATTGGAGGCAAACCCCAGCGGTACGAACTTCCCATGCTGCTCCTGCTCGAATGTTCTGCCTATTGCAAATAGGCTCTCGTCCACTTTGAGATGAAACTCCTTTCCTGGGAGAGGGTAGTACAGGAGGGGTAATTTGACGATGAACCCCTTTATCTTCTCGAAAGCAACTCGTTGCTCCTGCAACCACCGAAATTTGACCCCCTTCTTGGTCAGTTCCGTGAGTGGTTTGGCCAAGTCACTGTTGTTGGACACGAACCGACGATAGTAGCCGGTGAATCCCAACTACGTCCTTGTCTCACTGAGGTTTTTGGGCATCGCCCAATTGTGCAGCGCTTGCACCTTGCTCCTGCTTGGTCGAATCCCAAATCGGTCCACCTCGTGCCCCAAGTACTCCACTGACGCAGCGAACAGTGTGCACATCTTGGGCTTCAACTTGAGGTTAGCCCTCCGCAGCCATTCAAATACCACGCGTAGGTTCCAGCACGGGATCAAGAAATCCTTTCCAAAAGCCACAATGTCGTCCAAATACACGAGGCACTGGCTCCATACAATATCTGCCAGTACCATCTCCATGAGACGACAACAACTTGCAGGCACGTTGCAGAGGCCAAAAGGCATACGTGTCCACTCATAAAGACCTCAGTGGGTCACAAAGGCTGTCTTCTCTGCATCCTCTGAATCCATTGCCACCTGCCAGTAGCCGCTTGCGAGATCAAGCGTGGAGAAGTACTTCTGGTCACTCCTGGTCACGGCACCAAACTGTGAACAAAGTCGTAGCTCCTGCATGCCTTGCCGGGTTCACACGGCCGACAAGACGGATTAATGGCGCCCTCCACGTGCACTCCGCGTGGGCGCAGCCCTCACGGCTTGGACTCTGCAAACCACACTCCTCCTTGTTGTGTTCCTGAGACGTATGCGAACACCCCACACCCAGGCTCTCCAGCCTACAGCCGACGCCTCAGAGGGAGCCTCTCGCCACTCACTGTGTGAGGTGGTGTGCAATCCCCTGGTCTCACGGAAGGCCTGCCGTAGGAGGACTTCACACCAGTGCTGACACGCATGACAGCTCCTGCTGTGCACGAACGTGGGTCCTTCAGTCCACGTAAGGTGAGTAGACGTCCAGGAGTGAGGAAGCCACAGGCTGGACCTCAGTGATGTGTGAATGTGGGCCTATTCCCTTCGGGAATAGACTGACAGCCCTACCTAGTGCAGTCCGTACCTGCTTAGTCAGAAGCTAAAGCCCTAATGGCTTCTTCAGTACTTGGTGTTAGTGTACTGATCTTAATCCTACAAGTGGCCATAGTAATAACGAACAACCTGACAAGGTGTGTGTAACATGGAAGCTTATTCTTAGTCCAGTGCAACCTATGTCACCTGCTTTATACTGAGCGGCCACCTAATGTGGCCGCGCACTGGATGCCCTAACAGAAATTTGTTTTGTTACACAATATTTATAACACAGGCTAATAGAACAGTTCTATAAAGATAGGAATCCACTGCCCCCGTTGAAGGGAGCCCCAGTTTCCGCATACATATGCCCCTGGGGACACTTTTTATTGGAAAAGAGCCACAAGATTTTAATGGTTTAGTGGCCACCTTAATTCTTTCAAAATGAATTGTTTTATAACTCATGCTAATAGAAGGGATCTATAAGTATCTGTATAACTGTACAAGGGCAGTTAATTACGTAACAAACGCTTGACCTTAAGGGTGCCTTTGTTTCATGTTCAATGATTTTTATTCGACCACGCATGAGCGAAAATCAAATCAAAGTAGCGTCAACCCAAAGGTTCGGTTGTGAAATTTACCTTCGAAGGTAAAGGTAGACGAATGAAGGTTCAAAGCTTCGGCCCACCCCTAATAGGAATCCACTGTCTCCTTTGAAGGGAAGCCCAGTTTCAGCATACATACACCCCGGAGCCACTTTTTATTGGAAAAGAACCACAAGATTTAAATGGTTTAGTGCCGACCTTAATTCTTTCAAAATGAATTGTTTTATAACTCTCGCTAATAGAAGGGATCTATAAGAAATGGAATCCACTGTCTCCCTTGAAGTGAGACACAGCTTTACCATACTTAGGACCCTGGAGCCACAAGCCACAAGATTTGAATAGCTAAGTTGCCACCTTAACTCTTTCAAATTGGATTGTATTAAAACTCAATCTAATAGAATGTGTCAATAAGGATAAGAGTTTACTGTCTCACTTAAAGGAAGAGCCCACTTCAGCATACATATGCCCCTGGAACCACTTTTTATTGGATCATTTTATAAATCACGCCAATAGAAGGGGTCTATAAGGAATGGAATCCACTGTCTCCCCTGAAGTTAGATACCACTTCACCATACATATGCCCCTGGAGCCACTTTTTATCGGGAAAAGCCACAAGATTTGAATGGTTTAGTGGCCACCTTAATTCTTTCAAATTGGATTGTTTTATCACTCAATCTAATAGTATGTGTTTGTAAGGATAGGAATGCACTGTCTCCCTTGAAGGGGACCCCTTTTCAGCATACATAGGCCGCCGAAGCCACTTTTTAGGAAAAGAGCCACAAGAATATAATGGTTTTGTTGCCACCTTAATTCTTTCAAAATGGATCTTTTTATAACTCAATCTAATAGAATAGGTCTAAAACGATAGGAATCCACTGTCATCCTTGAAAGGAGACCCCAAATTAGCATACATTGCAAACATCAATTCTTTAAAAATGGATCGTTTTATAACTCAGGCTAATAGAACAGGTCTATAAAGATAGGAATTATAGGTGGGACCTTTGTTCGGATTTAGCCTGTGAACCTTCGGGACACTTTACCGAACGAACCTTCGAACGTTCGTTAATAAGTAGGTGAGTAAATATTAAACTTTAAACACCACGTTTGGAGATAACTGTTGAGCAGAAAAATGGCAGACACAGTAAAACCTATCTTTGTTTGCGTCGTCGCCTTTCTAGAATGGTCACTGTAACACTGTGTAACAGCTCACCTGTGTTTCTATCACAGGGCAATCAGATCATGATTAGTTGAGGTCTTTTAAGATGCCCCACGCCGGGTAGGTACAAGTACTGCCTTTGATGATGCCGCTACCCTTGCTGTGATGAAGTTAGCATTAGGGCACTATCATTAAATATTACGTGATTAGGCAGACAAAACACACTGGTGCTATGGTCACTTGACTTTGTAACTTGCCTAACTAGCGACTAGTTCTCACATGAAATGATCAATTGGCAGTTAACTTTTGTGTTTGATCTGTGTCGACACTTTGTAACGGCCGCCCAGGCAAGGGGTTAAGTACTTCTTTGATTTGAGTTGATAATGGCGATTACGACTATTGTTTACTGTGGTCGTATACTTGCCTGCTAAATTATCAGTTACATAACAACTGTCCACCTGTAAGCAGCCACGAGGCTGTGTAAATAACTGTACAAGGGCAGTTGATTACGTAACAAACGCGTGACCTTAAGGTCACCTTTGTTTCATGTTCAATGATTATTATTCAACCACGCATGAGCGAAAATCAAATGAAAGTAGCGTCAACACGAAGGTTCGGTTGTGAAATTTACCTTCGAAGGTAATGGTAGACGAATGAAGGTTCAATCTTCGGCCCACCCCTAATAGGAATCCACTGTCTCCTTTGAAGGGAAGCCCAGTTTCAGCATACATACACCCCGGAGCCACTTTTTATTGAAAAAGAGCCACAAGATTTTAATGGTTAAGGGGACTGTGAACTCTTTTCTTAGGATTTTATTAAACTTTAATTTTCTCACTCATTATTGCTTCAATTCTTACAAATTACACCTTATTTTGTAGATAATTATCTAATCTAATGACACAACATGTTTTGAATTGTATAGATTGATGAAAAAAAATTATAAAGCAATTAATGAAAAAATGACAACTTTGCCTTTGAAGCATATAACTGATAGTAAAACATCGAAATGACCAAAATCACTATTCAGTTACAAAATTTGTATATTTATCTAGAAAACCTTGCCTCAATTTTTTTTATATTTTTCCTATTTATCATTTTACATGCATTTTAAGTTTTAAAACCACCTATTTTCCGAATTTTCTTGCAAATCAATACAAAAACGTTCATAATTCATCAACGAAAAAAAAAAAAATCAAAAATCCCTAGTAAGGTTTTCTTCAGAATGCATATATCTTCAAATATATACACGTTTGTGAAAATTTGATTTCATGGTTAAGGAGAAATATAAAAAGAAAAATTCATCCACTATGCAAACTTAGTTTTGAGAAAATGGGCTTTAAAGATGGCCTATCAATATACATTGATAGTAATTGACGTCTATAAAATGTATCATATAAGAAAAACTATTGATGATAAAAGGTTCATTTTAAAAAGATGTTATTCTTTATCATTTATAGCATACAAAACATTGAAAATGTAAAAATTTGATTTTTAGCCCATATAACCTTATAATCCTGCAAAGAATGAGTCATTGTTTTTCACTCCAGCTTGGTCTTTACAAAATGCGTTGTAATGGGAAAACTAGTGAAGATAAAAGGTTCATTTCAAAACATGTTGTTCTTCATAGTTTAAAGTATAATAAATATTAAAAAGCTGAAAATAGAATATTTTTCCCTTATAGAGTTCACAGTACCCTTAAGTGGAAACCCTAATTCTTTCAAAATGGATTGTTTTATAACTCAAACTAATAGAAGAGGTCTATAAACAAATGGAATCCACTATCTCCCTTGAAGGGAAACACAGCTTTACCATACATAGACCCCTCCATCCACTTTTATCGGGAAAAAAACACAAGATTTTTTTAATGGTTTGGTGGCTATCTTAATTCTTTCAAAATGGATTGTTTTATAACTAGCGCTAATAGAAGGGATATATAAGGAATGGAATCCAATGTCTCCTTTGAAGTGAGACACAACTTTACCATACATAGGACCCTGGAACCACTTTTTATTGGAAAAGGCACACAAGATTTTAATGGTTTATTGGTCGCCTTAATTCTTTATTGATGGATCGTTTTATAACTCAAGCTAAGAGAAAGGGTCTATAAGCTTTGGAATCGACTGTCTCCAATGAAGGGAGACCCCATTTCAGCATACATAGGCCCCCCGAGCCACTTTTTTTTTTGAAAAGGGCCACAATATTTTAATGGTTTAGTGGCCACCTTAATTCTTTCAATATGGATCGTTTTATAACTCAAGCTAAGGTTTTTATGGATAGGAATTCGCTGTCTCCCTTGAAAGGGAGACCCCATATTAGCATAAATATACCCACTGGGCAACTTCTTTTGGAAAAGGGCCGCAACATTTTAATGGTATAGTTGCAACATTCAGTCTCTCAAAATTGATTCTATCCCTGAATTGACCAGCCCTCAGTGGCGTCTGTATAGGTTATTGGGATGTGTATCGCGACTGCTTGGCTTGGCTTGGCAGTACACGATCAGGACCTCATTCCCAGTACAGTGCACTGAGAGTGCTTGCCATCCCCAGGGGGAAGTCTTGCTCTCTATATACTGACCTTTTGTCAGGAGACAGTGAGCCTCCTCCAGGTCATGGTGACTCGGTCACGGGCATGCAAGGAAGATAGATGTAACATAATGAGGTCACAGGTGTGTGCTGCCTGATCTGTGACAGCATGTCAGGGGTAAACAGTTTACGCTACCATATTTTTCAAGGTATGACGTTTGCTGTAAATATATACATTTAGAGGGCAATTCAACAGACTGAAGTATGGATTAATTCAGAAAATATATGTTTTTAAAACATCTGAATGTTTTCTTTATCATACATTATGCACAATAGTCCTTTTTATTCTTATAGTAAACATCATACTTAGTTTTATTATTTAGATAGGGACTAAGACCTCATACGGCGACGTTATATTGATTGAGAAAGCAGCTGCTACAAATTAGATATTTAGTAAGAACAAAATCACAAAGTGGTGTACATGAAGTGTGTGCAGGCCCCATTCATAGTGTCAATATACATTTCGAAAACATCTGAATGATTTCATTAACATGCACAATAGCTATTTTGTATTTGTTAATGGCAGTATTGATTTCAATAGATATCTGTGCACAGATGTGTATCATGGTGTATTATTATGTAAGAAACCCAGTAATTGTGTTTGCACTTTGTTTATCGACATATCAATAGTTCCACTCTCAAAGCAAGATTTTTACACTGGTTGAAACTTTTCTTCTCCTCCCCCGTTGTATAGTTAGAACTTTTGTGGTCCTTCCCTTTGACATAGGTGAAACATTTCTGGTTCCCCACATGCCCCCATCTGGTTAAATGCACGCCATTAAGAATGTAAATTATTTGCAGTGTCTAAACTGACCTGTGTAATACTTATGTAATGCACCTGTATATATGTTTAATAAGGGGTAAATAAAGTTAGTTACCATACATGGCACAGTCAGCAGGATAGAAAAATAATATATATGTTTTAAAAAATGACTTCCACAAAGTGCCCTATACGGATTGTGCATATAAAACAGAGGAGGTTGGTGAGGGGCTCGCCGTAGAGTTGATGAAGTTACATGCAGCTGTACACAGTGCTCCATATCTCTTTATGACAAGAACAAAAAGCCAGAGAGACCAGATATAGACACTGGATGCTCTGAATCAGAATGGGCTTTCTTCAAACGGGAGTGGGACATCTACACAAAACGGTCATGCATTACATCCATCTCTTTCTTCTTCATGCGTAAACTTGTCAGATAGATTGGGAGGGAGCCAGAGTAATAGACAGAGAGAGTGAATGGAAAACCAGGACCATCAAAGAGTCTGTACACATCCGAACCTGCAAGCAGGTTATGAACAGGGACGAGGGGGGGCACCAACTCTCGCGACTTTATGATTCCATCCTCGTTCAGGATCAGAATGTTTGACCTTTGACATTGCGCGGGAAGAACATTCTGAGGATGCCAACAGTTATTTGGCGAAACTGTAAATGTTTTAAAAATATCTAGTGTTGTGAACAAAGAAAGATGAACAAATATATTTAATTCCAACACAATGAACACATTCAAGAATAGATAATGTTTATGTTTCATAATGTTTATGAATATCTAAGAGACATAAAAGGTTGAGAACACTTAACTCCTTGATTGAGCATTAAACAACAAAATACATACTTTTTGTCAATTTCTGTCTAATATTATAATTTCTAGTGCATTGTTTGTAGAAAGGCTTTAAGCCAAAGGGCTAATATGCACTGTCTAATTAATAAGTTATGGCTTTGCCCATAAATATAAATAGTTCTTTGCACTAACTTGTTAAACTATTTATATTTGATACTTGCCTCTTTTTTGACCTACTATTATTATTGGGTTTAACATTGGAATTATGTAAAGTAGAATTTTTAAAACGATAATCCATCATTAGTTTTACTCAAATAACCCTGGTTGGATAGCAATAATTAGAAAATAAAATTTGAATTAATTTGTTTATGATAGGCTTCTTTGTCAGTTTTTAATTTTATAGACAATATTGGGTTGTATAGCTATGATTAAGAATCACCAATTTTAAGATTAAATGTTCTTTATTTATCTATAAACCACACATATAATGAATGATAAAGACAAATAATTAGAGCTGTCTAAATGATATTTCTAAAAAAATGAACATCACTATTTTCAAAATTTCACAGGTTTTAAGTTGCCACCATTACAGGGTGGCACAAAAATATAACTGCTAATCAGTATCCATGTCTTTTCAACCTACTTGTATTAATTGTATTCCTTTACAATGCTGCTACAAAATCAACTTAATTATAATGAAAAATCAGTTGCATATATTATTTCAAAATAGATACTGGTGTTTTACTGTAGAATTGTTGGTTGAGTTGATGGATTATAATATTTTGCTAAACCCCTGTGTTATGCTTGAGTGGCTTTGTCACCAGGCTAGCCAGAACTAAGGCAGATGGTGGGGGGGCGTGATATGGTGAAGCATAACTGTTTGTGTGAAAATCTACAAAAATACTTTTTTAAACTGATGTACAGACTATGAAATGAGAATAATGTCAATATGCATAACACAAGTTTTTGTGCATATTCATAAAAACTCACTCATTTTGTTTACCCTATCATGCATTTACTTCTTAAAATATATAATATGATAGGTAAAATATAACTTTTCCACTACCCCACAACACAACAGCTAGTTCAACACTTTCAACAGTCACATGTAGCAAACACAACTTTCCACAAAACTGCACTTTTTGGCACATCACATCTCCCATTTCTGGAATGTTTATAACATTACACACTACACCGAGGCTCAACAGCAGACTACAAATACCCATTATAAAACACACAATTGGAAGTACAGTGTCATATAATAGGCACTGCTGTAGTGTAGGTTGTATTTCAACAGTGACAGTATTATATGGGTAGCCACTGTTGCCACTGTTAGCCACTGTTGAGTGGGGATGTCCAGTACCACGTCCATATCTGGCGTGCATCTGCAAACATACAAGGATAAAAAGAAATACTTGGTTTTGGTATCCCGTTTACAGATCTAGTGAGCTGGTAAAACGAATAGTTTTCAAACTAGATTTTAAACTGGTTTAATATGCAATCAACCTCCGCTTGGCGTCCAATTAATAAAATCTGAAAATCATTTTTACAATAAAACACAACTTTGTTTTTCAAGGGGCCTCAGGACCATGTTTTTAAATGCTTTTTTGCAATCAACAATTATAAAATCTGAAAAATCATTTTTACAATAAAGCACAGAGGGGCATGCGGCAAACGCTTTTTACGTTATATCACAAAAGCACAACGGGTCTTGCTACGACAGTTTTGACAGTTTTTCTCTTATTGAGCTCTGCTTGCTGAGAGGGGTCAACCCGAGCATAACCTATTTCAACGGGAAGATTATGCAGTTCAGGTTGAATGAATTTAACATTAGCGTATGGGATACTGTAACAAAAGTGGCTCATACAAAATGCATCCTGATAGATTAACAACGTGCCCAACGAACGAAGTCAGTGGGTGCATGTCTGATCAAGGCTGGCACGGTTGGTGAAGCTAAATATGGCGTCAGGTGTCAGACAGTGTAATTGCGCAATGCAGCATATAGGCGAAGTCGAGGTGTGTGTCCTTCAGTCAGGGAAGATTAGCTCAGTCGGGTAGAGCAACCGCCCATGACATATGACCGGTCTGAATCATGGACTGGAGACCGTGGTTCGAGTCCACGATCTTCCAAATTACCTTACAAAAGCAGCACTGACTTTGTTTCAATTGGTGGAAGACAAGGAGTGCTTTGGTAGAAGCCACCAGGTAGCTCCCTGTGAAATTGTCCATTGGTAGTGGGCTGGCCCTGTGCGCAAGACATTGGGGGGGGGGCTACCGCCCGGGAATTTCGAACTCAGGTAGATGGGTAATGTATCTGACGGATGATGGAAAGTTGGATCTGAGAATTTTACAGGTCCCTCGGTCACCGAAAGCTGACTATGGGACCCAGGGTGAAACTGGGAGAATTCCTGATCTGATAATAGTGTTCTGTAAATAAATTGTGTTGCGTGCCCCTTGAAAGATAGAACTCCCTATCTC
Source organism: Streblospio benedicti (assembly GCA_019095985.1). NCBI lineage: Eukaryota > Metazoa > Annelida > Polychaeta > Spionida > Spionidae > Streblospio > Streblospio benedicti. The sequence continues at coordinate 23,545,284 of CM032661.1, forward strand.
GCTATCTCCAAGAGCCCTATGAACTATTGATGCCACTGCATGAGGCTTCAGATCGATCCCGGGATATTTCCCGGATGGGATCTGGCTCGAGCCAGGCTCAGGCTCCATGCAGTGGTTCCGGATCCACCCCAGGATGTGAGGAGTGGTAGCGTTCACCATCCGCCTCCAGCTCGTACTGCCCGGATCGGATCTGGCGCTGGTATGGGGGTTGTCGATGGAGTTGGGGGAGTCTGTAACAAAAGTGGCTCGGACACAATGCATCCTGATAGATTAACAATGTGCCCAACAAACGAAGTCAGTGGGTGCATGTCTGATCAAGGCTGACACAGTTGGTGAAGCTAAATATAGTGTCAGGTGTCAGACAATGTGATTGCGCAACACAGCATATAGGCGAAGTCAAGGTGTGTGTCCTTCGTCAGGGAAGATTAGCTCAGTCGGTAGTGCAACCGCCCATGACATGACCGGACGGGAGACCGTGAGTTCGAGTCCACGATCCTCCAAATTACCTTTACAAAGCAACACTGACTTTCGTTTCAATACTATTCTATTTATTCCGATACTGTTGGCAAGGTTCGACGAAATCTTCTGACTAGGAGGCCGAGCCATTAAAGGCTACTTTCCCTACCTGTTTAACAGGAATGACAGGTTCGATTACACGGGACCCATTCCAGGTGCTGAATACTTTTCACCAGACACTATATCGCCTAAAGGCTCGTGAGAAGTTTCTGTGGCACGCCAGCAGGTGGCGGCTGGGGTTTACATCGAAAGCAAGGGATTGAGAAGTATTGTGGAGAGCGATACGCTCATTTTAGGGCTAGGGGCTCATGGATTATTAACAAAATGAAATTTTCAATGCTGGTCATTTCTTAGGGAAAAAAAATGAACAAAATTCCTGAAATTGACCTACTAGTGTAACCTTGATGGAGAGGTCAAAGATCAAATGTAGATGTTTAATTTGAATTCCACACACACATGTTCCTATCTAAGGTCAATACAAGTTGTTACTCTAAATTTGTTATTAAATCGAGATAAATGCAATTTTATGAAATTTTGACCATTAATGACCCCTGTTTGACCTTGAAGGAGAGGTCGAAGGTCAAATCTGATGTTTTATTTGGATTCCACATACACATGTTCCTATCTAAAGTCAATACAAGTTTTTACTCTAAATTTGTTATTAATCGAGATAAATGCAATTCTATGAAATTTTGACCCGATGACCCCTGTTTGACCCCGAAAAATATATTTCGCCATCAAATATTTTGGGCAAACGCTATTTTTCCTTAAGAGTAGTATCTAAGGTACAAAAAAAATTTGTTTGCGAAACTCCCTACGGGGGGTGTTTCATCTTCGAGCCAGTGGACTATATCCCATGTGGATACCTTTGTAAAAAATTAGAATTGTCCATGTAAGGCAGATGTCCTGAATAGAGAGGTTTTTAATATGGTATTGAAGTAATTGGAGAAGAGAAATGTGTCCATACAATACGGGTCTCCTAAATATAAAGGTGCCTACATAGACAGGTTTCACTGTACCTCGGACCTTATTTCAGCATTTCAGCAAGTATTACTGCGTATTAATTTCATAATATCTGAAGATTTAAAAAAATGCATAAATAGTTTTCTGATGAATTAAACATTTTATAAAGAGAAGTGGTAGATACAGTTATCATCCAATCAATGGAATAAACATCTTTGTTGTGTCAACACTTTAAAAATGTGTTGACAACATTGGATTATGGCATAAACTTTGTAAAACCTTGTACCTATTGTAATATCGTTCATGACAGAAGAAAACACAATCTCAAATATGGATGTTAGAAAATTTTCATCAATTGCTTGAATACAAGGTCACAAAAATGAAAAAAGAAGGCTGGGGCGGCGTTGATAAACAATTTAAGAAAGAACCACAGAATTCAGAAGTAACAAGCTGACTGTTTTATTATGTACCTAAAAGATATGCCTATATTTTAAACAACATTTTGTGTTTAAAAAATTTTAAAAAATTTTTTTTTGAAAAATAAAATTGCTTATGTGGTGGGCTATTTTTTGTAAATGAGTGATGTAAAATCATGACTATGAGAATTTTCCCCTAATTGAAGAAATGTATTAGGCTTCCCTTAAGAAAATATCCTGGTTTTGTATTTAGCGAAATCATGACACACAACAAACCTGTATTTTGTATTTAACAAACGTTTTTTTTCGATGAAAAACTAAATTACAACACATAACCAAGTAAATTATATGAAATAGAACGATAAAATATTTAAAGTAATAATAAAAATAATACTTGAATCAATTCAAGTTTCTATTAGGTTCTTTTTACACTCTTATCTTTCTACACAAAACACACCAAACAAATCTATTCACAAGGTATAATATACGAGAATAAGGACTGCATATATGTGTCAGAGCCCTGCACAAAATTATCAAACCACACTGAAACATACCCGTGTGCGTCTACATGTACCCAATTACCGTGTAACTTTCAAAAATGAAAAACCATACCCAACCCATACCCACAACCATTCAACCCATACCCAAATTGTACCCGTGGTTTAAAAACCATGCCCGGACCGTACCTGTACAACTACCCGCGTTTTATTCATGAGAGAAGTAAATCAGTAATCATAGAAGTAAATAAGTGACACAGGATTCTTTCATTTCACCTTTCATCAGTTTAGGCATTTTTGATTCAAATTGTGGCTAAGTACAGGCTGATCTTTTGGTTTTGACCATTTATGTTTGCCTATGGTTGCCATACCAGTCCTGCCTTTTTTGTGACACAGAACATGGTTGCATTGCTTGCATGCTACATAGTCCAGATCTTTATTTCTATCAGAAACTATTCCAAATGATTGCCAAACATTTGACTTTGCACTGCCATTGATTTTAATTGTAGTTCTTTATTAATAATTGCTTAATAGTCTGGATATCCATTTTAACTATATTCTGTATTTTAACCACTGCTATCCAATACCATAGGAGATAATGTTGAATTAAATTTTGGCTTTGTCATATGTATAAGAAATCTTTGTGCCAAAATAGTAAGTTATATTCTGGGATGCATCCTCCCTAATCGAACAAGATATAAAACTTGTCTGCACACAATGACTTCAGAGAAAAAACAGCTGATAGTGAAACATCTTCTCTGTTGTTAAAATTTACTATTTACTTTCATTTAACCCAATAACCATATCACTAACTTATCACTGTACTAATGACTGACCTAAAAGTTAGTGTTTATTTGAACAAAAGTGGTTAATCCAGTAAGGCTTACTTTACAAAGGGTTTGTAGCATGGTTCTGTAACTTATGCAAAAACACAGAGGCCAGTTACATTTAAGGCTAACCTGATATTGTCTTATTATGTATCAGTGCTTTACAAAGTCCAATATGCATCTTATTCAAAATGATTTGAATCTAATCAACTCAATCAAGTTATTGCAAATATAGATATTTTCATATGTTGTGAACATATATCAGGGCGAATTGTTTGGTATTTGTATAAATATTAATTATCTATTGCAATAATGCTGTATGTTGAATCAATTTTATTCATCTCAAATTGAAATAATTACCCTACTAACTTGTGCTTACATTCAATTACTATTAGTATTTGGCAAAACATGCCTGATGAAATTGTAAATCTTAATATAATGTATTACACAATTTTGTAAGCTAAAAGAGTTCCCATCAAAAGTATTCAAAAGATAACAATTAGCCTATGTTGATATCATTTTTCTGAAGCAAACATATAATTTAGCCTTGAGGTATGTTTAATGGAAAGTATCTCTATGAGTGTGGATTTTTGTTGAACATTGGCAATCCAACCAGGCAGAACTAAGTAACTATCTACATGTACCTAGTAAAATGACAAAAATGACCAGACAGTTGTGACACAATTAACCATTGTGGCACAAGCTGTTAAATGAAGTTCTGTTCTAAAACAGGATATAGCCTGGCAATAAGAATAATGAAATACATGTATAATGAGAAATGCTACCATTATAAGAAAATCAAACCATGGGTATATCACGGTTCAATACGGGAAGGGCCCATAAATCCTAGAACGTTGATAAAACCAAACCGGTGGAATGGTACAGATCTCGAAACCGTAAACGTATACTTTTTGAAAAATGCTACCAGTATCCAACGACGGTTACCTTTGTGTTTTTAATACGCTTCATACGCACCGCGACACGGGTAGGACTGAACCGGCCAAACCGACCCATAGCTTTGTGATAAGGGCTGCTTACAGGCTACTAGTACAATGCAAACATGACAATTGATAACTGTTACATATGTGCTGTAGCTTTGGTAAATAAAAGAACATGCTGTTGTTTATTCAATAAATAGATAGGCACACGTAACACACAGTTTTCCCCTTCTGGTGAGAATTGTTATTACGGGATTATCTCTACAAGTATAAATTTGTATTTGAATGAACTCTTGACAGTGTACTTCTAGAGACTTCCCCTCATATCTGATGAGGTTTCATAAACAATCACACTACAAAATAGATCTCATATGGGGAGAGGGTTAAAATTAAAGACACAAGCAAGCTTTCGGACGCATACATGTATGTGAATATCATAAAAACCAGACAAATATAGCGTATCATTTCCCATCTGACTATTTAGTAAAATCCTGACTTTGGCACTATATATCTACTATAAAATGCGGCCGTGAAAGGATATATATCTAAAACATTTGAGACTATCTACTGGTTTATAACTATAGAAGATATGATGAGCCATTCTTTCTGTTTCTTGGTAACTCTCACCCTCAGAACCTTAGACAGGCCTGCCAGCGTAATATTATGCATGCTGAACTGTCCATTCTCATCAAACTCGTCCAACAGATCATACTGACTGCAAGCGGTAGCACTGATCATCAGCCGCCACATTGCACGTCTCGACAATTCCATGTCGTAGGTAGTCATTCTGTTGGATTTGGCTTCCCGTGGAAATTTCTACAGATTTGAGTCGAACAGGTTTCACAAATTCAACGGTAAATGTGTCATTTAAAGTTGGGGACTTTCCCCAGAAGAACAAGTCCGACCGGCTAGCATATGCAAGGCTAGGTGCGTGGATTAGGTATGTCTCTAGGTAGAGTTGACCATTGCTGGGGGTTGTTGACTTGAGGTCTTCGGCCGAATACTGGACTTTTTTTTCCGTCTGCCAGTTGCACTTCTTCCAAGTCTAGCGGGTCTGGGTTCTTGAAGTCCTTGTCCATGAACTTATTCAAGGGCTTTTTAACAGTTTTATTCTTTGTTTTCTTGAAGAGATGAATGAAGTCCAAAGTGCTGAAAGAGCGTAGGCTTTTCGACAATTGCTTTTGGGTTGTGTCAGTAGCCGACAAAAATACTGAAACAGCCAGTCCACGGGCATTTCATAGTAAAAAAACATAAACAGAAATTTGGCAAAAGCGCTCAAGATCTGATGCACGAAATAGTTTCCCTATGAAGCCTAGATGGCTAAATTCAAGAGCTGCCCAGGTTTTGTTGGTGTATTTTGTAATGGCTGCTTGTATCCTAGGATACATGTCTATTGCAGAAATGACATCATCTTCAATCTGCAGATAGAAGTCTGCCAGATCTTTTCCATAGTAGAACATAAAGGCGAAATCCACAACTTGCTTGGAGCGCCAGTAAACACGTTGGGGTGAATCTTTGTAATTTCTTTTTAGGTTAGTTAGAGAAGGGTATGCAGTGCTAGGCATTTGCATAATTTGAATAAAGCCACTGTCTAAATGGTGCTGATAACGTTGCTTGATGATCCTGAAAAAAAGAAAAAGGCTTACAAATAAAAGGTTTTTTTTAGTAATCATGACTGTAAAAGACATTTCTATAACTAAAAAGTTACAGTAGCAAAGATGGTGATACACACACACACAAAAAAAGTTTAGAACAGATTTGCTTTGATTTTAGGGATTACAGTATTTTAATGCAGTATCTGAACAGTGGGCGATTAGGAAACCTCCGTGTGATGAGTTTGCCCATTGGCAGAGTTCGATAAGATCAGTATGTATGCTACTTTATTTTTAACTTTAATTTGAGGAAAAAAAACATATTGGTGGCAGCCATACAGAGGACTTATCGAAATAGCCAGAAATGTAGGTTCAACATATATATGGGTGTAACCTAAATGTAACCTTTATAAAATATCAAGAAATCATACGTACTGTATTACCAGATTCTGTTTATCTGTATCGAAATCACATGGAAAAATTAGAATTACTACATCTTCAGTATCGGGGATATGCCGAATGAGGGACTTCAATGTTTTTTCCATGTATGACGTTCCACCCACTTGGCGGTAGACTGTGGGGATTCCAATCACCAGATGTCCTGGAGTTTAAAAAAATGTAAAAAATTAAATGTACAATAACCTATTAGCGTTATTTTATTCAAATTACTAGCTGCTCAGGTTGAAACAGATGAGACCCCCACCCCACCCCCTCCCAATCATTCCCTCTATCCCCCATCACTCACTATACGCCGCCGGGGGGGGGGTGGGGGGGGGGGGTCTTGCATTGTCTTACATTGTCGGCGAAGTACGGATGTGCCTCCAAAATGGGTTACCCTTTTCACTCCCTTTATTTTCCTTTTTTGGTATAGACATGAGCCCTTATCTTTGTAATGAATCATTAGATGTTAAATTTACCAGTTAATATTTGGTAGAACGGTTGAAATGATCTAAGAATGATTAACCTCATCCTAGGTGTACTATTACAATAAAATTGTAACATTAACAGTTTGAAATGAATTAATGGTTATTATGTTCATTGATATGTAAGTGTTTTCAAGTGGTTTAGAAATGGGTCCATTTTTTGCTCATACCCAAGCCCCGATTGGGTTGGTTAAGACTATACACACTAGGTCTGTAGGCTATGAAATCAACTCAGAATTCAGTACGAAATTCAGCACGAAATTCAGCCAAACGCAACGGGATGACCCCGTTTTTGCGTAAGGTTTTGAACGAATGACGTACATCACTTTCAGATAACTACGTCACACGTATGTTGATAAGTTGATTACTGCACCTACTGTACTCAATCATAGATAACTAATACTTTCATATCGGCTAAGAAGAAGTAATTACACAAATAAAAGCAGTGATGCTTCTATTTCTCAAAATTAACATAGAAATGTCAAGGTACATTTAACAGTTTAATGAGTTTAATGCGACTCTCCCGCTGAAAGTTGCCACTGAAATCCGGTGGTCTGTCTGCGAATGTACGTCTATCAAAACGGGAATAGCTCAATATTTAAGGTTGTGGAGCTTATAAAACTGCGTACTTCTTCATACATGTAAAATTTACTACTGAATCCGATTTCATGCATAATAGATGTTTACATACAAAAATTTCTGAGTGAAAACGTTTGGTTGTTTATTCCAGGGATCGGCAAAATATCTGCGTAGTTGACACCACATTTTATTCGTTTTCAAAGAAACACATGAAGTCCGTGTGCTGTAAAGTGTGAGCATTTAAAAATAAAAATTTTGATGCCGAAATATGAAATTATGAGGCGGATTTGCAGTGCCCATG
>CM032661.1:23552935-23659414 GCA_019095985.1 Streblospio benedicti
CATGAAAATAGGTACGGTTGTGCCTCTGCGGGAAAAATAAGGTACCCATCCATATACTACCTAATATGTATACATAAGCAGTTTCTTAAGGCCCAAAACCCTCATATTATGTCTTGTTTATGTGCGGAAAATTTATGGAAAAAGAATTATTATGAATAATTGTTTATTATGATAATGAATATGATAAATGAATACGAAAGTTGGTCATAAAGTATAGAAAATATTAGTATGAGGACGCACACAAGTAGTAGAGAAAACTCTATGTAGTTATAGACACTATAAGCCAACATTGGCTGCCTCCATTAATATTTTCTTTTTATTACGCTCCTGTATAACAGAGAAAAAATGGAACACAAGTTGAAGAATAAGTATAGGGCTATATAACATCTGTGTGTCACACTTTCATTGCTGTTAATGATGGCTGATGTAAGTCCGCGTGTGCAGGTTCACTTATCTGTACATGATTCGTGATTTTAATAAAATGTTAGGGGAATATGGGAATACCAGTAGAGGAACATAGGCCGCAAAATCCAGCCTCGTAATTTCATATTCAGTATCAAAATTTTTTTTTTGTACATTGATGCTCACACGGCACACGGACGGATGTTTCGTTTGTGTCGTCTGAAATGGATATTTGATGACAATTCAAATGTCGGATCATATAAGGTGTTTGACAGCAGTCTTATGAAACCTGGGCTCCGTATATCATGTGTTTCTTTGAAAACGAATAAAATGTGGTGTCAACTACGCAGATATTTTGCCGATCCCTGGAATAAACAGCCAAACGTTTTCACTCAGAAATTTTGTATGTAAACATCTATTATGCATGAAATCGGATTCAGTAGTAAATTTTACATGTATGAAGAAGTACGCAGTTTTATAAGCTCCATAACCTTAAATATTGAACTATTCCTGTTTTGATAAACGTACATTCGCAGACAGATCACCGGATTTCAAATGGCAACTTTCAGCGGGATAGTGACATTAAACTCATTAAACTGTTAAATGTACCTTGACATTTCTATGTAAATTTTGAGAAATAGAAGCATCACTGTTTTTATTTGTGTAATTACTTCTTCTTATCCGATATGAAAGTGTTAGTTATCTATGATTGAATACACGAAACCACGGTTTCGTGACGTGCTGTACTTTGGCCCGATTGCAGGTAAGATTCTCGTTCCCCGTAGTAAATAGAGAGAAATTGCCGACTTTCTACCCAAGAGTCTTGTATTAAAATTGTGCTAATCTTCTTACTTTTAACTTCGGCTGAATTCGCTAACCTCTGCTCTACAACATACTAGAAGTATTCGCAGAAATAATTGATAATAAAGATTTGCTGAGACATTTACTTTTCCATCTTTTTGCATCCACTACCAAATGAAAATACTGCACAGAGTCCTGACAGCAAACGTTTGACGTTCCACGAGAGCGTTGGATCACAAACAAATACTGACTAGCAGGTGGTTGCTCACAAAATGCTTCCTTCTAATTTTCGGGATAACTTTCTCTCAAACGAATTATAAAATGTGATGATATTACTAGAGCATGCAAACAGCCATACCTTACCAGAAAATAATAACAAATGGAGCTGTCAACACACGGGTTAAGAAATATCTATAGGTGTTTGGTTGAATTTGAAGGATTGGTTAAATGTAACATTATTACTACAGCTTGCACACAGGAATAACTTATAAGAGTTCTATTGCAGATACAGCTGTCAAGACACGGATTTAGTTTAGAAAGACGATCTTGGTAGATTTATATAGTTTGCTGACGGAAATCAACCACCATACATATAGTCTTTTGGCTGTTATTTCCGTTATTATCTGCCCTATTAATGTAAAATTAGGATTGGTCAATCAGTAGTAACAGGCGTTCAATCCATTCATATCATTGGACATTTTCTGATACTTTTACGGGTTATAATAGCTGAGTTTGACTTAGGTGCACATTGGAAAATAATGCCACTATATGGTCAAACTAACGAGCTTGTATATCTTTACTATCTATCATAATCTCATCTCCATCCAGTATGTTGTGGGCGAGTTTATATATAATTAGTTCTAATTCATAAATAGGATAAATAATAGATTTAAACCATATAAATATTGTGTCAAAATACGGCAAATTTCCCTTCATTAACACGGGAGCGAGTTTTATTTACCTGTAACTCAACGCTCGTGGCTGACGCATCCTCCATCACATGCTTTGCTACGGCGAACGTACATACGTATGAATCAGAGCTTTTTCATCAAGGCTGTTTCTTGAAACCGTGTTTTCGTGTATACAGTAGGTGCAGTAATCAGTTTATCAACATAAGTGTGACGTAGTTATCTGAACGTGATGTACGTCATTCGTTCAAAACCTTACGCAAAAACAGGGTCATCCCGGTGCGTTTGGCTGAATTTCGTGCTGAATTTCGTGCTGAACTTCGTACTGAATTCTGAGTTGAGTTCATTGACTACAGACCTCGTGTGTATAGTCTTAACCAACCCAATCGGGGCTTGGGCATGAGCAAAAAATGGACCCATTTCTAAACCACTTGAAAACACTTATATATCAATGAACATAATAACAATTGATTCATTTCAAACTGTTAATGTTACAATTTTATTGTAATAGTGCACCTAGGATGAGATTAATCATTCTTAGATCATTTCAACCGTTCTACCAAATATTAACTGGTAAATTTAACATCTAATGATTCATTACAAAAATAAGGGCTCATGTCTATACCAAAAAGGGAAAATAAAGGGTCATGTCTATACCAAGGGGGTGAAAAAGGTAACCCATTTTGAGGCACATCCGTACTTACGCCCACAATGCAAGACAATGCAAGACACACACACACACCGGCGGGGGGGGGGGTAGGGGCGGGTGGAATATTTAATCTTCTCCGCACATGTTTACCAGGGGTAGCAGTAGTTGGGGAGTGATATTAGAGGGATCAATCATTGCCATATGCATGTAGTGTCTACATTACTGTCACATATGACGATGGAGAAAGGTACCTGTATACTGATGGGAGCTAGTGTGAGGGATGGGGGATAGAGGGAATGATTGGGAGGGGGTGGGGGTCTCATCTGTTTCAACCCGAGCAGCGCCGGGTAGACAGCTAGTATTTTGAATAAAATAACGAAAATAGGTGATTGTTAATTTGATTTTTACTTTTTTTAACTCCAGGACATCTTGTTATTGGAATCCCCACCGTCTACCCGCAAGCGGGTGGAACATCATGCATGAAAAAAACATTGAAGTCCCTCGTTCGGCATGTCCCCAATACTGAAGATGTAGTAATTCTAATTTTTGCATGTGATTTCGATACAGATAAACAGAATCTAGTAATACAGTACGTATAATTTCTTGATATTTTTTAAAGGTTACATTTAGGCTACACCCATATATACGATGAACCTACATTTCTGGCTATTTCGATAAGTCTTCTGTATGGCTGCCACCAATATGTTTTTCCCCTCAAATTAAAGTTAAAAAAGAAAGTAGCATACACATACTGAACTTATCAAACGCTGCCAATGTGCAAACTCATCAGACGGAGGTTTCCTAATCGCCCACTGTTTAGATACGGCATTAAAATACTGTAATGCCTAAAATCTAAGCAAATCTGTTCTAAACTCTTTTGTGTGTGTGTGTGTATCACCATCTTTGCTGCTGTAACGTTTTAGTTACAGAAATGTCTTTAACGGTCATGATTGCTACAAAAGCCTTTTATTTGTAAGCTTTTTTCTTTATTTTCAGGATCATCAAGCAACGTTATCAGCACCATTTAGACAGCGGCTTTATTCAAATTATGCAAATGCCAAGCACTGCATACCCTTCTCTAACTAACCTAAAAAGAAATTACAAAGATGCACCTCAACGTGTTTACTGGCGCTCCAAGCAAGTTGTGGATTTCGCCTTTATGTTCTACTATGGAAAAGATCTGGCAGACTACTATCTACAGATTGAAGATGATGTCATTTCTGCAATAGACATGTATCCTAGGATACAAGCAGCCATTACAAAATACACCGACAAAACTTGGGCAGTTCTTGAATTTAGCCATCTGGGCTTCATAGGGAAACTATTTCGCGCATCAGATCTTGAGCGCTTTGCCAAATTTCTGTTTATGTTTTACTACGAAATGCCCGTGGACTGGCTGTTTATACACTTTTATCGGTTACTGACACAACCCAAAGCATTTGTCGAAAAGCCTACGCTCTTCCAGCACTTTGGACTTCATTCATCTCTTCAAGAAAACAAGGATAACACTGTTAAAAAGCCCTTAAATAAGTTGATGGACAAGGACTTCAAGAACCCAGACCCGCTAGACTTGAAAGAAGTGCAACTAGCAGGCGCAGCAGATGCAAAAGTCCAGTATTCGGCCGAAGACCTCAAGTCGAACAACCCCCCAGCAATGGTCACCTCTACTCTAGAGACATACCAAATCCACGCACCTAGCCTTGCATATGCTAGCCGGTCGGACTTGTTCTTCTGGGGAAAGTCCCCAACTTTAAATGACACATTTACCGTTTATTTTGTGAAACCTGTTCGACTCAAATCTGTAGAGATTTCCACGGGAAGCCAAATCCAACAGAATGACTACCTACGATATGGAATTGTCGAGACGTGCAATGTGGCGGCTGATAGCAGTGCTGTCAGTGCTGCCGCTTGCAGCCAGTATGATCTGTTGGACGAGTTTGATGAGAATGGACAGTTCAGCATGCATAATATTACGCTGGCAGGCCTGTCTAAGGTTCTGAGGGTGAGAGTTACCAAGAAACAAGAAGAGTGGCTCATCATATCTTCTATAGTTATAAACCAGTAGATAGTCAACTGTTTTAGATATATATCCTTTCACGGCCGCATTTTATAGTAGATATATAGTGCCAAAGTCAGGATTTTACTAGATAGTCAGATGGGAAATGATACGCTATATTTGTCTGGTTTTTATGATATTCACATACATGTATGCGTCCGAAGCTTGCTTGTGTCTTTAATTTTAACCCTCTCCCCATATGAGATCTATTTTGTAGTATGATTGTTTATGAAACTTCATCAGATATGAGGGGAAGTCTCTAGAAGTACACTGTCAAGAGTTCACTCAAATACAATTTATACTTGTAGAGATAATCCCGTAATAACAATTCTCACCAGAAGTGGAAAACTGTGTGTTACGTGTGCCTATCTATTTATTGAATAAACAACAGCATGTTCTTTTATTTACCAAAGCTACAGCACATATGTAACAGTTATCAATCGTCATGTTTGCATTATACTAGTAGCCTGTAAGCAACACATATCAGAGCCCTGCTATGGGTCGGTTTGGTTCGGTTCGGGTAAGCCTACCCGTGTCCGCGGTGCGAGTACGGGTACGCAAACACAAAGGTCTACGGGTACGGGTTGGATACTGGTAGCATTTTTCAAAAAGTATACGTTTACGGTTTCGTTACCGGTACCATTCCACCGGTTACGGTTTTGTCAAGGTTCCTAGGATTTATGGGCCCTACCCGTATTGAACCGTGATATACCCATGGTTTGATTTTCTTATAATGGTAGCATTTCTCATTATACATGTATTGCATTATTCTTATTGCCAGGCTATATCCTGTTTTAGAACAGAACTTCATTTAACAGCTTGTGCCACAATTCAAATGTCGGATCATATAAGGTGTTTGACAGCAGTCTTATGAAACCTGGGCTCCGTATATCATGTGTTTCTTTGAAAACGAATAAAATGTGGTGTCAACTACGCAGATATTTTGCCGATCCCTGGAATAAACAACCAATGTTTAAAAACTTTTCACTCAGAAATTTTGTATGTAAACATCTATTATGCATGAAATCGGATTCAGTAGTAAAAGCTCGTGGCTGACGACCCGGAAGTGGGCGCCTTCGTCAAAGGGCTAGATCCCGTCCGATTCGTGTCAAGATTGGATTTACAGGAGGCGTTTTTTGGTGGACGGACCGAGTCCTTCAGCCTGTATAACGATGCGGGGATGGGGAAGATATCCGATACCTAGACTTCACCTCCCTCTCCCCCTACGTCATGAAGAACGGGGTTTACGGGTGCGGTCACCCTGATGTTTTTAACGGGGGAGGACATCAAGCTTGAGTGGCTCGACACGTATTATGGCGTGATGAAGGTTCGTATCTCGCCACCCCAAGCCCTCCACATACCCGTCCTGCCTCTCAGGGTAAATGGCAAGCTGATCTTTCCCCTGTGCCGCACCTGCGCAGAGCTGATAAGCCAGGACCCTTGCACCTGTACAGAGGCCGAGCGCTCCTGGACAGGGTGTTACCACACCGAGGAGCTCCTAGTGGCATATGATATCGGGTACGTCATCAGCAAGGCGTACGAGGCTGCACAATTTCCCACCCGAGAGGCGTGTGGCCTGTTTGAAAACTATGTGAATACATTTTTAAAAATAAAGCAGGAGTCTAGCGGATACCCACTAGGTGTGACCACCGAGGGTGAGAAGCAAGCCTACTTCGAGAAGTACGCCGAGATCGAAGGGGTGGAGCTCGATAAAAAGCTAATCACGAAAAACAGTGGGCGGCGCTTCCTGGCCAAGCTGTTTCTCAATTTGTTTTGGGGCTTCATGGCCATGTGAGCCGACCGTACCAGCGTCACCCTCCTAGGGGCTGGGGAGATGCATAAGCTCCACCAATTGGATGCAGACCCTGGTGTGGAGCTGAAGCGCTTTTCCATCGTCTCCCCATTCACACTCATGGTTGAGCATTCTCCCACCAAAGCTCTCGTCACTGATCCACGTACTAATAATATGTACGTGGTTCTTACGGTCACTGCACTTGGACGGTTACAGCTATACATAACAAGGCCTCAGCCGCTGCTGGTGAGCGTGTGGCATATTGTGACACGGGCAGCGTCGTCTTCAAAGAGGCGCTCAATGTTCAAACCCTCCGTGTGTGTGTGTGTGTGTGTGTGTGTGTGTGTGTGCGTGCGTGCGTGTGTGCGTGCGTGCGCGTGCGTGCGTGCGTGCGTGCGTGCGTGCGTGTGTAGCGAAACGTCCGCATACCTGTGATATTTTACATAATGTCAATACTATTTATTGTTTATACCGTCTTGGGGGCTGTTATTGAGTCGCTTCAGCAGCTGAAGTGAAAGCCTTGTGTTTCGTTCGTTTGTAACTACGTATGTATAAAGCATTCAAACTTTGTACAATGCTTAGATGCCTACTGAACATTAACTATATTCAATTGTGGCACTTTGCCAATTAGGGTTTACCTTTCAAAGGGCCATTTTAATTATTTTCTTTCTATTTTCCACTATAATTTCAATACTCTTCGAAACATGACATATATATCCCCTTATATCCGGTAGAACCTCAAATTAAGACCACCTCTCTATTGAGACCACTTTCTATAACAAGACTACTTTTTGACGGTTCCAAACTTTTAAAAAATTACCGAAATGAACATCCAAATAGAAACCACCTCTCTATTGAGACCACCAAACAATGGTCCAAATGGTGGTCCTAATAGAGAGGTTCTACGGTATATGCAGAGGATCGTGATAAGAGGGAGGGATGTTGAGAATCAACACGATTATCAACAAGTAAAAAACCACATTCTTCAATAGCACAATCCTATATTTATGGTGCACTAGATCCCGTCCTCAAGTCATATCATCACCAAATAAACGTACTGTGTCTACAAACTAGAATACTATTTGACCAATTGTCAGAATGATTATCGCTATGGATGCTGAGGAAATGCACCAAATCAGCATACTGGTCGTCTGGGATTACTGTATTAATGCTTTGTGGATTAACTCGACTGTACTCATAACCCACCATTAGAAATAAAACAGCGGGCAATTTTGTAATCAAGTCCGGTATGTATCAAGCCATTGAAGTTCAGTACATCTTTCGTTACGGGATGCCCATTTGATTTCTTTGGTTATATATGAGAAACATATGTTACAGGCCTATTTGTATACATAATTAACAAATATTATGTGACATTCCGGGCATGTATGTAGATTTCACATCACATTTGTATATTGCTTTCTTAGAAATCTCAAAATGTAAATCGCTTGATAACATTGGTGTTGTGCTGGGAATCGTTTTTTTCCTCTTTTCTTTTCGCTCTTGAGTTTGACAGGCCTTTGACTAAAATATGGCGGGATTGAAGCGTAATGTTATGATTCGATTACCACTTCCATGAGTCTTAAAACCCCGAGTGATATCTAAACCAAGTTGTTTCTCAATCTGAAAGTCAGAATATATGTGACGAAATATAATCCATCTATTACCTCGCAAGAAGTGCACGTGTATAACAGCGTGTTATAGTATTGTGGGATTTAACTATATATAAAATTACTAGAATTAACAATGGTTGAAACATTAACATTATCATATATGTAGTCTCTTAATAAAAACTAATCAAAAGTGTTCAGAGAGCACAGCGTCGCTAGAGCACCATTGACCCATGGGCAATAAAGATGTACGCTTTGCAATAAAAGCAGAAAAAAAGTCTTACATGTATTTGATGCGTGACTCATCCTACATCTATGTTCTTGGCATTGGACTGCAGGCGCTTTCTAAACATGGCTAAAGTAAATATCTATTGCCCATGAGTCGACATTAATATGGTAATGCTGTGCTCTCTGAGCACTTTTATTCCAATATAACCACTATGCCAATTCGATGGTCATGTTTCGAACATGTATTGAAACTAAAGTGGAAAAATAGAAAGAAAAAAATTAAAATGGCACTTAAAAAGGTAAACTCTAGTTGGCAAAGTGCCAAAATTGAATACAGTTAATGTTCAGTAGGCATGTAAGCATTGTACAAAGTTTGAATGCTTTCTCAAAAACATCAACAAAACTATTGCAGAAAATGTTGAAAATGGACCCAAAATGGCACTATGGAAAGCACACTTTAATTGGCAGAGTGCCCAAAATCGAATCACTTCGGTGTCGCATCATATCAAATAGTTGTGTAAAGTTTGAACGAAATAGGGCAAAGCGTAAAAGCTCTAGCTTGTCCAGAGACAAACATACATACATATATATACACACACACACACACACACACACACACACACACACACACACACACACACACACACACACACACACACACACACACACACACACACACACACACATAGTTACAAACGAACAAAACACAAGGCTTTCGCTTCGGCTGCTGAAGCGACGCAATTATTAGTAGCTAGAGTATACCCTTAAAATAATCTTAGGATTTGGAATCTTACATAGTAAACACACAAGCCATGCTTACACGATGATATAAAATTTCATCAAAACAATGAAATTTCAACAGAAACAACCTTAATTGACCACAGGTGACAGCAATAGAATTACCTACACAGAGTCACTACACATATTCACTGCAATACTTGAATTTATTAGCAATTGTACATGTATTACCTCTAACCTCTGTAGTATGTGTATGAAGTGCAAGAACCTGATCTGAACAAATATAGAGCCATCACCCTGTTTCTCGCTGCACATTATATGTCTAGTTACCAGTTACATGTAGTTACTGGTATTCATGCACACGCTCGACTATACAAATGTACTACTACTGTACACGTTGTAGGACTATTAAATTAAGCTTAGCTTGTTAAGGGCCGGTCAGACAGCATTGTACGTCCACACCACGTCCATACCACGTCCAAAACGCCATGAATGTTTTTGTGGACGTGGTTGTAAGTGCTATTGACGTCTTTTAGACTTGTTCACGTGCATACATCGGCTATAGCACGTCTTAAACACGTTTCAATCACTGACAATCACGTCCACAAAATTTTCTTGGCGTTTTGGTCGTGATGTGGACGGGGTGTGCTCGTAGAACGCAGCCTGACCGACCCTTTTATGTTAATCAATTCATGTAACCCACTAGGGGATAGAACTGCAAGGACTGTATCACCAGCACGCATAAATAATTACACGTCACAAATTTAATATTGAATCTAAGCATATTCATTAATCACTATGGCCTACTTAACCTGTCCTTGACGATCACATAAAACACCGTGCCAGACCCCCGCTCTAGATTTTTAGCACATTGCCAGCATGGATTGAGAGTCACACGTGTGGCGATATCTGTCAACAGACGAGCATACGGTCACGTGACCAGGATGCCAGACGACGAGCCGCCGTTCAGCCTCGCTCTGGTGATCGAGAAGGCGCGGGAAGTGGACACATGGTCGAAGGGAAACGACTTTGACAGGTTTCTCAAGAGGGACAAGAAATTCGACAAGTTACTCAAAACTCTAAGGTAAGTATACCCCTATACGGGATGATGTACATCTTGTCAAGCTGCGCAAAAGTGGAATAATATTCTCTTTTTTCTTGACCCCCAACCAACTCCCGCAAAAGTGGAACATCAGATGTGTGACATAATCGAAGATTATCTACACAGTGTTCCCCAATATTTATTAAAATACTACTTATACATGCTATAAAATATTTTTTTATTTTTTTATTTTTACTTTATTTATATATTTATTGCAGCAATATTACAGCCATAAAATAGGATATATATTATACATTATATATTATATTATTATACATGAGGAGTGTAAATCATTATATTAAGTATGAATTCTGCTCTTAGTGGCACAATAAAATAGTAAATAATGGAATTCTGATACAAAAAGTTTTAGCGTGCACGATAAAATCTTAGACCCACAATATCAAAAAGTGGAATATCCAAAACTTGACCGACCCCCTTCCCCCTAATTGTTCTACTTTTGTCGAGCTTGACAAAATGTGCATGATCCCCAACTGAAGTTATCGTTTGTTTGTTTGTTTGTTTGTTTGTTTGTTTGTTTGTGTTGTTGTTGTTGTTTTTATACTGTATTTGTCTGTAAAGTTGAAATGCTAACAATGTACAATTGAATGTGATTTTGTCAAACACATATTCCTAATAGTCACCGTTGCAAATACATGTCTCTTCCCACTGGCAGATTCCGCTCATAGGCAGATCCAGGGGGGGGGGGGCGCAGGGGGCGCACGCGCCCCCCTTTTCCAACCAAAATACTTCATTTTCATAGGGTTTTTCATGAAATCCCAAAGCGCACACCCCCCTTTCCTTAAGTGCGCCCACCCCCTTTTCCAAAAACCTGGATCTGCCTATGCCGCTGGTGGCTACCTATAGGTTAGGGGTCGTCTCTCCAGTATAAATTGTTCATCATTGTGACCATTACTCAGAGTCTCGTACCAGGTCACTCGACGAGGACTTGGCACGGGTCTGAATCTGCTTCAATAGCTTAAAGCTTTACGAAATTGCATGAAATTTCATCATAAAACGAGACTCAGTACCTTTGTTGTTAATGCGAAACAGGTGACCAGATGTACAAACTCCCTCACCGTACTTTGCGGAGTAGCATTGTTTCACAGGCATAAAACATTTACTTGAATGCAAACTAGACCGACTCGGACAAATCGTTATGTGTGTATTCTATCCATTTAGTGATGAAAAAGACTGGAAGGAGATATTGGAGCTGATCTTGGTTTTTATTGACGTCGGCCATAGGGACATGCAGGAACAAGTGGACAAAATATTTGCATCTAAGAAATTAATAAACTGGAAGGTAATTTAATCGACAAAATTTGTAAAATTTAGCATTTTTATCCATGTTGTGTTTCACACGGCAGGCTGCCAAAATACTTTCATGGTTAAATGGTAATACGGACTATGAGGCGTGGATTAAAATTTACTGGATGCAATTTGCCTAACCATCATTTCATTCTCATCTTCATCACAATGCCGCTCAATTTGGAGGGCACGTGTGCATGTCAAGAGCGCATTATTTCTTTTGATGAAGGCCCATGTGTAAAATATATAGATGACTGTATTTTTTATTGCTTATTATGTTGTTTACAGATGATCAAAATTGAATCATTAAAAAAAATGACGTTTGAAAAGTTTAGAACACACATTTGATTTTTAATATTGTCGTAATGTAATTGAAGATTTTCGTGTGAAAACCAACTGAACATGGAAACAAGTATTGCTCATAGTAATTTACATCATTTGACTAAGCTAAACTGTTTGAACCTTAGATGACCTTAAATGTAAACAATGCACGGAAAAAGCCACGCAAGTTAGGCAGGGTCGGATCAGTTGTGGCTAGGCTTCGGGTATTATACATGGACTGCCTTAATTAAATACATTCTTTTTTACTTTAAAAAATACACACTGCCAGGCCCGGCGTGACATGATCGACGCGATCGTGGCTCGGCTGGCGCGGCTGTCGGCTCTGCGCACGGACGAGCTTCCCGACGTGCACCAGGGCCGCGTGGAGCTCGAGGCCTTCGTGCAGATGCTCACGTGAGTCTGCGCACGGACGTTGTGATTGGTCCCGGGCGTGAATTGTGAACTTCTGTATTTAAGTGCACCAGGGCCGATAATGAAATGTATTGAGACTGGGGGACTTAGGAAAAAATGGCCTTCAGCGAGTGCAGATGCTCACGGCGAGTCTCAGTTAATGCCGGGGTTCTAAAATGGTCTCGGGGTTGGGTTGCATTTAAACACACCAACGTTGTGTATTTTCTGTCATTATTTACATAAACGCTCTCATTATTTTGATACGTCTACATAACGTTGTGCTGGAGCCATCTGCAGTGTACTTTGGGAAACAACATATTTAAACAAAATGAATACATTTAAAAAGTGAACGAATTTATCCATGAATGTATTCCAATCACAAGGCACCCACGCCTTATTGTTGTTCACAATGCACCCCCAGGCGGAACAAGCTGCTGGGCGAGTACCTGGGCGACCTGTACGGCATGCTGAAGAACGGGCTGCAGCAGGAGGAGAACACCACCATGTACCCAGGCGCCATCCAGGTCATGCAGGTCATCCCCTACACGGTGAGCATGGCACGGCGGCACCACGTGGCACGGTCTAGGGAGCAGGGGATATGTACAATCATGACTGTACAACCTCCAATTAAGACCACCTCTCTATTGAGACCACCTCGGTAATAGGACCATTTTTCTTGGCGCCAATCATTCATAAGGTTAACCTCTGTATAGAGCATGGGTCTCACCATCATGGTGAGGAGGAGGGGGAGGGTGTATATGATGGTCTACTACTATGGTTTACAAACACTATACCATACAGTATACAGTATATATGACTAGTCATATGTACTGTATACTGCATACACATGCAGACACACAGACACAGACACACAGACGCACACACTCAGAAACACACACACATGTATACATGCAGACAGCCAGAGAGCCAGCCAGACAGACAGACACACAGACACACATTGTTAGGTTCATTGTTGCAGTCGTGCCCGGAGTGGACGCATGAGCTGCTGACGCTGTCTCTTGCCTATATGCGCGCGCACCCGGATGTGCCGGAGAACGACGACCAGGCGCGGCTCGCGCTCTACACGCTCATGTTCATGTTCCTCGACCTCATGTGAGTCACAGTGGCAGCTAGACACATCATCAGTCTAGTAACGTCGAGAGTCTAGTAGCTTTTATGGGTGTCTAGTAACTTGTAGGTTACTTTGCGATTATCTTCACTACTGTAGTTACCTTATTTGGCTAGTATCAATAGTAAATTCATAGGCAGATCCAATGGGGGCGGGGGGGGGGTACGCACCACAAAAATACTTCATTTTCATAGGGTTTTTGGCATGTTTGCAATCGATTGCACACGCACACCCATGAAATCCTTTCAAAAATCGGGACCTGCTAGTGAAATCAATTGTAGTAACTCGTTTAGTATGGCTATAACTTCAACCGGCAAGTGACACATCCTCGTATCAATGTTCAATTGTTCATGTTAGGAAGACCTCAAAGAACATCTGCAATTGCTGTAGACACTCAACAACCAGTTAAAAAAAATCTCGGGTAAATATATATCTATGGAATGTATCATTCACAAATCAGGACACCATAGCATACATGAGACAATATTTTTAAAACCTTTTATATACCATCCTGTATCTCCCGTGTATCTCTAGTGTAATTATCAAACGTGACACTGTGATCATCATCTCCTTTCTCAAACTTTGTCACATTGCAAATTAAAAATGAATAAACGGTGTCGTCAACAAATGCATTGCACGTGAGTTGTTCCCATGTTCTGCAGAAATTTCCATACAACTGTTAAAAACATGATCTTCCATCATGATGCACTATCCGCAATGCTGGTAAAACTGACATGTGTACACTTTCGGCACGTTGCCATTCAAAGTGTATGCGTTCCAGGAGAATGTTGTTGTATTACCCACTAGTCAATGATGTGTCAGAAACCCTGTGCTCTTTGAGCACTTTTGATGTAGTTGACATAAGTAAATCTGCTACATTTAAAGTGCAATTTTCAATTCAGTACACAACCTTCATGTGCTCCTTGTGGTTTGTTTCAGGGGCGGCGGCGGCAAAGTGAAGATTAACGGATTAGCGGCGGACGTGGACAAGGATAAATCCACCGTGTGAGGATTTGTAGGGGATCGTTCACAAATGACGTCACCCGGCGGGGGGGGGGTAGCGAAAGATGATGAAAGATGTCAAGGGGTGGGGTGGGGGCGGTGACTAGCACTTGGGTGACGTAGCCTTTTGAAAAATAAAGTATTAGTTATTGAACAGTATCTGAACTTACTTTTTAACATGTTAAGTGAGTTGTGATTCTATCTACTAGTTGAAATCACACTGCCAATTTTGCTTTATATCCTAAATACATTTGTAAAATTACGTCTAAATTATGGACATACATATTGAAACGTATTTGTATAACGGCACAGTTAAATCAATGGTAAATGCCATCACGAAATCATGCCGCCAGGGGGTGGGGTGGCGGCAAAGATGGCAGAACGGGGGATGGGAGGTGCTGCAAAGATGACGAAACATGACAAGGGGGGGGGGCGTTAAATGGCCAAAGAATGAGATTACGTCATTTGTGAACGATCCCTAGGCATTTTCTTATTACCAACTGTGACTCTGATGCACCAAATGTGGCAGATTTGACTGTGTGCTAGCGACGGTTATAGCTAAGTAGGACGTCGGGGAGAAGACTGGAAAAGAGGGAAATGGGGGTAAAAATAAAAAAAAGGGATCTGGGATTTTTAGGAAGTGGGATGTGGGGGTAAAAATTCTGACAAATTGTACAATATTGGAGAGAAAGCCAAAAGGTGGCCTTGAACATTTTAAAGACAAAAAGTAATGAGGGATGTACGTATATCTTTCCTTTTTATCGCCCCATCCCTTTTTGTGCATTGCTTATAAACCCAGCCCCCTTCACCTTGGTTAAGTATTGCGGAAATCGAACATTTGGATTTACAGATATTCGCGAATATCCGATCAGCAGATATTCGCGAATATCTGCTGATCGGATATTCGCAAAAATCAATGAATCCGAATGTTCGATTTCCGCAAAACTTTACCAAGGTGCCCCCTTTCCTATTCTTCCATGGCTGCTCCAGGAAGGACGGGCCGCTGATGGCGGTGCAGGCGGATGTGCTGTCCATCTGGGAGCTGTGTCTGGAGCAGGACGACTGGGAGGTTGGGGCGGGCGACGACCTCACCGTGTGCGGAGAGGCGCTCAAGATGATCCTCGAGGACTTCCTCAACAGGGTAAGGGACCGCTCATTATTTATGAGGAGGGGGCAGAAGGAAATTAAGGAGGGGGGGGGGCGCAAACTTTGTACATGGAAATTGAGGGCGGGCAATCAACTTTGTATGTGAAGAAAGAGGGGGGTGTCTCCGACTTTGTACAGAAAAATTTCAGAAAATCTTCCACCCCCTCCCCATAAATAATGAACGGTCCTTAACAGCCTGCCGCCACGTGCCAGCGCCGGTCTCCAATTACAGTAGAACCTCCAATTAAGACCACCTCTCCAATGAGACCACCCTTATAATAAGACCTTTTTGCACGGTCCCAAACCTTCATAAACAGACCAAAACGAACCTCTGTATAGAGACCACCTCTGTACTGAGACCACCTCGCACTAATCCTACGGGTGGCCTTGTTAGAGATGTTCTACTGTATAGCTTATCAGGCTACAATTGGGCACATATGGCAATACCGCCTCCTTACTGTCACTGTAAAAAATGATGGGGACTGTGTTGATCAATGCCTAAAAGTGCAGCGAATATACGCTTTGACGCAGTAAGGAGACAGTAGGGAAAGCTACATGTACATGTACATGTACCACTATACATATACCAATGACATGTATGGCTGTAATACTGCTTAGCAGTAGCCTGAGCAGAGGATTCGGTAAACTCGCCTTGAAGTTCGCAAAATTCGATTCAACTGCACCCGTGTTTTCATATTCGTACGGCAAATTCGGCTACCACACCATTTATTCAGTGACAACCTTTTTCGGTTCAACTTTGCTCAAAATTCGCAAAATTCTCTTTGTAGCATTCGTGTAAACGAATGTCTCGAAAGATTTTAATAGCTTCTACTCCATACGTTTTCGTGTAATTCGCGAATTTCGCAAATTCGCGAATCATGCGAATTATCGGGAATTTCTAGTACACGGTGTTCAATCAATCTCCAGTTTTGGTGAGTTATAAGCAGTTTTTGTGAGGAAAATGTTTACTTTTGAAATCGGCGGTTTGGATTTTCCACTGTAAACGGTCTAAAAACCATTTCTGAGCACAATTTTTGCCGTCCATGCACTATAAGAATACTTCTGGCACATACTGATGCGATTTATTTCAACTCACATGGGCTGGTTTCTGCTGCTAAGTCTGCAATACATGACCACCCACCTTCAAAATTGAGGTCATCTGATAGAAAACGACGAATATAGTGGCTGTAAAGACGTAATTCAGGCAAAATATGAATGAGAATGTATCTCAAACTTGATACAAAACAGATTACACTAATCCCATGCTTTTTAAAACCACATAACTGGCCAAAATTACAAAATGATTTTCAACTCCTCGCGAAAAACTGTTGATTGTACATTTCTGTAGATTTGGAGACTTTACAATAATATAGAAGTTAATAATATAGATGCAATGCATAAGGTAGTTTTCAGTCAAGTATAAGCTACATGCCTGACCCAACTTAGGGCTTAACAAAGCAATATAAGGCAAAATATCACTCATTTTCGAATAGTGGACAGCCATGTAGAACGAGGGTCTTCAACTATTGCAGACTTAGCAGCAGAAACCAGCCCATGTGAGTGGAAATAAATCGCATCAGTATGTGCCAGAAGTATTCTTATAGTGCATGGACGACAAAAATTGTGCTCAGAAATGATTTTTAGCCCGTTTACAGTGGAGAATCCAAACCGCCGATTTCAAAAGTAAACATTTTCCTCACCAAAACTCTTGATTTCCTCACAAAAACTGCTTATAACTCACCAAAACTGGAGATTGATTGAACACCGTGAATGTGCTGTGCTCTATTTTCATCACAAATTACGCGAATTTCGCGAATTATCACGAATTCCTAATTCAGTGAGTAGAAAAGTAGACCGTAGTATTCTCATTTTCTTAATTTCTTTAGAATTCAAAATATTCAGTTACATTCACGGTCCTCTCTTGACAATTGGAGAGTGGGTGGATGCGTGCGTTGATGGGTGGGTGCGTGTGTGTGTTCGGGTGGGGGTGGGGGTGGAGGGTATTGATACGCACTGCCTTAAAGGTTAGTGCCCCACCACTGGGAGGCAATTGCCATATCAACTTAAAGACGTGGTCCTGCTTATGAGAGGCTATACATTTACATATACAATTCAAGTCTACATATAACAAAATGAAACAAATCTAATAGTGACTATACATGTACCTCATTGCTAGATGTATTATATTCGAAATACAGTATAACCTTTGATTAATTAAGACCACCTCTCCAGTGTTACAAACCTCTATAACAAGACCACTTTTCACAGTCCCAACCCTTCAAAAAGCTACCAAAATGAACCTCTATAGTATAGACACCTCTCTATTGAGACCACCTAACACTCATCCAAAACATGGTCCTAATAGAGAGGTTCTATTGTACACCACCGTAATCACACCTCTGCGGTTGTGTTTGTTTGTTTGTTTGTTTGTTTGTTTGTTTGTGTGGTTACTCCGCAGCCATCAATTGATTATGATTATAGCAGAGGGAGTCCGCGTGATGTTGGTACATTGACCTCCAGAGGCAGGCTAGGTAGCCAACTGAGCCTCAGGGCAAGGGGGGATCACACTAGCTATAGTTTTCAAGCTAGGTGAGTTCTTTAACGTGCAGAGGGATCACTCTCCTGTTAATGAGGCTTCCAAACCTCGCGCTTGGCGTCGCCACTGAATAGCATTACTGATCAACAGTGGTGACACACTTCGGTGGAATCGACGTATCATTGATGAGAAACGTACAACGTAACTTATCGGTGCCACTCAGTCTGCCGTGCCCGGGCCGCGAACTCACGACACAGCAAACTCCGTATCTGAAGTCGTACGCGCTAACCATTGCGCCGGCAAGACCACCTGGTGGTGTTGGAGAGGGGGGGGGGGGGGGCACAGAGTGCGTCCCCACCCCTTTCTCTACCAAAATATTCATTTTCATAGGTTTTTTTACACGTCTGCCATTGATCGCGCGTACGTAACCCATACCATGAAATCCCTGAAGTGCTCCCCCTCTCTTTCTAAAAACCCCGATCTGCCATTGCACATCCTCCCTAGAACACAGAGAAGACGGCGCTGCTGCGGCCGTTCATGCCAGGCGTGCGGCGGCTGTGGGAGTGCGGGCAGCCCACGCTCGAGCGCGATGCCAACTACATCGTGGAGGCGACGGCCGGGAACCTGGAGCTGGTGGGCGGTGACCAGGCGGCCGGTGACATCATCGACCTGTACCTGGCAGGGCAGGCGCCCAATGTGCTGCGTGAGTGGATATTGCTGGAGAGCGGAGTTTAGTTGAGACTGAATCATCATATCTCATTATAGCATTATAGCCGTGATATACCAGGTCAGTAGCTACATGAGGCAACTGCCTCCTATGTTGTTGTTTTTTTCAGATATTTTTTGTCAGACCCAGAATGAAGCTGAGTTTTGGAATGTTTCTTCTAAAGTTACTTTTCACTGGGAAATAATCTCAGACACTGAAAAAAGCCTCTACTCCATACGTTTCTCGATGATTACATTTAATTTGTGACTCGCGGAAGTGCAATGCGAGCCAATTACACAAAAGTTTCAAGCTATAACATTTGAATATTTACCATGCTTTCGCGGTGTTGAGACTTAAGAATAATATAATAGTGTCCAAAAAAACCTTTAAGGCATACAGATTCAAATACAAAATACCGAAAAAACAGTCAATGAATTGGAATAGATATATCAATAGTTACATTTCTATCAAAGTGTTAAACATAAAACACAATTCTAGGATATTTCTAGTACACCAGTACCTAATACTACAAATTTAGATTCTATACATAACGGTCTCAAAACGTCTAGTATCTATATATAATTATGCAAACAGTGGTGTGACCATGGTTGTTTTTGTTTGTTTTTTTATTTGTTTTTTTGGGGGGAAATTCGCCTGCACCACTTTCCTGGGGCGCTTTCACGCATTTTGAGTGTACCACTTTATGGAAAATCACCTTCTATGGGTTTATTTGTTCATCGTGCACTTGCTTTCATCAGTATTGGCTAGAAAACTGACTTACCATCAAAAATCGGGTACAAATATTTTTTTTTATCTATAGTGCACTTCCAGTTCATCGTTGCTGCGTGCGTTATGGTTCACCGTTGCTGCGTGTATCTGTCTCACGGGTTTGGAAATGCTGCGTGCGTTATGTTTCTGTGTTGCTGCGTGCGACTTTAGCCACCTTTGTCTCTGTTGCTGCGTGCGTTATGTCTCCGCAGGTGACCGGAGGGAAGCTAGTTAGACATAAAATTATGAACTTTCTTTTAATGTCCAGAATATCATGGTGGGACACAAATTTGTTTCGTGGTAGAATTACTGTTTAGAGCCAACCTTAATACACAGTTCAATCTCTGATAAAGAATAGGCATACTATGCTAAATAGGACCTGTAGGAAGGCTCTGGCAGAGGAGGCGACCTTGCATTTGGCTTTGCCTCACTTGCCTCCTCGTACTTCAGATTTCACCTCCTCACTTTTTTTCAAACTAGCTATTGCAGTTTTTGATGATCTTATTCCTAAATCTAAAATCACTATTTTTGGTGTAATTTAGTATATTTCTAGTATAAAATCAAACTATTGGTACTGTATAATCCATAGTTAGTTTTCTAGCAGTACTTTATTTTAATCATTTCAACATTATGTTTTGGTTTGACTTTTTTATATTTCCATATATTAGCACATTTTATTTGTTTGACAATGTGTAAAGTATTCATTTCATTAAAAAAATTACTTCATATTTCACGACAACTCGGAGCATCGACAATGATGCTAAACTGAAATGAGTAAATTTCGCCTCCTCGCCTTTTAAGCTCTGGCTACAGGCCTGTGCACTCTGTTTAATATCTGCGGAACTTGACCTCCAATCCGACCAATCACAGGCTCCATTGCCAAAATGTTCAGCCAAGATTTCAAGCGTCAGATCGTGCGATCTTATCTCGAGAGTCTTACATTGCCAAATAAGAAAAACAACAACAACAGGGTATTGCTTTGAATGAGTTCATCGTGTTGGTAATTAAGAAGATTTATTATTTTCATCTTTCACAACACAAAAGAATTTATAAATATTTGACAGTTTCAAAAACACTACTGCACATGTCAGATAATGGTTTACGGCCACCGTCCCCACCTGCGGCAAGCACTGGGTCGTAGACTCATGCAAGCTGGTTGGCCCCCTCATCTCTGTTCATGGTCTGACTGTGCATCCGGATGTGAACTGCTTCCTTGATAGCTCTAGTCATACCATCACTCTCTCTGTCTAGAACTGTCACCCCCTTCCAATTGATCTTGTGATTTTCTTTCTTGACGTGATCTGTGATGGCACTTTTGTTGAATTCTGTAGCAGACTCTCTTTTGGCAGCTCTGGTGAAATTCAACTTTCCATGTTGTTCAATGTCTTCCTGATGTTCTTTTATTCTAATGCCCAGATTTCTTCCTGTTTCCCCGATGTAAATTCCTCACAAGATCCACAAGGAATCTTATACACCACTTCACATTTCTCACTCCTCTACTTTATCTTTTTGGTGCACCAACAAATTCCAGATTTTCTGAATGGGCTTTACAGCAGTTGCCACCATGAACAGAGATGAGGGGGCGCACCAGCTTGCAAGAGTCAACGACCCAGTGCTTGCCGCAGGTGGGGAAGGCGGCCGTAAACCATGATCTGACGTGCGCAGTAGTGCTTTTGAGAATGTCTGCTGTAGCAGACGAAACTGTCGAACATTTATACATTCTTTTGTGCTGTGAAAGAGGAAAATAATAAATCAACAGAGTATTGATTTTGATTTTTGGGCACAGCTGCCAAGTTTCGCACGATTGGTGGCTTCTAACCCACGGGTTGAAATAAACATAGATTTGTTATGCCAGAGTGAGTGATCAAGCCGTGAAAACCGACGATGCCGACGGTGATAGCCTACTTGGGGCATGGCAACGTGGGAGGCGTGGCATAGAGCCGCGGCGTACAGCGGCCACTTGTGCAGACCAAAATTATAATCCCATTTCCGCGCAAATCCCGCCGCACTATAACGCAATCATACTAGAAATGTTCACATTAAATGTCGAGCCTGCCAGATGATCTTCTTGCAGAGTATTTGTTAACTTATTGCATAATGGATTTTCCCGTGTAGAGTGATTTCCTCTGGAACAAATATCATTTGACGAATCTGATAGATGATAGTTTGTGATTGTGACAGGGTGTGCATGTCTGCATGGTGGGCGATGACTCCTCTATCTGACACACGCAGCTGAAAATCTGCCGCCTTTACAGACCAGTTCACCAAGATGTACCCCGACTGTCCTGAGCTGTTCCACCCCCGGGTGGGAGAATTCATCGCGGCGTGGCGTGGCGCCGACTCGTGGGTCGTCATGGTCACGCTCCAGTTGCTATGGGAGATCGCCAAGACAAAGCCGGAGGTGCGTGGAAGCGTAGAGGGGTGCGATGTGTCTTGTCGTCAGCTGCTCTCGCATTATTTTACAAGTTTCTCACCGGCGAACGTTACAATTAGTGAGATCAAAGTATAGTTTAACCTCCAAGAAATCGCCACTAAAGGCTTCTTAACTGATTCAGGCATCAGACAGTATACTTTATAATATACTAAAATTTTACTTACGTTGGACCGCTTGGAAGGTGTTTTTACAAGATGGCTTCCAAGATGGCCGCCAAAACCTCTAAATTATCGTAACTGTGTAACCATCCTCTCAAATTTGATGATCAAGGCGTGCATACGTAGCGTTTTTGAGCTAAGGAACACATTTAGAACATAAAGGAACTATTTTGACTATATCATTTAAATATTTACGACAGATCCAAGGTGGTACGATTGTATCTACCCCTTGCATTGTGGACATTCTGTTTCGCTATTGTTTGTGGTTTGATACCAAACACGTATCGGTAGTGCAGCCCTAAAATACAGTATTTGCACAGTCTTATATATCAGGCATGTTGGGAAATCACGTAGTATTTCATATTGGCTCACATCGCTGTTATTATATCATCATAATCATTAGCAACAACTTTTAGTATTCTAATTATATATCTAGTTTCATGCTTCGAAGCATGGGCTCTCACATAGAACCTTCAAACGTTCAAACATCCTTGGCATGTCTACTTCCAACCACAGAGTGACGCATATAGTCCCTATTTAATCATCTACTACCCCTGCTGATAAACATTCTCCCCATGACTGTTGCCTCCATATCATGCACTCTTGACACTGTTCCCAATTATCATGAATGAGGGTAGCCTAAGTACGGTGCATCTACTAAGAACGATAATGATATAAAAGCGGCTATGTATAGACTGTTCAAACAACGTAGTAACTGAGACGTGTTGATGTCGCAGGCGTTCTCTGCGGGTGACGTGGCCGCGGTGGTGGACACGCTGCAGCGGAAGGACACGTACGCCACGGGGCTGCTGACGCTGCAGGCGCTGGCGGCCGCGCGGCCCTCCGCCGTCCGCCCGCACGGCGACCAGATCGTCGGCGTGATGCGCAGACAGCCCGATATGGCCGCGATGGGCGCAGGCGTGCTCACTGACCTCGCCAAGGACGACAGGGTGCGTGCGGCGGCGCCGGGCACTGGCCTTTTACAGTCAAACCTCCCACTGAGACTATTTCTCTATTGAGACCACCTCTCCATTAAGACCATCTCTATAATAAGCTACCAAAATGAACCTCTGCATGGAGGCCACCTCTATAATAGGTTACCAAAATGAACCTCTGAATAGATACCACCTTTCTATTGAGACCACCTCTGTTGAAAGTTTATTAAGATCACCTCTCTATTGAGAGCACCTCTATAATAAGCTACCAAAATTAACCTCTGTATGGAGACCACCTCTATAATAAGTTACCAAAATGAACCTCTGTATACCGACCACCGCACTAATGAGACCACCTAATATTGGTCTCAAGGATGTTCCTACAGAGAGGTTCTACTCTATCTGTAGATAGCCAGTATGGTGATTCAAAAGTGTCTTTTAGTCAGGACACTCATTTGCTCTTGAAAATTTACTCCAATAGGTATAGAGTTCAAAGACAATATATGCGCCGTATATCTTACAACTGACCACAGTACATATGTCCATGCTTGTTCAATCCTTACAATACTTATGCCCTGTATACCTCTGCAATCTTTTTGTATCACTCTTTAATTGTTGTCTCTTTGTACCACGGTTGTTTTAATGGCCATCTGTGGATTTATTACATACATTTATTAGGATACAATGCTAATGGCAAAGTTTCAAACTATTTCTTCTCACTTACACACGTTGGAACATACCGTTGTCACGTAGGATTATCAGCCCACCACAGAACTGCTCATTTGAGTGTTTGCTTTCTACTGTTTCCCAACAGGAGTTATCCATCAAGTATCTGGCTGTGTTTGAGGACCTGACCAGCAAGGTGCAGCCGACGTATCAGATCAACCTGCTGCTACAGATGAAGAACGTGGGCATTCAGTTCAGAGACATTCTGGAGCCGTACAGAGAGTTCTTCGAGAAGAAAATGTTAGACCCAACTCTTCACGACATGGCAGCTGCTTGCTTGGACGCACTGGAAGGAAGAACGTAAGTCGATGAAGCAAGGAAAGTTTCTGAGGCAATGGGTGAATGAAGGATGTTAGTTTTTCTTTCTTTTTGCTATAAAGAAACATACATTTCGAAGGAGGGGTGTGAGTTTCTTAAAGGATCAGTCTAACGGTCACACATGTTAATTAATATACAGTTTGTTTTACAACACACATGTAGCTGACAAATATATGGACCAAAAACAACCAGGTTCTTCAACGTAAATACTACATACAATACAGTAGTAGAATGATGAAAACTGACTTGCTTCATGGTGACAAATTCTACTTCTTTGACATTTTCATTCATTGCGTGCTGCAGGCTGAAGACGGTGTCTGACGACGTCGCCGACCAGCGCGAGGACCTGACTGAGCTGGGGGAGCGTGTGGCCGGCACGGAGGACAACGTGGAGAACCTGTCCCGCGAGGTGGAGCGCACGCAGGGCGACGTGGATGGCGTCAGGTAACGTGCTGTACTCAGCACTTGGTGGACAGAACAGTGGTCTTGAAGTGCACTGTATTGTAAACTAAGTCAACCAGGGCACATGACGTCTCGTCAGGTAGCACGCTCACTCGACGTGGTACAAAGTTTCAGGGACAAAGAGACTGATCAAGGATGTGTGAGGTCAAAAATAGTAGCAAGGCGGTGAAAAGCTCAATGGCATTGCGTAATTGTGATACAGGCCCAGTATGAACGTGTCTATAAACCGAAGGAGAGGTTAGATATGTGGACTAGAGCGCCTATCTACACATAATGACTGGTCTGGTGTGATCAGGACACCACGAGCTCGATTCCACAGCCTTTCATATAACTTTACAAGCCTGTCTCTGAAATTCCCTTACAATATCATATACATGCACTGATATATGGATTCCAGCGTTTACATCTGCGTTTGAGGAGCAGAACATTGAAGCTACATAAATAGTGTTCAATGATGTATGCTCGCTATGAGCTATGCACATGTACATTTGATTTTTTTTAAACAAAATGCGTTTAAAGAAGGGAATTAATACAGTGTATTATATAACTATAGCATATGAGTGTCTATCATTCAGTTAGATACGCGCAACCCGAATTCACTGCAGCAGGAAAGCCGAGGTGAGCGAACCCCCATTTACAATCAGCATACTAGATGTGCATTTTAACTTACAGTGGAACCTGTCCGTGTCCCTTTTAAGTTCACCTGCCTTATTGGACACAATTCATGTCTAACTTTTCCTTGACATATGAATTTAGTGATACCCTGTTTTAATGACACTTTCAAATGTGGACAATTCCACTTTTACAATAGCTTTCAAACGTGCCTATATTATACATGCTACACTGTAATGAACCATGGGCCTCAGCATCATGGGAGGGGTATGGGGTATATAATGGTCTACTACTATGGTTTACAAACACTATACCATAAAGTATACAGTATATATGACAGGTCATATATATTATGTACTGTACACTGTATGGCATAGTGTTTGTAAACCATAGTAGTAGACCATTATACCCTCTACCCCCTTCCATGATGCCGAGGCCCATGTATTGACCTGGCGTGTGTTACAGGAGAGAGGTGGCAGACCAGGGCGAGCGGCTGGGTGACCTGGAGGAGGTGGTGGAGGAAACCGTGGAGAAGGTGGAGGAGATTGACCACAAGGTGAGGAGAAAACAGCTCTTGTAATACGTAAGGTTATTCTATAATTCCATGCATAGGACTTGTCTTGTTGAACAAGCATACGGCAGAACATAGAGGTTGTGGACCACAGCACGACGTGAGTTGGCTGATGCAAATTTTGGGATATAAGATTATCTGGACCCACTGGATTTTACCGTGCATGTGATTTACACACAATACTTAAACATAATGATGCTTTAAAGATGGCTGCCATTAATGCTGCAACACGTACCCACCCAGTCTCTTCTGTTCCCCACAGACCTTGAGCCACGCCCCGGCATGGTCCCGGGAGGTGGCCCGCCTGCTCAACCCGCCGTCTGACCGTGACTGGCGCCTGCTCGCTCAGAGACTTGGCTACACCAATGACGATGTGCGCAACTGGGCCACACAGCCGGACCCCTGTCTCAGGTAAGTGCTGGTCATAACAAATGAACCCCTTCCTCAGGTGGGTGCTGGGCCGCACAGGTGGACCCGTCTTGTGGTTGCAGCACGGAGAGCTAGAAGACTGCAGGCAATTGGCGATGGACATGTACACGCCACATGTGATGTGGACTCCACATTCATTGTATTGCACATTTGCATGATTTGTAACGAAATAGGAATGGCAACTGAATGACTGTGTAGTGAAATAAAGGAAACAAGAATTAGTACCAGACAGACAGACCCACCCTGACAGACATACCCAGACAGACCCACCCATACATCAACATCCACACTGACACACCCATACACACACCTAGACAGAAACACCCATACACACACACCTAGACAGAAACACCCATACACACACCTAGACAGACACACCATGAGACACACCATGAGAGACATCTAAATAGACACAAGCAGACACCTATTAATAAAAAAAACAGGCAGTTACCCAAGCCCATAATTAAGCACCACCTCACCCGCAAACACCAACCCCTTGCGATCACCGCCCCCTGGCTGCTGTGTTTGCAGCCTGCTGGACGAGTGGTTCGCCACGCACAAGACGCGGGAAGCGACGTACGCGGTGAGCAAGCTGCTGGAGGAGGTGGGCCGCCTCGACGCCGCCGCCGTGGTCGTGTCCGCGCTCGAGGATACCAGTGAGTACAGGACAACCTCTCTATTGACCTTGTGGGACCCCGTCTTCAATGGTCTCAGTTGAGAGGTGGTGTTTATGGAGGTTATCATTGGAATCATTTTGTAGGATTGGAACTGAGAAAAAATGGTCTTATCATAGAGGTGGTCTCATTATAGAGGTGGTCTTAATTTTGGAAGTTCTACTGTACTTTGTAGGATTACTTATTGTTAATGTGGCACGCTATTTATATATGCCTGTAATGACGAATGTATTGTGTTCTCAGCTTTCATGTGTTGCATATGTTTGGTGCTTTTTGTGGGTCGATGCATTGGGTCATGCAGTATGAGTCAACCATCTATGTACAGTGTTGTAAACCTTACAACTGAATGATACAACACTGTGGTTGGTTACCAGGTAGACCTAGTTCATTGTGACCGGAAATGATAATATTGTGCTCAGAGAGGAATCTGTTAGGAGAATGATTTACACCAAGGTAGGTTTAGGCAGGTTAGAAGCAAATCCTCATGAATTTTTAATCATAATTTCAAATATTTCTTTAATAATGAAATACAATAAAACCTCTCATTTAGGACTACCCTTGAGAGCAGTGTTAGGTAGTCTCAATAGAGAGGGTGGTCTCTATACAGAGGCTAGTTTTGATAGTTTTATGAAGGTTTGGCACGGTAAAAGTGGTTTTATTATAGTGGTGGTCTCAATAGACAGGTGATCTTAATTGAAGGTTTTACTGCAGAACCTATACTAGATATAACTGCTCCGGGTTAAGGAGACACTTGTGAAGTTGTTGGCTTTATTCAGAGGACACAGTGGAGAGTGACGACGAGGATGAGGTGGTCGACCCGCCCCCTGTGTTCATCAGCTACCAGTGGGGACACCAGCAGGAGGTCAAACTCCTGCAGAAGCACCTCAACATGGCAGGTAACAAGAGAGCTTTTCAGCTTCATTTTCCATTACCTATCTCTACCATTGAATGCCACGTATGACGTGCCAGCTAAAATGAAGATCTGGTAATATCATTAGGTTATGTTAGGCATTGGGCTGATTGTAAGAAATAGTGGGTGGTGCATGTAACAATACGTACTACACAACAAAGTGTAATTTGTAAGAATTGAAGTAATGATAAGGAGAAAATCAAAGTTTAGTCACCCTTATCTATTCGGGCTTATTACTTAAAACCATGTTTGAATGGGAAAACCGTGAAACCCACGATGAACTTTCGTTAAAACCTTGAAGCAAGCATACGTCAACACACAACAGCTCCCAAACCGTTTGCTAATCTGTTATGTGATCTAGTCACTTGATGGCTGCTGCAGGTTACGAGAGTTGGCTAGACATCGGTCAGATGGGAGGCGGCGACAAGCTGTTTGCCAAGATTGACCAAGGCATCCGCGCCGCCAAGGTGGTCATTGCCTGCGTCACCGACAAGTACGCGCAGTCGCCCAACTGCAACAGGGAGGTCAGTCTGCGAGACTCCATTACCATTACAGAGTACAATAGAACCTCTCTATCAGGACTCCCTTTGCGAATAGTGTTAGGTGGTCTCATTAAAGAGGTGGTGTCTATATAGGGGTTCATATTGGTAGATTTATGAGGGTTTGGGACCTTGGAAAAGTGGTCTTATTATAGAGGTTCTACTGTGCATTGTTAATTTTACATTTAGGCAGATGATATGATTACGTGTAATGTAGTTTACCAGACTTAAAATCAGTTGACGTCAATACATGGAGCAAATCAAAAAACATTATATGAACCTGTCATAATTACAGACAGTGTGGGGGCAGTCCATCATATCAGTTTGGCGGGTAACGCTAGGTTTGCCAGATGTGCCAGACACTGCAAGAGTGATAGGTATGGAGCAAATGCAGTCTTGTCCTTGCTGCTGCAGGTGAACCTGTGCGTGACACTGGGGAAGCCCATCATCCCGCTGCTGCTGGAGCGGATGCCGTGGCCGCCCGCCGGCACCATGGGGCCCATTTTTAGCGAGTACTTGTTCATCCGCTTCTTCGCACGGCCGGGAGAGGGCGCGGATGATGACCGCTACTGGCCGCTCGCCAAGTTCCAGGAACTCCTCATGCAGATGAGGATGAACATTGCCCCAGTTCCTGAACTTGTCACTGGTGGTGAGTTTTGTTTAGAAAGTAGAAGTGTTGTGACTACAAAATGTTTCCCAATTGGATATTTCTAACTTTTAGTGTGATATAATTCATTAGAAGATCTAGAGAGTTGAGCAAGTGCGTTGCAATGCAACCAGACTGTGTGCACCAAGGGATCATATTCTTTCATTCCAAATTATTCCCACTACTGCCTGGATCTGCTACTGCAATTGAGTATCCAGTGATGAGTAGTAAGTTTTGGCAGTTTTCTGATTTGAAGGGTTCATCATTCTTTACTGCACGAATCCAATCTATAACTTTTATTGCAAGCAAACAATGGCAGATCCAGGTTTTCAAAAGGGGTGTGTGCCAAAAACCATACAAAAAGGAGTATTTTGGTAGGGAAATGGGCCCTTAGCCCCCACACCCTTGAATATGCTTATGGCAAATAAAATGGCCTTCCATAAGAGTAGTGCAATGTTTACAGAGTACAGTAACTGGTGGCAGCCACCGGAAGAAGTGATCGTGATTCCTGCCAAAGACGCGGGCAGTAAACACGGGGCAGCACCGGCGGCGAAGGTGGCAGAGGAAGGTGAAAAGGCATGTATTATCGTGATCACTAGTGACCATGATTAATATAGCATACAGTAGAACCTCCAATTAAGACTACGTCTCTATTGAGAAGACCTCTATAATAAGACCACTTGCCACTGTATCAAACCTTCATAAAGCTACCGAAATGAACCTTTGCATAGGGATGACCTCTCTATTGAAACCACCTAACGCTCTTCCCAAAGGTGGTCCTAATAGAGAGGTTCTACTGAATAGCATATCTTACCCAGGTGGTGACACTATTTTTTCACCTGTGTAAAATGGACATTTATTATAGGCATTGTCTATGTCTATTACCCATGCATAGTACCGGTGGCGCCGCTGTGTTAATCCTTGAAGCCATCCTCTCCTATTAGCTAGTGGGACCCTCAGCTAGCAGAGATCTCTCCGATGGTACTCTCTTGCACAGCTTTTCAGGCGTTTGATTCAAACAAGCCTGTAGAGATTAAACAAGTAACAACCACTGAACTACAGAGTAAACGTTCTTCTGCATATAGTGAACCTTGACATTGGTTTGGTAAATCAATTAAGACCACGTCTCTATTGAGACCACCTCTATAATAAGACAACTTTTCACGGTCCCAAACCTTCAAAATGATACCACAAATGAACCTCTGTATAAAGACCACCTCTCTATTGAGACCACCTAACACTGCTCCCAAAGGTGGTCCTGATAGCGAAGTTCCACTGTAATGATGTATGAGCTGCTCTATGTTCCTCAGCCGTCCTCCTCTCCCGAGGTGTTCATCTCGTACCAGTGGGACCGGCAGCCGGAGATAAAGGCGCTGTATGCGCGGCTCTCGCAGCTCGGTCTGTCGTGCTGGCTCGACATCACCCAGATGGGCGGAGGCGACTCGCTGTATGACAAGATCGACCGCGGCGTGCGCGGCTGTAAGGTGAGACCGGGGCGGTGGCCTAAACAGGCGCAGCGGAGGCAACAGCCTTTTCGCGCTAAAAGTTGATGTCTATAAACTCCATTGGGGTGCCATACCCACCCGCTGGGGTCCCCAACTAACTACTCAAGTGTTTATCTTTACAGGTGATGCTGTCATGTGTGACCACCAAGTACGCGCTGTCGGCGAACTGCCGGCGCGAGGTGAGCCTCGCCGACGCCGTCAAGAAGCCCATCATCCCGCTGCGGCTGGAGGCCGGGGCCGAGTGGCCACCCGCCGGGCCCATGAGCATGGTCTTCACGCAGATGCTTTACATCGACTTTGCAAAGGGAGGCGACAGGCGTGAGAGGCCGGAGGTGAGAATAGGATAGGAGGGTTCTGCCAGCAGGTCGTACTACTGGCAGGTCAAGATTTTTTTAGAAAAGGCAAAGCTCAATGAAACGGCATCATCGCATGGAAGTGGCATTTGGGGAGAAAAAGAG
This sequence comes from Streblospio benedicti, assembly GCA_019095985.1. Lineage (NCBI taxonomy): Eukaryota > Metazoa > Annelida > Polychaeta > Spionida > Spionidae > Streblospio > Streblospio benedicti. The sequence continues at coordinate 23,583,923 of CM032661.1, forward strand.
GAGGTGGTCATACCCGCACTTGCAGTGCATCTTATTTTTTTCATGGAGCACATGGCATGGTGATCGTGAGTCTATGATTGTGATGATTCATCCATTATATCTTTATTTGCAAAGCACGGTGTGCAAAAATGATACGGTGTGTTTGTAGAGATTTACAGATTACATGTCGTAAACGATGCCATCATATCACATATACGCCACAAGTAGCCTGAAAGGTAATATGGGCAGGATGTCATGGATGTATAAGAAATATTCGTTTGATTTTTACAGAGTTTTACATTTACAGTTTGCGCCCACGAGATGTATCGAAATCCATTCAATACAATAAATGCTATCAATCATACTCAAATATAAAGTTTAATATGCAATCACAAAATCAGGGTTGACTAATTCAAAGGTTTATTATGTTGTAGAATTTCTGGAATGTGGATGCTTTTGACCAGCTTATTGCAAAGATCTATGAAGTAATACCTCCTCCCGGTGAATCATCATTACCAGTCATTCTCGACGAAAAGAAAGTAAAAGCTGAAAATAAACCAGAGAAAAATACTGATAAAAAGTCAAATTCCAATGTTCAAGCTCGTGTAACTGAAAATGAAGATATTAAACAAGCCAACACTGCAGGTCCTGCAAAAACTGGACTAAATGGAGGATCGACGACTGATCACAAGTTGTCAGCAAAAGATAAAAAGGCAGCCCTACAAAAGGTAAATACAAAAGCCAAAAATGGTGAACTTTCACATGAGAGGGAAATGAGCATGCCGGTTGAGAAAAACAGTGACGCTGAGACTGTGAAGGCCAACAGTCCTAGTGACTCTGCAGATACCAAGAAAAAGAAGTCCAAATTTTGCTCCATATTGTAAAACGCACTATCATGGTATTTTATTCATAAATACTCTGATCTCTTCTGTCTACTAAGCAGCCCTGTGATATTTTTTAATCTTAGAGATGGATCTATTTGATTTCATTTTATGATGAAAAATATACAAATGGCTGTGATACTGTAAACTGATTGTACGCGCACTTGATACTTTTTATATTGAAATAACCATAATTTCTCTAATAGATACATGTACATGTGATTTAGCCAATTACAAACACTATGAAAACTACAGAAGGAATTGCAAAAATGTACTTCAATTCATCATTTTGTCATTCCTGTTATGTTGGTCTCCAAGAGAAATCAAAACTTACTCAAACTCTCAGGCAATCATCGGGTTCCAATAAAGATTCTTATAATACTGGGGTTGTGATACATGTATATGCAACACTGATATGCAATGGCCAAATTATAAACATCATATCTGCTGTGTACAAACGTGTAGTGATATTTCTGTGATGGTATATTTTCCTCGTGTTTTCATGTATTAACTTATTCATATATACGAAATGATACTTTCACACAAATGTAGGATATCATTTTAAATGTATTTTGTTTAACTGTGATAAATAATTTATCTTCAAATCATCTTTGTTATAGATACACCTAACTACATCTACACCACAGAGTACAGTCTCGAGGGTACAGTGTCCGATCAGGGTTTAATAGTGGGGCCCCAGCTGTGATTTGAAGTGGGGCCTTTTGACCCGAGTCAAAGCAGATAAAAAAAGTTTGGCATCTCAATAGGGCGAGGATAAAAATATTTGGCATGTCATCAATTGCAAGGAGAGGATAAAAAAGTTTCACACTCTGATATCTAAAAATTACCACCCCTTCCCCCAAAATATTTAATGAACACTCCCTTACTAAATGTTTATGATGGTGATTTGTATAAGATATTACTTCATTCTTTTTTCTTCTGATAAGTTTGTCCATGAAACTTTCCTTGAATTCACTGTGGCACTGTACCTATTTACTTATTCACATACATGTATGCATAGATATAAGATAAGATAGTATAAGATAATTTATTGCACTAAATCACCTGTGGATATGACATAATAATTATGAAGTATACAGTACAATCTTCAATTAAGACCACCTCTCAACTGAAATCACCACTATAAGACCACTTTTCATGGTCCCAAACCTTCATAAAGCTACCAAAACGAACCTCTGAATGACCTCCTCTCTATTGAGACCAACTAGTATTGGTCCTATAGGTAGCTAAAGGTGGTCCCAATAGATAGGTTCTACTGTAACAAAGTAATATAACTTATTAAATGATAACAACATAATAATAGCATAACGATAAAAACAAGCAAAACATCTATTACACAGAAATACATGATTCACATGTCATGTGACAATCATAAGTGTATAATACATATATACTGATAAGACTATATCAATGGGCAATATAATACTGAGTAGTCTAATAGTCAATATAAATAAATAATTTTGTTGACTATGTTAACTGCGGGGGGATGCAATTTCTAAACTGCTAAATCTGTTCATACTTTTTCAGTATATATGTTCACAACTTTTGCGGCAACAAGAGCCAAGTCTCAATCAGTGTAGATGGTCACAACTGATTCACACTGTATAAAACACTTGGATGAGAAAAGTAATAAGTTATGCTCAACAACCTGCGGCCTGCACTATGACAGTGTCATAGATAATATTCATTAGAACCTAATACTAGCTTAACATATATTCTTCCTAAACGAAAATCATTAAAGAACATTAAATAGTAAATTCAGTAAATGCATGGGACTTAAACAAAATATAGGCAACAAATAAATCACACCTATCCGATCGCAAATCAATCATAAGAAAATAGAAATATCTACTTAATAAAATAATAACATAATAACATGACTATTTTTCAAATCTTTATTAAATTCATTTCAACAACTGCAATATTTAGAAATAACTACTGTAAAACTGGAAATGTTTGTGCACGATTTAATTTGCTGCTGTTTGTTATGACAGCCTCACTCTGTGAACAAGGCCGCTCTTAGCTGTTGAAAATTTGGAAGTAAATAGTTATTTCTAAATATTGTAGTTGTTTTCAGTTGAAATCAATTTAATATAGCTTTATTATCATTTATAGGATATACGCTACAAATAAACTTTTACAATGATGACTATTTTTGCTAGAATTCTTCAACAGAATTTCCTCGTCTAATACTTTAAAACATTATCAACTCTCATTGTCAGTGTTCCTTTTCTTTAGACGTTGTGCACAAGTTATTGGTAGAGCTTAAAGTAATGAGCACCACCTAAATTATTTTGTTAATATTCACTATACAAATACTTTTTTACCCTCTAAGATAGTTTTCTCCACTGCTTCTTGTTAAAATATAAGACATGCTATCTTAGCGATTGATGTTGGATGTTGCCACTAACTAGAGCACTGCCCATAACTTGGGCACAACGTTTACAGATAACCAAAATTAGTTTTGCTGTGGTGAAAATAGTAGAACAAAGAAGTTATTTGAAAACATTACAAAATTCGTATAAACTAGAAATCGCCCTGAGGAAAATTTGTCATATGTTGAGCCCAAGTAAAATTGAAATACTTTTCGCCACAGTCCAACAACTTCAGAGTCTCAAAATGATGGTCCGAATGTCTATTTCAAAAAGACTGGAAGTTCTCTATGATTCTGCTTGGCGTTACACTCTTTGGCAACGGAACAACACCAAGCTTAGACACAAACTTGATAAGCAGTTGTGCTGGAGAACATTTCAAGTCGTCTGCTATTCTCAATACTGTAGAGTCCTCTAAAAGTGTCTTTTGACCTTCCATCACTTGAGACTCTGGTCTGCCAGGGGCACCAATAGGTGAATAACCGGTTAACACTATATTTTCCCTTTTGGCGAACTTTCTGATGTTGTTCTGTTGGAGGTACGCATGGCACTCTAATTGAAGATTTGACGGCGGAATCTCGCACATGCGTAGTATTTTCTCTACCTGATCACAACTAAAATTCGACAGTCCAATGGCATTTACTTTCCCCTCCTTCACGAGTTGTTCCATTTCTTTCCAAGTCAATAGATAATCTATATCTTTGGCTAGACGTTCACCTTTGGCGTTTAATGGCACAATATTTCCGTCCCTGAGATTTTCGCTACCAACAGGAAAATGTATGAGCAACATGTCGACATAGCGGGTCTGGAGTCGTTCCAGGGATTCCAGCAGCTGTGGTCGCACGTCGACAGGATCCATGTAGACGGGAGGGATCTTTGTGGTGAGGAATAAGTCTTTTCGGCTCACTCGCTGGGTGCGGATATGATGAGCAACCACATCACCAATGTACGCCTGAAACAACACATATAAAGACATGTAGATGTACAATACACTGCTTTTGTTTAGTGACAAAGGCATCAAGAAACGAGGACGTTAGAGATGAACCTACTTAATATTAGGCCACAAATCTGGGTATAATTACTATTTGTGTGAAAAAAGAGACTGATTCATATCATTTAATAATTATATTAGTGAAAATAAATATATTATTAATTCTCATTATTGATAATAATTACATATTTATAACAATAAGAAATTTAGACTATGTTTTATTTCGTCAATTCTCACGGCTATATACCCAGTATACAGACGGGTTGATTTATCAACGTGGATTTGTAAAGGCAGTGTGAATAAAAAAAACTGTGAAACCGATGATGGTTTTATTTTTTAACATATAAAATTATTATTGTTTCCTTTTTAGAAATCATAAGTCCATTTATAGATTTATATACTGGGTTTATGATTTCTAAAAAAAAATAATACAGGCTTTAAAATGAAAGTGAATAGATTGTATTTATTTCTGTTGAGGACTTAAGCTACAAATAAAGAGCACTAAATCATCAGCATGAAATCAGTTGTAAAAGTTACCAAAACATAACATAACAAATTACCTCATTTTGGTAACTGATGGCTGTGTCTATGTGTCTGTAGCCAATATCAAGAGCAACCTGCGAGCATACATGTACAGATTTACATTTAGTTCACATTGTTCTCTCATAAAGATAACAACTCAAAACTACTTCAAAACTAATCAGACTAGCAACATTGTGAAATATTGTATATTTTAAACACATTAACTTGAATCCCACAGAGATGAAGTTTGCAAAGCAATCCTACTGCTTTGTAATTGATGCACTTTTTATTCATATTGATTAATAAAATTACAGAAGAAATCCCACCTCGACAGCCTCCTGGACGGCTTGCTTCTTAGACAGGAATGTGCCGAATCCAAGCGCTGGGATGCGGGCACCAGAGGACAGCACCAGACGAGGAATTGAGGCGGCACGGGACATAGTGGTGGTGGCGTCCTGCGGCAATATGACAGCTATATTACCATAATTCTATGGTGCTCACCAGTATTTCTCTCTCAGCAAACTGACGTTAACTATTTTGCTCTGAGGCTACCTGCACTGCTTCTAATTATAAATGTGTGTGTGTGTGTGTTCATCTTTATGAAAATACGTTACTGTGCGTTTCCTAGTGATGCACCGATCGATAGAAATATCGGTATTATGCATTGTTTGGGGGCCCCGATTCGATTATCGATTGCTACATTTGATTATCGATATTATACACAATTACAAGTGACAAAAAACATTAAAATCTGTTCACTTGTTATAAAAATCCACTCAATGCATTTGTATATTTGACAGCGATCAAGTCGCGCCATTTTTCTTGTTTACATACCGACGCCTGCAGCGCCGCATCACGGCATCTTTACAAACTAACACATTCAGGCGATAATACCCGTATCTACAATGATGGCCGCGATAGAAATATTTAGAAATAAATAATATAACCACGCATTTATATAACAAATACATTACCATATGACACTACAGCATGAAAATATTGCAAATAATTGAAGATATGCCAAATCATAAAGAATGCACGGTGTGGTACTATCGCATACGATACGATTGGCGAGTCCGTGTGCTTGACACCCAGTGATACTTCCCGAGATGTCTCTGAATATATTCTGCCGAGCTGGACAATGTGGACATCGATAAAATATCGATAATGGACGATGCCAGGGCTTCCGATTATCGACAGTCAATACTACCTCCGATTCCCATCATTCATCAAGCATTTTGTCGCCTGTTGCTCTGTCGTATGGTTTGGTACAGTGTGTTTTTAATGTGCTGTTTCCTCATCACGCGTTGACGAGCAGACGACAAAACGCGTGTCGCGTGGATTGAAATGATATCAATCCATGCGACACGCGTTTTGTCGTCTGTGACCACCCAACCCTCTAAACGGACTGTCGCGTGGATTGCTTACATATAAAAATCATTAGCTTGTTTCCTGACCACGCGTTTTGTCGCTCCTCAGTTAAAATAATCAATAATTAAATACAAGTCTGATACTACATGTACATTTATCGATAAAATGTGTGTCAGTCAATCAATAATGTGGTCAAGCGTAGCATCACTACGATAAACGTAGTATGCAGCTATAGAAGTGCACAGTTCTACAGCACAGATCTATTCAAGCTGGGCGACAAACGCGCCATGAGGAAATAGGCAAAACGCGAGCCACCCCCACACCGCCGGCACCTAGCAACAAACGCCAACGCGTGCCGCGTCTTCAGGAGACGTAGGCTAAGACGTTGGACCTCTAGTCCTCTACATGTATGTTTCTTGCTGTCCCCAATCCTCTGCATCCAACATCGCCACCCTTTAACAGTGAGGTGATAGATCATGCCCGGGGATGTATGCCACTGACATCTAATTTTTTAGTCTATTCTCAGGGAAAATTCCGCTGGGGTGCCTGTAGTCTGTACGGCTGTATTATGTGAAGGTAATAAATCCTTACAAATCGCTGCCTTATCTTAACAACGGTCTACTAGTTTCCGAGAGGTACTTTATTATCGCTGATGTTTAATGTTGATTTTGCTACGCCGATAAAACAAGAAATTACCGTCGCTGTAACGTTATTTCGCTGCAGACATAAGAATCACTTTTCTCTATACAGGAATATCAAACACTCATAATATTAACCTGATATGTATCATCTATAGACCTCTGAACGTAGGCTGTAAGTTTTATTCTTCAAAAGTACAAACGCAAAATATTTTTTCGAGTTTTATTTTTTATTTATTGGACACGGGTCGGCCTAGATCTCTGTCCTACCATCTCAGCTCTGATCAGTTGTCCACTTCAAGACTTGTGTCATGACCAACTGACTGCGGATGAGACTCTGATTTAACCAGTGTGATGGTTCGACCCTTGGACGCGAGCCAGCCCTAGCTGGCGAGAGACGCAAATCGCATGGGTGCACCACTACGTCGTTACCTCCTACATAGAAAAAATTGAAAAGCTCTGTTCCCTACTTTTCATATCGTGCCGGGATATCGAGAGCGGGCCAGTGGAAAGTATGCTAGTTCTTTCAGGTCTCTCAAGCCAGCATTGAGACAAATTGTGTCTGAGAAAGCCAATTGTTTGGTCGCATCTTGTGGATACCTTGTCAATGTTGGAATTCCACTTCAATTGGTTGTTGATGAGCACACCAAGATATTTTAAAGCTGGTACCTGTTCTAAAATCTGATCAACAATAGTGTAAAAACTTTCCAGTGGTGACTTAGACCTCATGATGCAAAAAAGCTGACATTTGGACATCTTAAAGCGCATGCCCCAGTCTTTAGCCCAGTGTTGCAGATGATTGAAAATATTCTGAGGGACCAGGTGCAATTGGTCGTGGAACAATCTAATTGGATGGTAAACAAGACAGTCATCAGCAAAACGTCTGCACGAAGACTGAATGACAGACAAAAGGTTGATGATGTGGGCAAGGAAGAGAAGTGGGCTGAGCACTGTGGCTTGAGGAACTCCAGAGGCGACATGGACTCAGTCCGAGGGCGCTCCATCCAGCACAACTTTTTCCTCTCGAGTCTTCGAGAAAGTGTTCCCGTTTTTAAAGATGGGCGCAACATTAGCCTTCACCCAGTCTGTTGGTAGCGTGCCAGTCCTGAGGGATTGATTGAAAATGAAGGTAAGGATAGCGCAATATCTTCAGCAAGCTGTCGTAAGACATAGCATGGCAGGTTATCTGATCCTGTGGCCTTGTTTGTTTTCAGTGATGATAGGAGTTTCCTTACTCCGTCCACAGTCCAGAGCATCACAAGTGGGGTAGGCCGGGGGCACAGACTAGGCTTGGCATTGGTGCGTCATTTTCTTTAGTAAAAAACCCCATTGAAATTGTCTATTGAGAATGTCTGCCTTTTCTCTGTTATCTTACAGAATACCATCTTTGAGTGGTGCTACAGCAACACTGTCTTTGGCGTCTGGCTTTTACATATTGCCAGAATGGCTAGTTGTTGCTGTTTTCAAAGCCTTCTTGGAGGGCTTTGTTCACGTAATTCTATTTTGTCTCACTCAGAGCGTTCTGTGTGTCCTTTTGTGCTTGACAGAACTTTGACCAGGATGATGGTGAACCAGCTTTTTCTGCCTTGTTGACTTGTTGCTTGAGGCATATGAAGCGTTTTAACTTTTGGTTCCACCAAGGAAGCTTCTGACGACCCTTAACAGTTCTGGAAGGGATATGTGTATTCATTGCACGTAGGAGAGTTTTCCTGAACTCATTTCAACTATCTTCCACTGAGCGAGCATCACAATGGGCAAGAAAAAACTCTTTAAATGTTTTGAGATCAGCTTTAATGTCTTCTCATTTTGCGTTTCTGAAGTTTAACACTTGACATGCAGATTTCCTATTTGGAACTGCCCTGATGGCACAGTCGGCAACTGGGATGGCAAGGTCAGAAATTCATGGAATCGTGCTCATGTTCTTCACTAGACCTAAGGCATTGGTGATGATTAGGTCAATGATCTTGTCTAGCCTGGTTGGTTCTCTCATGTTGAGGGACTAAATTCTGCTAAAATCTCCAAAGTCTGGTACAAGCTGTTGTTCGATCACAGCCGGAAATCACTGTGCAGTTGTCCCAATCAATATATTTACAGTTAAAATCTGCTCCCAGTAATATTGTGTTGTTTGGGTTGTTGTTTTTTTGTGTGTGTTCTGAGATCTTGTTGATCCTTGCCTATATTCCTTCGTGTCGCCTTTCCATACTTACTTCTATCTTGTCGCCCTACTTCAATAATTAACAGGTGGGCGCATGCCACTCGCCATTGAGATATGAGTCAATCGTAATCCTACTGTGAACTCTCACTGCATTTGTTTCATTCTGCAGACATCGAGCACTGTGCACATCAATATGAGGATTTTTTCCCGCTTAGGCATCTAAGTATATTAAAAAGATAACTTAGCCGGTCATCAAATTTCCAATGACCTTAACCACTGGCAAAACCTATCACTTGCATCTCAAAACGTGTAAACATTTAGGTTACAATCACCCATCTTGTTCGATTATATGGGCATTTAAATGTGTTTTGATTATAAACAATAAGCGACAAACATGAGGTAAGGACTCTGACCACTAAATAAATGCTCAATTGTAAGATCTGTAAACAATATGATAACTAGGCTCCTCTGCTTTCCTTAGCTCTGAGTGTTTGCAAAAATCTGATTTTTCGTCAACGGAGTAATACTATTCAATTTCCAGCTGCAGAGGGGAAATTGATATGGGCATAACCACGTTCCTAAAGCTCTGGCAGCCATACATTTCTTTTCTAATCGTAGTTCTTGTCTAAAACCAGCAAGTGGCTACAAAGAATTGCATTCTGGTAAAACACAAACAGTATCAGTCTTTATCATTTCTTTCTGACACGCCGTAGAATCACAGAGCTTTGGTTGCTTGAGACTGCACCACGTGCGGGTAAAAATTTTAGTAACTATTTTGAGACACCACTACTACCGTACATAAATATTTAATTGAGACAGCGATTAGAAAACTGGTGTATTACACACTCATGCACTGGCTGCTGATGAGTTATAGTGGCTTAATCTTTTAAATCACATTATTCGTGTAGATATGTCTATGTTTGACACATTTTTGTGACAATGACACGCAAAAAAGACCTTGGATACTATAATTTTCGTTTGTAATAGTTTCTAGAGTGTTTAATTTTTTTTTAATTCATGAGGACAGCCTCATAGTGAAAAAAATGCATATTTAAGTTTAGGTTAAAAAAGTCCAATGGCCGCTAACATGATAATAGGCTTCTACTGCAGGGGAAAGCACAGCCACGGATTGGTCAACACCAGCAAAGCATCTGGAAAAAAAATGTTTTACACACTTTTTATAAACACTTGTCATGAGGGTACCAGGTAAAACAATGACAAGAAATAGAACTTGAAATTGACAACAGGAAAGTCTGCTAAATAATATGTAATTGCATGAATGTTTGAAAAGAAGCCAAGCCAATTAAATATTTTCTTTTTGCTTCTAATAACCGAACTATGTATGCATATATGATTAGCCAATTGTAATAGGTATTCCTGTTATGTCTGAAACACTCAAACTTTTTTTCGCAAAGCCAAAGACAAAGAATATATCTAAAGTTATGGTAAATCATAAACATTTTGTGAAAAGTGTAATGCTTTTAGAGTGACATCTGAAATGTTGACTACATCAATTCTACTCAGGATAGCGTATGCCTTTGCTTCTGCTTTTTTATTATTATTTCAATAAGCTGCTGCCGTTGCTGGCACTGCTGCTGCTGTTACTGCTGTTACTGCTGCTACCGCTGCTACCGCAGCTGCTGCTGCTGTTGCTGCTGTTATACAGTTTGGCTGTGTTTTTGCACTCTGAGTATCAGATGTCAACAGATTGACCTCTGAAATGTTTCACCAGAGAGTGGATTGTCAACAGATTGACCTCTGAAAATCATCAGTTTCAAACAGAGACACATTAGTTTACAATAAAATAATCATTAATTAGAATCACTTACTTTTTTAATAGAATTATGTATCATAATTTATAATAAAATACCTGTTTACATATTAAATTAGGATCATTCATAAAAACTTGCAATATATGTGACCTACTTCTTGACTGTACGTTGTTGTTTTACAGTAGCGTGATCTTGTATATGTAGATCGTATGAAAATGTAGGTTGTCTGTCATTCGGTCATTGTTGTCGTTACAACGATAGAAAAGTGTGAACTGACTGCTCGGATTGATCACTTGAATTAAGAAAAACAGTTATTGATTTAGCTTACGACGAAATGTTAACTTGACTAACCTCTTCCAGCTGTTTGAGTACGCTAAGTTTTCCGTTTCCTACCATAGAAAATCATGGCTGGTTCACTATGTGCTCTATGGGTATAGAATTAATAAACACAGTGCAACCAGAAACTGTGAGATATTGTAACTGGGCGTATATGTTTTACTGATTATGCTAATAAAGCAGTCTTAATTCTAATTGTGCCAACAACAACAATGCCCCCCTCCCAGCTCCTCCCTCTCCCACAACACCCCTTATCCTGATGAGGTCATGTTATATATGATGAAAATATGATTATTAATTAGAATGAATTCTAAATTGAAGTTGGCCTCTATTATTATGTCAAAAAATCATCAATGTAAGAAATATCAGAAACAGAAGGAAAAAACACAGGTCGTTTGCATTATGTATTTCTTTTTAAATAAAAATTCTTCCAAAAATTACATTTATTACAGTAGATATTACAAAAATACCTTTTAATTCACATAAAAACACATTGTGTTCTAACATTTTTACAGGAAATATTCTAAGTACTTATAAATGATTTTAGATAAATAGGAAAAAAGAAAGAAATTTCTGACAAATTATTATGTATCTTTTCTGACAAGTGCAAGTTCGAGTATATCGCTCACCTGTGACGGCGAGACGAAAGGTGATCACAATAAATTGAATATTTCTTTGGGGCTTGGTCTACAAGCCTTATACCTGAATAATGATATTGATCAGCATTGGGGGTAGTTATCTCATATGGATTGGTCTTTCAGATGTTCCCACAATGCACAGTGGCATTTACTTCAAATTCCTATATATGTAAAATCCTCATAACATTATTCCTTCAATGTATCTGAGATACTTTTATAGTCACCTTTACATAATTCAAACTTAATTAAGGCGGTAGAATACAGTTGTACTGAGCATAGTTGGAACATTTATTTTTGCATTATGATTAATTTTGATTATGCGCAAGTAACTGTCTTCTATGATGTGCTACATGACCTTCAGTTATGTTCAATGCTTTGTGTTGATGTCTAATGTACATTTAGAAATTTTTAATGCAATAACTAGTGAATAATATATTAATGATTTACTAATATATATATATACTTGTGTGATTCTGATATCAAATTAGTTAACTGGATGACCTATTGACCTAATCGTTGGAACAATTCTCCAGTTGAAATTAAATCAATTAGTGAACATTCCAAGTTTAAAATTCAAATTAAAAAATGTTTGTAAACAGAAATGGGGCAAATGGAAGAAAATGATTTTTTTTATTATTAGTGTTTATTTTATCTGTTATATGATGTTTTATCTGTTAGTTTTTAACTTATTCTATTATGGTTTTTATGAGGCACATGCCGGAAGTCAAGTGATGTTTTTTAAAGACCACATTGTAAATAAGCAATACTATATGTACGCTTTCATGTGATATCCAAGGAACATTATGTTACAATCATGATATGTGATTATACGTGATATTACATTATATTATAATATATTTTTATACATATATATTTCGATTGTACATGTATTCATAAATGTTTTCCTGAATAAAAGTAAACATTAATCTAGCAGCGTATAGCAAACAGTTGCACGCATAAACATGTCACCATAAACATAGAAGTGTGATGTTGTATCCAAGTGATTCAGAACATAAAAGTGTCATACTGCTCCCACCAAACGTGGGCGTGTTCCTACCGTTGTGTCTGGTGTGCACGTCGAAGTGTTCGTCGCTGTTGACGAAGTCCGAGGCCCATGAACACCACATTGACATGATGCACTGACCCACCCCAAAGCTGTAGGAGCAGCACTTTGGGTTCTTCGTGCATTCTGTTCCACACTCGATAGTGCTGGCCGCAGTGGTATTAACTGCCGCGGGGAAAATGGGAATTGCAGTTGTACTGGTGTCGTTTGATAGATCAATGGGTAGGATTGGTATGATACAATATATATATAGATAGATAGATCATATAGATAGATCCAGTGGCGGTGCAGGGGTCGCCCCCCCCCCGCCCCGTCATCCTCTTTTCCATAAAAATATTTTATTTTCACGCTACATATGAAATCGTAAAATAGTAAACAAAGTCTCACGTAGTCGATATTTCTCTTGATGAACAAATCCACGTTTCCTGTCCCATTGAGTCGTGCCAAGAAAGTTGTAAGATCGACCATATTCTGCCAAAACATATTTTCCAATCCAGCATAAAACAAAGAAACTTCGGAATGAATTGCTAAATTTCATATTGAGATCTGAGACGTGAATAGGAAGTCAAGCTTTCCTTCAATCGGCAGTGTATGCAATAAATGAAATAATAAAAGTAACAGGGTACAGAACATCTAAAAGTGACTGTAATGGGTTACATTATTGGATTATGTAGCTGGCCAAACAGAGGACCATGCGTAATGGACGTGTATCTTTTGCTTCCCCACAGCAGGTAAATATAGGGAATATGGATTATGAGACTACTAATTTAGTTTTATCGAATCTTATTGCACTGATTAAATAATAAAAATGTAAAGCTCAAACAATTTGGAAAAAAACTACGCGTGGTAAATAATATGCAGAATAACACATTTGCAGTCACGTCTCTCATATTCCCATCCATTATATTTTAGGGTCATAACGTCCCCATCCAATATATTTTTGTGTCATAAGTTTTCAAAATTCCGTATATTTTTGGGTCACATATTTGACATTTTTTCATGCAAATATTGACAACTCGCTATATTATTAGGGACCATTCCGTATATATGACAGGGTGGGGTAGGACGACTTTCCAAAAATGCTGTGAAAAAATTAATAGCCCCCCCCCCCCCCATCTCTCAAAAATCTCTGTGGAAAATTTGGTGACGCCCCTCAATTTGATGTGATAAAAATTGATGACCCCCATAACAGTTAACGCCACAATTGTTAATTAACCTTTATCCTATCTGATGGATATCCAGAATTTAAAAACAGTAAATATTAGCACAGAATCTCTAAAAATTAGGGGTTAATTTTCTGTGAAAAAATTGATAGCCCCCCTCAAAAGTGTGTGAAAATATTGATAGCCCCCCCGCTCCAAAAACTGTGACAAAAGTTCTTGGCCCACCCTAAAATCCTCCTAGACCACCCTGTCATAAATACTGAATGGTCCCTTAGGTAATATGGTTTTCTTTGCTTTATAGATTCACATTATCTTTTAGTAACGTTATGACTGAACATTATCAAAACAATATGTCACTTATGACATTATATTTTTGGGTACTAGCTCAGAGCTTCGTTAAATTATTGGGTCTGATATATTTGGCAGTGGCACTATATTTTTAGGTCACACTGAAAAAGTCTACTTGGTGCAATTTGCTTTTTGCTGCTACAGCAAATCAATTATAGCATGACGAAGCCAATATTAGACAATGGCATATCATTTGTGGCTGATTACTCACCCGGTACGTTGTAATTGTAGGATTTGACCACGAAATTGGAGTGTCAATCTGTAAATTGAGCATGCTCAATTTACAGATTGGCACGACAATTGAGTGGTCAAATACCATTCTATCATGACTAAAACCCACACTAAATGAGTGTCTGATTCGTTTTTATTTTAAAATAAATCATATAACGGTCTCATTGCCATTTTGACCATGCGACGTCAGCGGCTGCATAAGAAAATGTGACGGTACTAGTCTAGTTTAGACCAGTGCCGTAGTAGTGGTATCCACGCGTGCAGTCAATCGTATAATTGGGCACGCTGGTTGACCAATCAGCGTGGGTTATTGGCGGTGATTTTTGCACGGAATGATAGAATGTGTACTTTTAATCATGATTTCGAAAACATTTTAGTAAACATCTTCATTGTCCATAAGTCAACGTTGTTCTAGCGACGCCCTGTTCATTCTTTGAACACTTTTCATCTAGTTTACAGATTATTATTTTTCTGTCCCAAAATTTGAAACTAGGAACACCAAAATTATTAGAAATACAAAGAAATGAACTACCGAATGTAAATAATTCTATATGAATTTAAATGACTAATTGGGCTCCATGTGGTATAAATGGTATAGAGGACATAAATTGAGCTACGTGATGTCCTTTTAAAACTGCCCTCTATAAGTTCGACATTATGTGTGTGGAGTATTGTTGACGATTCGCTCATCAGCATGACAAATGGTCCAACATATCAATTTAAACTAATAATGTCCTCTACTATTTTCATCTTCCACAAAACAGAAAAATGACTAACCATTTGACAGTTTCGTTCACATCTGTAGACATTTTCAAAAATGCTGACAAAATAAGAACTAGATTTTGGATATTTCTTAATTGATATAGAACATCAGTTTCATGTACGGCATAAGGATTTTAATTGATTTCATGTACCTATGCCTATTATGATAAAATAGGATAGCATATATACATGAATACTCCTTTCCCCCAATGACTTTCATCTTTCTAATGCTTTTTCTATTCTTTTTACATGCATACAGAAAAACGGCTGGTCAAAGATGTGCAGTGCTGAGATTTCTTCATGGAGGATATACTTTGAGAAACGTGGTCTTGTCGTGGAAGAAATGGAAAATGTCATTATTAGAGAGCTTGTTCGTGTATATCGGATGTCGTACGAAAATGTCACACACAGCTCTTCAGATACAACAAACTCAGACTTGCTAAGGCTGTTAAAAAGTCATTGTCCTTAGAGATTAATTTTACGATACTTTTATAACGATGACTATCAAATTGAGCATACCACAAGTATGCATGACGTGACTCAATCTATTTACATCACCCTAATCAATTGATTTGAACTTGCACTGTACCGGATGCCAGGGGTCGGTCATCCACGACCCCATGAACCCACTGATGCCCCAGAAACGGGTATTGGGAACCTGGGATAACATAGACCCATTTTAGCGGCCACTGCCTTTTCACCAATGCATTTTAAGAATTCGGTGAAGTTTACTGTATTTTATACATAAAAAAGCAGCCGTAACACTGGTAAATCCATTTTTCCAGAAAAAAATGTGATATGGGTGCTTCAGCAAGAGGTCCGAGTCATTAGGATTATCGTATTTTGGTCGGGAAAGATCCCCCACCCCAGTTGGATACCTCGAATAGCTGCATTCTCGAACATGTTAATGTTGTCCCTACATATTCAAGACAACTGGTTTCCTGACCTCTCCCGATAAAGTCCCTTGTATAATATCATATCCCTTTTGTTTCACTTACAGTAAATGCTGTTTACTAGGACCATCTTTGAGAAAAGTGTACATTGGTCTCAATAGAGAGGTGGTCTCTCTACAGAGGTTCCTTTTAGTAGCGTTATGAAGGGTTGGGACCGTGAAAAGCCATCGTATTAAAGAATTGGTCTCAGTAGAGAGGTGATCTTAATTGTAGGTTCTATTGTATCTTTTTCCACTTAAACACTTTTTACTCTAGATATTCAATTGCAATGTTTACTCTTCTATATATAATACATGCAAGAAACAAACACCATGCACACAAAGCCCATTGTGATCACCCTCCACCTCGCACACACTGACCTCTCCCGATAAAGCCCTTTGTGGTCGCCGCCGCTCGGCCATTGACTGAGTGACTCACAACAACCGCCGCCGCCGCCGCCACTATATGAGGAGTGAGCAGCGATTGAGGTGGGTGAGACTGCGGGGTGCATAGAGAGGGACGGCAGCAGAGACGGCTGGGGGTGGCGGACGTGGGCAGAGCGTGGCGGGACTGGAGATGATGATGGTGGCGCGAGACGGGATACGACAGACAGGCTGCTGGGGACATGGGATGGCAGGTATTTGTTTATTACTTATGCAAATTGCACATTTTTTGTATTGGTGTGGATTTTGTCTAAGTTTCACTCTTAGCGTAAACTCCTGAAATATAACATGATAAAATGAATCTACAAAGAGTTTTTGCCGAGCTTTGGGGTTGCAGGCAAAAGGTGGTGGACCCTCAATGAAACCTTGCGAAACAGTTAAAACAAAATATGTTCAGCCTCATCAAGGGTGCGATAGGCGACAGTCAATGTGAAATGTAAATAAATGTGGTGGTTTATAGTCATGATCCAAGTCTTTCTCTTACGACTTTACATTTTACATTTTAAACCAGCCATTGGCACAGTTATTGATGAATCCATTATTTATCCTCATACTTCCACTGGAAGCCTATGGTAATAACGCACACAATCACTCATTCGCTCTTTCAACCCATACCTAATTAACGTATAGGTGGCACAGAGCTGTGTGCAACTATTCCGGTACTAGGTTCCTCAACACCCACAACCAAACCCTATTAGGAATCAACTGAGAATCGAACCCACTACCTTCTGTTCATGACTCCAACTCCCTATCCTTTCGGCTGTAGGGCTACGCAGAGCTACATAGCAGCCTGTGACATAGGCATTATTGCTATAAAGCACAGCACTCTTTCACGATTCAACCTGGAGGCTGTGACATCCTCACTCTATTTGCATTGTGGTCTCAAAGCTCAATTCTGTCAATAGTGTAAAGCATGGTATTGATTTAAGTTTCATGTTATAAATCTGTATAAAAGAACTGTTATAACAGAAATGCAAAATACCCCTTATTTAACTTAATTCTTTTGTTTAGCAAAAATATCAGCATATTTTTAAAAATGTACGTTTTTGCAACAAGGACACCCACAACAATGGGGTATGTGTCATTGACTACTAAGAATCTGTCCTGCATCAAAACAAAGAGGGTCACTGGCCAGTGTGGATTTGCACCTGACAACAAAGAGTCTATTCCTGTCGTCTTGGTGCTGCTCTCACAACGTGGCTTTGTTTACAAACTCACAACACCATATTTGCAATGCATCATGGATTATGAGTGTGGGCAAGGATGATTAAGAGCATTCTGCAGTCAATATTTTGTTCATAAGTAGTTCATAAGATATAACTAATTCATAATGATACCAATAATTGAAAAACGATTAGTCATGATGTTACTTACCTTAGAACCCGGCTTAGAAAGATATCCAATAATGGCGTAATGCCACTTTTTCTGACATACGTTTTACAGTGCCTTCCATTAGAGGGCTTTTATCTTTGCGTCCCTTCAGCTGCTGTTTCGTTCGTTTGTAACTAACTATGTATGTGTGTATGTATGTATGTCTCTGGACAAGCTAGAGCATTACCGAGGAGCCAATTTCGCTCAAACGTTACACAGCTATGAGGTATGAGGCGACACCATTGTGATTTGATTTGGGGCAGTTTGCTTATTAAAGTGTGCTTTCCACATGGCCATTTATGTTTCATTTTGGACATTCTTACAAGTATTGAATGCACAATCACAAATCAATATTTTAGCAGAAGCAGAAATCTATTTGGTGCTGTTAACGTTTGCCGTTTATTTGGTGCATGGTCAATATATATAGAATGGCGGGGCCACTATTATTATTAGACAGTGGTGACACAGATGATTTTGTGGCCGATTACAGGCATAGTAATTGTGTACTTTTAATCAAGATTTCCATAATATTTTAGTAAACATATTTATTGCCCATAAGTTCTAGCGACGCTGTGCTCTCTTAGCACTTTTGATCTAATTGGTTGTAGTCAATATTCAATTACCGAATTATCCTCACGTTCATATATGTAGCAAACAAGAACCTACATATATTAGACCATTTATAATACCTACTAATCACTTTAAAATAACTAAAACAGTACAGAACATTCCGCAGTAAGTAGGTACATTTCAAACAATGGCCACATTGTTTACTAACAAAAGCACATGTCCCATGTGAGTCAACACAAGACAGTCAGTCAGCCATAACAACAAGAGTGAGTCTATACTGTATTGAGTGGTGTAGTCATGTATGTTCATTGTGGGACTTTGTGGGTGCTCACTCAAACGCAAGCTGTCAATACAACAATTAATTGGCCACAGGTATTGTTTTTTCATTGCTCGCATCATCAACTTGCAAATGGTGACACATAGGCAGATCCAGGGAGTGCAGGGGGCACGGCCCCCCACTTTTTGCACCAACATACTTCATTTTAATAGTTTTTTTTTTTTGCATGTCTGCCATCGATCACACGTACGGAACCCATGAAATCTCTTAATGTGTGCCCAACCCCATTTCCAAAAACCTGGATTTGCCAGTGGGTGGAGTAATATTTTGTACTGTATACTTGTACAAAGTGACACTCCATTTTGCATCCTCTGATTGCAGCACAATCTTGCCACTGCGGTGGATGTCAGGTGCCAGAGCAGGAGACTGAGCCTCTCTCCTCCCGCCTACCACCCTTGGGAGACTGAGTGGTCAATTTGTGTCCAGTCCACTGCCACCGTCCATCGTAGACCATGCATCAGACCTGTGGTGGCGAAAGCGTTGATTGATCAATGCTGTAGCAGCAGCGGCGGCGGCAGCGGCAACGGCAGCGGCAGCACCAGCAACAACTACTACTACTACTACAACTGCTACAACGACAGTAACAGGCCTCTGAGAGTAAAGTTGTCAGATAATTGGTAGTGACTGTAGATTCTAATGGTACTTTCTACAGCGTCATATGCTGTTTTCAAGGATTCCACTTAGGAGGTAACTGTTTTGGTAGAGAGAGAAGAGATCGCCTCGAGTGCTGGTATGAAGCAGCCAGCTGGAAATAGCTCTCAATGTCTGCATTCTGTCCCTTGGAGTGCATAGCGCGTGCTGTGAAGGACCAGAAACTGACTCCACATTAAGTTCTAAGTACAATAAAATAAAAGAAAATAAAAAAAAAATATATGGAATAAGAAATATTCAAAGTCAATCGATGGGAGAAGTCATAACCAAATAGAAATATTTAAAAACTTCCAAATACCTAATTGAACAACATTCAAAGATGAACATGTATGGAAAGTTGCTTTTATAGCATTCCCAGTTATAGTTCAAAATACAAAAAGGATACGCTTTGGAGTTTATCGGACACCAATTAAATTCTTAAGTATAAGTATAAAAGAATTATATTTTTTATCTACAGTAACTAGACAATCGTTTTTCAGGATGCGATTGGATGCATTTATCTTAAACAAATCTAACTGTGCCAAATAAAAATAATGGTATTGTGATAAAGTGGATAGCATGGAAGCGTAGGTATTACTAAGAAGATGATCTGACAGCCAAGGCAGCACTGGGAAACCCCCAAACCATATAACCATCATATAACCATGACAGCTAAGGCAGCATGAAGCCAGAGGCTTGTACATACAGTGTGTCTCTAGAGTGTGTTTTAAGCAATATTCAAGTCTGTTTTGCTCATTTATAGGCCTATTTCACATAGGCGCTATGATTTACCTTTTCCCTTCAAAATAAGGCCTATAACCAGAAAATGACATGGAATGTATTTTGAAAAAAAACTGTCATATAATCTTTGGCGAAGAGAAATTTATGTTGAATGTAGGTTTTGTTTGCATTTAAACAGCCATGGTGTAATAGGCCTCGTTTTGTAGTCAATATGAACGTCACATGAATTTGATCCATGGAGACGTCGTGTTTATGCTTGTTTAATGTCTGGTACAAACCCAACACCCTGGTGACAGCGGCGACATCTAGCTGGCCATCATCTTGCTAGGCTTGGTACCCTAGTGTCATGGGTTGGGAAGTATGTCAAGAAGCACTTTGTTTAGAGGCTGCTGCTGCTGCTGCTGCTGCTGCTGCTGCTGCTGCTGCTGCTGCTGCTGCTGCTGCTGCTGCTGCTGCTGCTTGCTGCTGCTGCTAATTGCTGCTGCTGCCAGGTTCCCGTGGGGTTTGCCTACACCTGTGAACGCTCAAAACCACAAACATATTAAGGGGGGGGGGGCATCAGTTACAAAAAGAGGGAAGTTGGCGTTCCAACTGGTTAGATAGGGGAAATAACACTTGCAAGTGAGATCGGCTTAACAAATTGTAGGCTGGTGGATTATTTGCCCTCTCATTTCATTGTTACTCATGTTTTATACACTAAATCATAACTACAGTATCTGCTGCATATTTTAAAACAAATATAGTAATGCTCCAACAAGTTGCAGAAATGTCAACTATATTGGTTAGAACTTTTCAAGCTATTGAAAATGACAAAATCCTAATTAATCTCAGCAAAATTAGAACTCTCAAAATGATGTTGATACTGTAGTTGTTGATGGCATCACTGAGTTGGTGCTAGTATTCTGTGTTGTCAACCAGCTGTATTCTGCCCAGGGAAACCCATAACCAGGTATTCTCAATATGTATATGCATAGCAATTGATTATATATTTGTGCACCAATACTTCTATCACATTCATACGTTTTGAGTGTTTAACAATCATCATTTTCCCTATTTACCAAGTTGTTCAGCGAGATACCAAGATTGTCATGTGTAAATAGTATCAATATAAGGTTTTGTGTGTATTAATCATATTTCTTTACTCGTTAATACATACACAGGCTACACCTTGCATTGGTTTAACGTTTTGTTTCAAGAGGAGCATCTATTTCAGTTTTCTTCTATTGCATTTGCATTATATGACGAGCGTTTGCCATAGAAATTGTGTTTTAAGTAGCTGTTCTACACTTCCACAAATTTATTTCTCTTTTTGCATTCATGTTCAGACTATTGTTTGAATTTCTAATGATGAAAAAGAGAAATAAATGTATGTAACTTTCTATATATTACGTAACACATATTATACTTTAAGGTGCTCATAGTGGTATATATGTACACACTAGAGCTTCTCTATTAAACCACCTTTACTATAGAGAGGTGGTCTCTCAACGGAGGTTTGGAGTACTCCGTTTATAACAACCTGTGATTGTGAAAAATGGTCTTACTATAGAGGTGGTCCCTGTATGGAGGTGGTCTTAAATGGATTCTACTATTAGTATGTGCTGTTAGGATGATCATGGCATCTATATAAAGTACATGTATAAGCTTCAATAAGGACCACATCTGTATTGAGACCACCGCTGTAATAGTACCCTTTTTCATGGTCCCAAACGTTCATAATACGACCAAAATGAATTTCAATATAAAGACCACCTCTCTATTGAGACCACTTGAGGTCAGTCCTTCATTTGGTGTTAATAGAGAGGTTCTACTGTACAATGGTGATGACAGCCCGGTGAATTGCCCAATGTAGACATGAAACGGCAAGGTCCAGCTGTGTGTATCAGCGCATGACTGTACACACGATTATCAATCTACATTACATTTTGTGTCATCTTTGTAAACCATAAAGTGCCTAAAGGTGCATGTTTATTTTACAGTATTTGTACAGTACTCAAGGGATATGCACTTGTTCCAGTGGGTCTTATATATGTTTTGCATGATCGTTTGTACTGTTGTAAAACATAAGTGTAAAACATAAGTGCAATGATAAGTACAATGATCAACATCTTGAGCAGATGAATATACAGCATAGATCGGCTGTGAGGTGTGTGTCATTCATTGTGTATGAGCTTGTATCCTATTTCAATTAATACATAATATATAAAGTTTATTTTCTACTCAACCCAGTTGAAACATACTTGCTGACGTTTCACAACCTGTCAGGTAGTTGCTGGCCACAACACCAGCTGGTGGTCAGCAGTAGAAGCCTCCATTCTGCTCTGAAGAGACAACCTGATAGCTTGTGAAACGTCGGTGAGTAGGTTTCAACTTGGTTGAGTACAAAACAAATTAGGTATAATTGAAAAATCATGCTCTCAACTAAATTACCCTATTTCAAGGAGGTTGTATCCTATTGTAAGGTGTGTGCGTGCGTGTGTGTGTGCGCGTGTGCATGTGCATGTCATTGTGTGTATGAGGTTGTATAGTGCAGTTGTGGAGTCGCCATATCACAAACACCAAGTCCTGGGTTCAGCACACGCTAGGCTCGAGCGAGGGTCAGGTGGTCGGGGTGATAGAGGATGGTGAAGTGATGAAGTGGGGTGCAAAGGGCTAGCAGGGAATTCTGAGTAATAAAGTACAGTGGGAGAAAAGACGCTGAAAAAGAGGAATTGTGAAAATTACAAAATAAAAATCGGGAATGTGTAATTCGGAGCGTGTGTGAAAAGATCTACACATGGTGTGGGATTGGGGGAAAATACCCAAAAAACAAAAATGAGTCGTGTGTGTGTTTAGAAAAAAGGTGAAAAATGTAGATTTTGATCATTTGAAACCCCTCACGCCCACACACCATTACGTAACACCCCTCATCTCGACTCCTGATTTCAGTGTCCGTGTGGTGCTGCCCTAGTGGCGGGTGTTGGAACCACAAGGCACATATCAGTGATACTGCTTTTACGTCATCAGTGGGGAAGTCCGTGTGAGGATGCTCTAAACGGCGTGTTTCCTGCTGTGATCAGCAGTTTGTAAGATAAAAATCATCGGGACAACTGTCATTTAAAATGCTGTATGCTCTGTTTTCTCAAAGTTTGTTTTGTGTTAAGTTTTATTTTGTTGGATGATTTTTCTTCTTCCTTTTATTTATTTATTTTGTTAATTTTCTTTGTGGAATATGCTATGGCAACTAAAAGTAATGTTTATGAGAATTAGCTATCTCCATAGTCATGAATGCATACATGCACATAATGAACTTGTTCGAAAAGTAATATTTTCTTTATACTTCAAAATGTTTTGATAAGTTCATTTAAATCAAGTAGAATCAATGGCTATTCACGTACTACTGGTCACACAGACAGTTGCCCTAGGGGTGGAGTTTAACAGAACTACATTTCTTGACATGGACAGCTTTTTTCCCCGTTTTTATGTGTGTTTTTTCTTTCTTTCTTTTTCTTTTTTTTTTCTTTTTTTTGTTTTTTTTTTGTTTTGTTGTTTTTTTTAACTTCCACAGAAAGTAATATTTATATTTGGCGTAAAACAGTTTTAGACATTTCTACTCCCACTGTGATGGCAAGTAAGTTTACTTGCTTGCCATAACAGTGAGAGTAGAATTGAATTCACAAGCAAAATTTGAAAAATCATTATACAGTTGTTCATAATTTTGGACATGTTTTGCTTATTCTCTAAGATAAGTAAAATTAGGGGGTTATGAAGTGCTGATCATGTTGCCCAATTCCATTGAGAGATACATCGGCTTTTGAGCATTTTCACAGTGTGGAGCTTCCAACTGATGTAACTTATAGAATGTTGTGACTGTGTCTATCATGTAACATGTGTGAAACATTGGCCTTCAGTAAGAATATGTGTTTATTCGTGTTCACAAAAATAGGAAACATTTGTATTTTTACATCTAGTTGTGTATATTTTGTGCATATTGGTAGTTTTGCATTGTTTTTAGATGTTGTATGATACAGTATATTTCTACGATATTACATACGTTGCTCCTCAGTCACCATCCTGCCTTTTCCATTGGTACACCGTGTGTGCTTTAATATGACGTGCTCTGTAGAGTAGAAGTCAATCTAGTCATCTTTGTGTATTATTCTGACACTGTCCAATTACTCATATATCTGTTTGTTTATATTCAATATATACAGTGGACAACCACTCTAAATGGAGAAGAAAAGTATTAACAATAACATATTTAATTAAATTGGTGTGTTGCATTTATGTATCACTTTTGATGCTCTTGTAAGATTTTATTCTTTTATTAAGCTGTAAATAATAATGAACATTCTGTTGGTGTATGCATGCTACCTGGTACATGTTTTGGTTAAGTGATGATATTTTGGGTGAATATGAATCAGTTTATTTAGCAAGTGTGGTTCTAATACTTGTGAATGCTTTAAAATATACATTGAATGTAGAATGTTTATGTGTACGTTATGAGCACTGGTGTGTAGGTTCTATATGATCACTTTATCTATACAGTTTACATTGTGTTCTATGCAATCACTACAATCTAGCAATCCTTTTTTTAGCCAATCAAATCTTATTAAAAGGATTTGAATGGTTAATTTAAAAAGACACGTCATTGGTCATTAATGAGCCAAGTAATTGCTCTTTTAAAAATGAAAAAGCATATATTTTAAATGATAATCAGAATAATTTGAAGAATAGAATTCTACTAATTATTCATGTATTTACTGCCCAATTCTTTTGTACCGCACTGAAGTTTGGTGCTAATTCATAGATTTCAATGAAAATAATTTCTAATTTATCTTTAAGTCACATGCTTTTTGACAAATATAATCACACATATTTTGATGTGGTAGGATCTCTATTCCTGGTTGTGATTTTCTACCATCTTTTGTAACGAACCACTAACATGTATATGATATATCTGCACTGTGTGTTATGATTGTCATGTAGTAGAATTTGCCTGATCATGCATATAATATTGTGTAGTAGTGACATTCATGACTGACGACACCCATGGTGGACAGGATAGTGCCAGTCTCACTTGTATCAGATCATCATACCTTGTTACACCATTTCTCCAAACTTTGTCAGGGTGACTTATTTGCCTCATTGAGTTCAAAGGTAAATTTTCTAAGTGGTGACGCCATTCTGTTGAAATAAAACTTTAAGAACAGAACTGTTTACGATCATAATAGAAACCATGTACAGTGGTTGGTAAGATTTGATTGACTGTCACTATCCTGTCAAACGAACAAGTCGCCAGCAAAACAACTCTTCAGTATAGCTTCCAAACAATCCCTTTCTCTTCCACTGGCTTCTAGCCATCTGGTTTTTGAGCTTCTGGTCATCATAAAACAGTAACATGAGTATTTTATATAATGTTTCATTCTCTATTCAATTGTTTGGCATTTTCGTCAACGTTCAATGAGTAAACGAGACAGTTCACGTGTATTGTAATTTAATGCTCCTTGTTTGTCAAATGGTCATATCTTGTCTATTTTTATACATTTGTATATGTTCATTTATTTTATATTATGATGTAAGTTGTAGCTGTATGTGTGTGTAATTGACGAAATAAATCAACTCAAAACGATGTACATTTTTGTAACTAATCATTGGAACTTCATTAAAGAAATTAGCATGTTATGTTGTATGTACTATGATATGGAAAATATTTAAGATGAAGGTTTATATATTATGAGTTATCATAATAGTTTTCAGTCTATGTTGTTTCTTTTTATTTCATGAAAAAATAAATTAACTTAAACATAAAACACAATCGTAATGTGTAGATTAAAATAAATTAACTTGTTATGACATATTGCATTAGTCTTATGATGAGTTGTCTATACTGATACTAAAATATACAGAGATTTTCTTTAAAGACAAGGACAATTTTTGATTGATACCACCTTTAAAGAAAACACGCGGTTCACATTCGAATCCCTACAAGCTCACCAGCATGTCACGTTTTACTAGCATCAATAATTCATCGTTTGTAAGTTGCTGTTTAAATTCTGAAGATATTTCAGAGATTGTAGCCTGTTTCAACGTCCAAAACAGCCACCCTACTGCGATTGGGGGCCTTTTCGATTTCTGGAGAAGGTCAAATGACAAAAAGTCAGCTAAAAGGCAACTACATTCAACCCAAGATAAAACACCTGCCGTCACGCAACAGACGGCATTACCATAGAAGTTTTACGCGTTTCCGTCTTGACAGTCAGTCTTCAAGTGCACGCCGACAATCAGAACGTGCTCTTAAAGACACTTGACAAACATGTAAGAGAAGTGGGAAAACACAATGCGCTCTGATACACTATAGTCAGTAGTCAGGCATGCGTGGCTAAGTTTAGTCTATTGTTCATACTATACTCATAGGCAGATCCAGAGAGGGCGCAGGGGGCGCCCCCCCCCCCTCCTTCCCACCAAAATACTTCATTTTCATAGGGTTTTTTTACACATCCGCCATCGATCGCGCGTACGAAACCCATGAAATCCCTTAAGTGCTCCTCTTCAGAGCTAATAGCATTCCCTGCATAGCTTTTTGCTTGGGAGGAAAATCCATGGAAAAATAGTGCTAATCTTTGCTAATTTCTGCTTAAGTCCATCAGAATGCCTTTACAGTTTTTTTTTTGAGAAAAAAAAACTATAGTAATTATAAAGGATTTTTTTTTACAGTACTGCATTACTGCACCTTCCTGGCCCCTCCCCCGTTTTCCAAAGACCTGGATCTGCCATTGATACTTCACATTTCTCTACATTTAATACTGTCTTTGACCTAAACCATTTTTATAAAAGCTGCCCTGTTTGGCACTGCTGTTTGGTGCAGAATCAAAAATGGCATGTTCAGGTGATAAAACGATAATTCAAAATGTGTTTTAGATAATGATAAAACGTTAATATTATGTTTATTTTGGGGAGTTTTCACAGCACCTGCAAATTGCGGTATCATACGTCACAATCATTACGTTATGTGTACATTACACAGTTTCAATCTTCGTATGATATTGTGCTAGTCCGCTTGTCAACGACCGTGAAACGTGGTCATAAAACTGCTATTTAAACAATGAAAATGATTTTATAGTGTAGAACCTCTCTATCTAGGTCATCATTCGTGAATTCGTCATTACAGTAGATCCTCATTATGAGGACCATCCAGGCACTGGCCTCTAGTGGTTTCAGTGTCTATCTTCAGTCTCTTGAGTCTTGGTATTATGAAAAAATAGTCCTATTATGAAAGTGATCAAGGGCTATTTTAAGAGGTGGCGTTAACTGGAGGTTCTACTCTATGTTTATCTTCAGTAGAGCCTTTATATGATGATCATCCGGGGGACTGTCCTCAAGTGGTCTCTGTAAGAGAGGTAATCTCTTTATGATATGTTCACATTTGTCTTTTTATGAAATCTTGAGACTAAAAGGAATTGTCTCATCATTTATCATAAAGGTGACGTATTTTAAGAGGTGGTCTTAACTGGAGTTTCTACTGCAATATGATAGCATCTAAAGTAGTCGCAGCTTAAAGTCAGCGACTTCTATCACTGATATCGTGTTCATGTTAACAAAAATGCTTTTTTGTAATTTCCAACTTCAAAAGGGCATAAAATCTGCACCTTTGCCAAATCTAAATTGCCTTTTGACTTTGTAAAACTGAACGAACATTGACGTGAAATTAAGCGGGAAGATTAGCCGTCATGTTTTTCTTCATAATGGACTATTATTTTCAAAACATATGTTTGGCTGCGTTATTTGAAAAGCCGGTGACTTTATACACTGCCTGGTAAAAGTTTTGAGCTAATCTATGGTATTGTTCTGCAACATTCCTTGAAAAGAAATCCCCAATTTGACTTTGTCATCACCATTCCCAGCCCTACACACGCGCGCACGCACGCACGCACGCACGCACGCACACACACACACACACGCACACACACAATTTCGAATAAAATAGAAAAAATAGTTTGAAGGTGCTCAAAACGTACATGGTTTATGGTACAAGTTTGAAGGTTGTGGTTCAAATGATATCGAATTTGTTAGATTGACCTAAATTAGCTCCCAGGAAAGCACTTTTTTATTGGCAACATTCTATCTTTAGACACAGATGAAGGTCATTAGCTTAACATACTATACCCTCTAATTAAGATCACCTCTATAAATAAGCTACTCTATAATACTAACTCATTTCTTGTGGTCATAAATCTTCATAGAGACAAACATAAACCTCTGTAAAGTTAGTGAGATCTGATCAATGACAGACATGCCAATGGCCTGGCGTACAGTCATGAGAGCGAGCTAAAATTATGACTTAATTAAACCCAATAAATCTACATTTATATTTACATCATATTGAACGTATTGCTGATGAATAACTTAACATGGCTTCACGGAGGAGATTGCAGAGTTTGAGGGTCGTTTTGCAATGCATATCAAAACTTTTGTAGAATAAGCGGACATCGTACCTATAATAACCGCCTGGAATAATCACAATAATTGGAAAAGTACTATATTAGAAACAGGTAATGATCGTCACACGTGTAGGCAATGTTCCAAATTTGTTGAGTAACGTCATTGGATCTATGATAAATGTTGTAGCTCTCACAGGCGTATACACACAGAACCCAAAGAAACATGTAACTAAGCTTATAATTAAACTTGTAGACTGTAGAGAATATTCTAGACGAAATCACGTCCACACATTACCGACTTGCCTGGCCATTGAAACAGTAAATGACTTCAACTTGCCCACACATGTGTGGCACAAAACTTTTTTCGAGTGTTATACATGGGACAAAACATTGTGCTGCATTCATACTTTGGGTACTTCGAGAGATGATTAGAACTGTTGTGCTATAAGTTGGTTTATCTTTATTGTCATTGCTGCCGACTTCCCAGCAGGGGTATCATCTAAATGAAGTACATCAGTTTCATCATTAGGGAGCTGGTTGATTTACTTGTCAAGTGTTTTAATGCAAGCATATTCAAATAAAGCCATGTACCTCTTCTATTTGCAATTGGCCGTCTATGTTTCATTGGTGTCATTTTTATGTTATTATATAATAAATGATTTTCGTTGGCAATTTGCGTCGTTCTGCAACTTCTGTATAGTCAAATAGATGGCTGTTGAGACTATGTTAAAATGTAGCTGCTATCACTTTTTCTGTAACATAAATTCTTTCCGTACTCATATAATACACTAACATAAGAATTAAAATTCCAAACTGGGCTTCAGATGAACATTCGTAACGGTCAGAAAGGGACTTTACATGATATCAAATAAATACATTCTCTCTTCTTACCATGGAACATGTACATGAAGTTTTAAAACGTTTTTATTTCTCTTGATACTAGTTACAAGGCAACAGCCTCCTTTTCAATCTGCATAGCAATTACTGTTCTTCAATTTATATTATTTTACATTTACATTATTTACATTCTAGTGCGATATCTCTATATTAGGTAGACTTTATGTGAGCATTTGTGACTGTCTGACTGAGGGCTTGCGCATATTGCTTCACATTCAACTATTAATCTCAAATATTTACTCTGTCCGTGTCAAAGCTCATACCAATAATAACTGAATGCCCACAAAAACGTTTTGGCCGCTGGCAGATATAGCTTTATAAATGTGAAATCTTTTCATTTGCGATTTATCCGCTGATTTGGCGTATAGAATCTGGTGTTTATCACTCACACTTCTTGTATGAGGTCTATGCTGAATATAGTGTCAAAGCTCTATAGCATGGAAATGTTATCTGTAGTTAAAGAATGTATTTTAGCACTATATATAATCATTCTGTACATACCAAAAGACCCGGTATAGTTAAGTTGTCCACCTTTCACGGCCGAACTAAAATAAATGGATAAATATTTATTTTTTTTAGAAAAAGGAAAATAATAATACAGAAAATAAAATGATGACATTACCTTGAAGGCGGTAGAGATTCCATTTATTACATTCTCTCTAGTAACATCGCCAAAATTTTGAAAAGTACAAAACAATAAACAAACCAATAAACAAATATCAATTTAGAAAAACAAAACTTGCTGTAAAGCTCCGGATTTCCCAGTGGTCACTACAAAGGCTTATGAAGAGTAGGGGAACCTTGAAACATACGTTTAAAAAGAAGACAGTTGTCTCTAGAGCGTCAAAAAACTTAGAATCCTAGCTCCCACATACCTGCGGCTTCCATGTCAGAGTCCACGAGTCCAACATGCAGAGAGTTATCAGATTACAATCTATCCCCCTATCTGCTGGGACTATCTACTGCGGATTACTATGTACAGAACCAGGGACATGTCTGGGTGCACGTAGCGCACGAAAAGTCGACTTCGCCACTCTATTTTGTAGATCTGTGGGGTTGTGTCTGTGCATAGAAATAGTTTCACGTCTGCGGCACTCAGCACGTTATATAACACGAGTCAGTGATTTGCCCGCCCTTTCCCCGCCCTCACCCTTGGCGTCGCCTTTCCTCCACGCCGAGCCACACACCCCTCATCATTAGCGTCAACGTGTTATCGGAATGACGTTATTACACAAGGAGGCCCAACCACTGGTCCTCATTAAACACACAACCTTTCTAGTGGTCACCTTCAAGTGGTCTCGACAGTGGGGTGGTCTTTTTAATGAAGGTTTGTAACCCAACCTCCCAGCACAAATCACACATAGTTTTGCAAGTTGATTTGGAACCGTCCAAAAATGCTCTTCTCAAAGTAGTACATGTATTCTCAATAAAGAGATGGTCTCTCAATAGACCCTACTGGAATGGCTGATCCAGGTTTTTGGACAAGGGGTGGGCGCACTTAAGGAAAAGGGGGCGCGTTTAAGGGGTTTCATAAAAAACCTATGAAACTGGAGTATTTTGGTGGGAAAGGGGGGTCGCCCCCAGCGCCCCCTGGATCTGTCTGTGCTACTCTATTGGCCACGCGCGTGTGTGCGTGCGTACGGTGCGTGTACACGTGCGTGCACACGTGCTACCCCCAGCTATCGCGTATTTACCGGGCGATTACCCGGACCCAGCCAGGCGAACTGATCCCTCCACGGCATTAGGTAATAATTGAAAAGCAAACAAGCCAGGAATGTCAGTGAATAGACTTTGATATTTAAATGCAATACAGTGGGACCTGCAGTTCAGACCACCTGTATGCTCAGACCACCTCTATAATGAGAGCATTTTGCACGGTTGTAAAGAGATCACAACTAACCTTCATAAAGAGACCACTATTGACCTCCATAAGGAGACCACCTCTCTGTTGAGAACACTTGCAGGCAGTCCCAATGGTGGTCTTAATAGAGAGGTTCCACTGTCGTCATAATAGAAAAGTCTTCCAAAACGTCGTCGTATTGAACGATCCCCGCAAAGATAAAGAACAAGTCTTTTTCCTTTTTTGTGTTGTCGTGGTAAGAATGTTCTAGAGACACGCAAGTTTGTCATTTGAAAGAAAACAACAAAAGACGAGAGATAACTCTACGTATAACGTGCAGGCTGATCACTATTATACAGTGTAACCTCTATATCAGGACCACCCGCTGCAGTGTCCTTAACTGGTCTCAAATAGAGAGGTGGTCTCTCTATAAAGGCTCATGTCGGTCTCTCTTGAAGATTTGGCAGCGCACAAAATGGTCTTACTACTGAGGTGGTCTTGTTAGAGAGGTGGTCCTATCGAGAGGCTGCGCTGTACTGACAGGTGCCCGCGCGGCTGTTGGAATGCCGATGGTTGGAGCGATTGTCGTCTGCCTGTGATAGTAGGGAGATATTCAAGTGAAATCAGAATAGATCTCAATTATACAACAAAATCAAATCTCTGCTCTGTTCTGCCATTTCTCTTATGTATTGTGAATATGGCGCTGGCTCATTACTGACTGGCATATTTCGTACAGACCCAGAAAAGTTCCCTGTAGTTGGGAGTGAGCCCCCCCCCCCCCACCACCACCACCACCAAGACCCACCCACCCCCACCCCACCCCCACCCCCGGCTAACCACCAATTTCACCTTGACTTTTACTACCTTCCAGTGGCGGTCTACATAATACTAATTTCTGTGCTCCGATATCTCCCCTGATAAGCGTAAATGTACTTTCTTTGGCCATGTAATCAGGAATTATGGTCTACAACGACGACTACTGGAGGGAAGAGTGGAAGGTGCCCGACAAAAGGGAAGACCGAGGAGACAAGGGACCGCTGACATCTTCGAGTGGCTAGGTGTCCGGTACGGAGACGTTGTGAAGGCAGCTCAATGCAGAAAGAAGAGGCAGACCATGACATCCAAAGTCCTGGAGGACACGGAACCCACTAGGTACTAGGTAGGTAATATCTCCCCGTGGGTTAAGTTGTCTCTTTCCAGTAGGACAAGCTTTAATGAGTCCAACTCAGCGAACGATTCCCATGCTATACGTGACAGTCTAACCCACCCTGTCCACTGTGCGAAAGTGTAATCCTGGATGTACATTGTGAAAGAGATTCCCGTAGACCGACGATGGGAAGCGATTGAGCCCCAGGGAGTAGCATGTTTGATTCTTGTTTCAATTAGGCCCTGGATGGCAAACTTAATGACCCAGCCATGTTTGTTCACAGGTTGTAGCCAGCATGTTAAATCCCAATCCAATTGACGTTAAACAGAGATCCCTGTTTGAACAGAGGCTGAGGAAATGGGCAACGTGTTTACTTTGGTAATTACATTGGTTGTGTTGGTCTTTTACATTTTCCTAGCTGGAGAGCAAAAAATATCTCCCCTTTTTAAGTATACTGTAGAATCTCTCTAGACCACCCGTAGGGTCGGTTTAAAGTGGTCTTATTAGGAAGGTGGTCATTGGAATCATTTTAAGTGAGGTTTGGAACCACACAAAATGTTCTCATCGATAGAGGTGGTCTGTGTATAGAGATGGTATTAAAGGGAGGTTCTATTATAGTATAGTGCATGTATATAAGGAGCTATTGCTAGTTTTTACGATTGTGCTAATATGCAAAACTATAGGAAATACTTGTCCCACAACTATGGCACTTTCACAGATATCTGAGATTTCTAAGTGTATGCAGACAAGATTTCATTCAAATACATCTAATACTTTTGGAGGTTATCTTATACCATGTATGATAAATCCCAAACTATTCAAGACAAAATACAACTACCCTGTTTAAATTAGTCTTATATACGCAACGTGTTTGCTTTGGTGATTACAGGTTGAAAGCTCTTCTAAAACTATCTCAAAAGAAGCAGGGAATTAACTTTTTCAAAAGTAGGTGAGAATTAGTTGGTATAATTACGTTGTTTGTAGCGTGTTTGGAAAGGCTGGGACAGACAATTTATATACAGTCATGTTTTAGCACTTAGCAGTGACAATCATATTCAAGTATAGGTTTTATATCTATGAGAAATGGTTGGCACTGGCCTTTAGAGTATGGTAAATATTTCGCTAATTACATGTTATTAACTGTTAATTGTTACATGGACACATCTTGATGTATCATTTGAGAAATGATTTGATTTGATTTTAACAATTTCATGTGAAGGCTTAATAACCCTGCAAAAACTCATAACATATGGGCAAAGATTATGATCACTTAAAGAGTCATCTCATATATATTTATTTCATACAACACGGCCATAATTGTTGTATGGACACATAGGTTTTGTTTGATAAATGATATGATTTCATTAATATTGATTATAACAATTTCATGAGATGGTGACACGTGACTTGAAGACTCACATATGAAGACAAAGACTATGTCATATACCACAGGCTACATTGTAAAAGTTCTGCCATTGTTCGTCTCAACATATTTTTCATATTTGATACTTGTATTTATATCGACCATTCCAACCTGGCCACAAGCTTGAACCTCTTTTCAACATAACAACCCACATAAACAGATTCATAGTCGTCCAATTTTACTTCATAAATTCAAAGAAATGTGGCCATATAATAAGCCCAATTCATATGTGCCCTAACCACAAATATTTACACATTTGCCCTCTTCATAGACAAGGCAAGCCGAGTGTGTAATTTCTAGCGCGAGCGACACTTTTCAACCCAAAACATTTCGCGAGCCACATTGTTCGTAGTTCGCGTTTTGGCCGCGTGGAGCGCTACTATCGTCGCTTTTCTGTTTTCTACTTTTCCGTCAGTTTCGTGCGAACCGGCAAGTACGAAACATGCGACTTTTAAGGCAGCAGATTTCCTCTGTTAGCTTTGACACAGAACAAAGTAATTGAATGTAGGATAGAAGTGGAGTATTTCGATGCAGATGCAAATATTCATAGTGTAGAATTCAAGCTTAAAAGTGCAGTGTTTTCGGCTGGCAAGAGAGTGTTGTGTTTTTTGTGACACCTGCTAGCTCAGTTGGATACAATTCTTGGAATGTTGAGAGAGAGGAATGTGACATGTAACTTGGATAACGTATAGTGGATAGAGTTATCCTCAGAGCCAGTATTAATCGTTGGCTATCCTCAATGTGAAAGGATTTCGCACTAGTTGGATAGTGAGTCCTCTATATTGCTATATTGAGGGCGATTTTGTATAAATATGAGGGAGGCGGTCAACAGGTCCCGAGCCACGGTGAGTTAGTCGCTTAGTTCACTTTTGATTCATCATCACAAATATTGGCATTCCACTACAATATTTTAATAGAATGTATATAGTGTCAAGTAGGCTTACACACATTAAAGATACAGGTGCTCTTGACATGGACAAATGCTGGTTCTCTTTAATACACAAACTTAGCATTAGAGATACATGCACACTGGGACTATGGTATTAAGCACAAATCTGTGCGAACTTATCATCATTTACCACCTTCAATCTCCGATCCAGGCTGTTTCATGGGTAGCTTTTCCACCCCCACCTCACCCCCTACCACCCCTGTAATAAGACCATATCGTATGGTACGACATTGTCATAATAAAGAGATCTAAAGAGACCAACATAAACCTACAACCATCTCACCCGCAGCGTTCATGAACTTTACACAGACTTTTCCCCATCCAAAGTTATTCAACACAAAAATGCAGCATGTAATTTGTACAGTGAAACCTGCTATGGAGACCACGTCTATAACGAAGCCACTTCCGTATTAAGACAATGCAACAGAACCAAACCTTCATCATGAGAACCTCCGTAAAGAGACCACCTCTCTAGTTAGACCACCTCTAAACTTAGGTCAGTAGGCGAGTGGTCCTAATAGAGAGGTTCTACTGCACTGTGCATTCTTATAGGTTATTACTTTCAAGTGGCTTGTCTTTGGTGACAGATTCTTTTACAGCATCACTCCAAAACCAACCGCAACCACGCCAGTCAAGCCGTCTCTAGAGGGCAGTCATCTTTATGACATGGGGTAGTAGGAGATGGTCTTTTGTGGAGGTTGTCTCTTTAATGTAAAGTTGTGAGTCCAAGACTTGAATCACGACTATAAGTATACACAAACATATCGTAGAGGCGGTCTGTTTATTGAGGTGGCCTCTTTATTGGGCTTCGGGAAGGGTCTTTTATGGAGGTGTTTTTGAACCTTCGAACGGTGGTCTCAATAGAGAGGTGGTCTCTTTTAGGGAGGTTGCCGTAGGCCTCTTTCTAAAGGTCTTTGGACCGAACAAAATGGTCTACAAAACGGTGCTCTCTGTAGAAAGATTTTGAACGACCGAAATGGTCTTATCTGAAAAGGAAAACAAAAACAAAAAAAGCAGATGTGCTCTCCATAGAGAAGTGTTCGTGATAGGCGGTTGCTCTGCAGTCGGCGAGACAGCCGCTTACAAGTATGCTGGTGCGACAATCTGAGGATGAAGACGGCGTTTTATTGTCATGTCTAGTGTTTTGTGACGTTATTATCAGGTGTTCAGTGGGGTGATTACAGAGGAACCTCTCTATGACGACCAACGGGGTATCCGCCTCAAGTCGTCTTACTACTGAGGTGCTCTCGTTATGAACGTTCATATTGATATCTTTATCATGACTATTACATGTGACCTATTGCAGAGGTGGTCTCTTTATTGAGGTGGTCTTATTTGGAGGTTTTGCTGTACTTTGTCTCTTCAGACTTTCTTGCCTCTATTATATAGCCTGATGGTTTCAATGATAAGTGTTTGGTTTCTTTAAATGAAGATAAAACAGCAGATTTGTAATCTCTCTTTTCATGCATCTCCTCTCTTAATGAAATTCACGTACAATGTAACCTCCAGTTGAGACCACCTCTATAAAGAGACCATTTATAATGGTATTTCCACCCCAATAAACACATCAACATAAACTTTCATAAAGACCACCTCTTTTTTAGGTCACATCAGGTCAGTCCACACGTGGTCTAAATAGAGAGGTTCTACGGTAAAACTAAACTTGACATAATTATCTTTGCATAAAACCAGCAGGACTTTGTATAGTTGTATAACTGTTGATTAATTGCTAATAAAACTTGTATTCTACTGAAATAGCTTCTTAGCATACAGCCCAAGTTATTTGCCATTAATGAAATGAGATTTCTACAAATAGATAGAAACTCATTATAGTCATACACGCAACATAAATTTAAAAAAACGCAGTATCTTTCCTGGAGTCAAATATACCATGTATGTATCAAATACAGTAGAACATCCTTTTAAACCAACCTATATAAAGAGACCACATCTATAATAAAACCATTATGCAAAGTCCCCATATGAATATCATGATAGATAAATATGAACTCCATAAAGAGATCGCCTCTGTATTGGTTGAGGCCTGTTCATTGGGTCGTCTTGATAGAGAGGTTCTACTGTCTATCAAATATAGCATGATATTAATGCATTTTCTAGTGAATTATTTGATTTTGAACAAGATACAAGATTCAGGGTAAAAGTGACAATCATATCAGGCAGTATAAATGGCCCGATCGCGTGCAAACTTTGGTTAGTTATTTTAAACTTTAATCACTAATCTCATTGATCACAAATCTCATTGGAGTCTACATATGTCCGATGAAGTGCGGTAGAGTCGGTTAAAAGCTACCCTCTGTCTCTGTACAGTACCAGCTCCAGTTGACTTGAGACTACCTCTATAAACGGAACACCTCTGTAATAGGACCATCACAAACCTCCATAAAGAGACCATCTTTGTAAAAGGAACACGTTCGCTGCAATGATTTGATGTAATATGTGAATCGATATATGTGTTTCCCAATGACTGTGAAATTCATTCTCTACACACTCTCTCCCTCACGTCTTTCTACCAAGCATATTTCTACCACGATAGACATAGCTGAAGACAGGGCTTAGGCCTACGTGGTAGACATATGCTTGGTAGAAAGATGTTAGAGAGTACATGTATGTGGGAAATGAATATAATGATTGAAACTTGGCCAAATGACCATCCAACATGAGACTGTTACAGGTAGAGACGTCCCTATGCACCGTTAGCGTTATGTAATACAGCCCCCATGAGAATACTGTAAACTGTTTGTCGTCACCGTCGACATCCCTAAAGTGCACAATGCTTTCAAAGTGCTGTAACAGACAATACAGTAGAGCCTCTCCTGTTAGATCACCCCCAGAAAGAGGGGTGTGGGCTGGTCTGCTTGGGAATCATCAGAAAGAGAGAGCGGAGGGGTTGAATCATGATAAAATACAACTTACAAGGCTTTTAGACTGGTATATTGCACTTCTACCCTTTTCTCCATATGGGGTAGGGGATAGGGTCACATCCAACATATATGGCAAGTTATTTGAATTTCAAGAGATAACTTTTCACATTCTTTAAATACATGGTACAGGGCCTTATGAACACCTACACCATTTTTTGTCCCCGCATATACAGCAACGCCCTGTTAACGTTGGTCTCTTTATGAAGGTTTGAGACTATGACAAATATATGGAAAATGTGGTCTTAATGGGATGCTCTACTGTAGCGGTGAAGCTTAACATCTAATAGTCCAATGGTGATAATAGGCACTCGAAACATCGTCTGGTGTCAAGATGGTATCTGTGCAAAGATCAGGCTTTCTGCACTTACCCACTTATAGACAAGCATCAAATTGACCAGTTCAAAGGTCACCAAGAACATCACCTAAATTACACACTGATCAAAGTGCTGTTAAACATGATTGCAGTAGAACCTGTCTCTTGAGACAACCCGAGGACCCGCCTCAAGGGACATCTTGAAAGAGGTGGTCTATCCATCAGGGTTTTCAGTGGTCTATTTGTGAATGTGTTTGACTGGGAGAAATGGTCCTATTATAGAGATGGTCTGTTAGTAGAGGTGGTCTTTATTGGAGGTTCAAACTGTATCGAGTTAGCTCGTGAAGAGCATCCAAATAGTGTTAAACGAGACAGTTTGTATAGGTGTCTGCGCCACTTTAAGAGGCAGGCATCAAAACGACCAGTCCACAGGTTTAAACAATTATGACAATACACACTTAAGGATGATGACCTGTGACAGTTGAAGTGACCGTTAATGGGTGATTTTACAGAGGAACTGTGTTTGTGGGATCTGTACCCATTCTAATACAGTCCTACCATACCTATGTGATTGTGTTAAAGTAACAGAATGTATGCAAATATGTATGCATCATGTATACATTATATTGTTTCATATAAATTGTACTGTATGTTTGATCTTGATCAAATCTCTGGGGATCAAATAAACCTATATCCCAAAATTATTCATTTAATAGATTTTAGGGCCAAAATCCCCCTTTTTAGAATATCAAGGTGTTTTGTTGTTGATGATACTTTAAAATAGGACTGAAATTTAGATAAATATTGTTGGTTGCTGGTTTGATGAAGAAGCATCATTAATAGAAATCAGCAGAAATATGAATCTGATGGACACTGGTAGGCCCGTTACTGGGGTGTGCGGAGTAATGTAAGGCTTTTGATATAAACATTGCCATGGAAGATACCTTCACAGGGGACTTCGAGGTTCTTCTGTATTCTGTAGGCATATAACAGTAGAAACTCAAATTACATATGTAATAATAATAACCTGTGAAATAATGTCATTCATTTCGTCCAAAATGTTTAGCATAAACCTCCATAAAGGGACCTCTTCTCTATGAAGACCACGTCGGACACATGCACCAGGTGGTAATGACAGTTGTACTGTTCTATAATTTTTCCGGAGATTGAGTGAAGCTGGGACACCTAATACAGTAAAACCTCCAATTAAGACCACCTCTATTACAAGATCACTTTCCACAGCCCCAAATCCTGCATAAAGCTACCAGAATAAACCTCTGTATAGATACCACCTCTCTATTGTGACCACCTGAGAACACGGGTCCAAATGGGTGTCCTAGTAGAGAGGTTCCACTGTACTCTGTGTAACGTCACATAGATAAATAGAATGATTTCATTGACAAATGTTACATTTGTAATTGTAACATACTTTCAAATACTTACAAACATGTAACACCCAGCTCTGTAAGCTCATACGTAAACCAAGGCACAGTTGACTAAACACTTGAGCTAAAATTAGCACACAGACAGATTTGTTGGTTGTTTACAGGTTGTCAACGGCGTCACTGGCCGCAGCTGACGTGCATATCATAGTCAGCTCACTGGTAAAGTGGGTCCAATAGTTAGGACAGTCCACCCTCGCCCCCTGTAACAAACATGATGGGATTGTTAATAGTCCCTGCCTGCCCCCATAGGCCTTTTCCCCATTGACACCATGACATCATTACTCTAAAAACGTACACTAGACCATAACCAATCAAACATCTACTAAGACCTTCCCGGGGTACTGCTTTAACTTTATGGACATGCATGTTGTTCTTTTTAGTAGGTAGGCCTATATGACTGCAAGAAATGGTTTCATTACAAATGTGGTCTGTTTGCATTGTAGTTACATGTATATAGATGCTCTTCATTAGAGGTTCTCTTGTTACACGCGTGAGGCCGTTTACCACACACGGGGTCCTGCCAATGGTTTATTTGCCCAACTTGATTCACGTGCTTTGGGTTTATAAATTCCTGGCTGCAGATTGTGCAGACGACATTAGCTTTATATGGAAACAGCCTGAGTACATACTAGAAAATGCAGTAGAACCTACAAATGATACCACCCGTACATAGAGACCAATTCTGTAATAAGACCATTTCGTGCGGTCCAAGGCCTTAATAAACAGACCAACACTGGCCTTCATAAAGAGACCACATGTCTAATAAAGCCACTTCAGGTCATGATGGTTTTACTTTAAGAGGTTATTCTGTAACTAACTGAAAAAAGATCACGGCTATGACGTTTAGTCACGGCGGAAATATTCTGTCGTAGCGTGTTTTCTTCATAGGACTCAACTCAAAATGAGAAACTCACAAACATGATCATAGAAAGTCCACCAATCACTGAATAAAGTGAACAAAGAAATGCAAAAGAATAGCATTCTACTTCTCTTTGGGAAAAGAATAGATCCCAACTCTACCTTAATTAAGTGATATATTGCTGTAAAAACTCCAACCAAGGCCACCTCTACAAAAGAAATCTGAAAGCATTAATATAGAGACCAACATGAAACTCTGTATAAACCACTTGAGGTGGTCTGAACAGAGAGGTCGTACTGTTGTACGCAGTTGGCTAGAACCGCTGCAGGAGTGTTCTACAAGAATCAACAGTGTCAAATACGTGGAATTCCTGGCCGCCGCGATCTCTTATCTACGTGTCAATTCAGGTCAGATCGTTGTCTGTGAAACTCACTATAATTACAGTGGAACCTCCATATTGAAGTTAATGGTGCCAATTGGCTCGGGTGGTCTGTTTTGTGAGCGGGGGGGTGAGTAAAAAAAAGATGCTCTTATTCATGAGATGGTCTCATTATAGACGTGGTCTTAATTGGAGGTTGTATCATAAAAAGTAGAACCTCCCTATTATGACCACACGAGGAACTGGCTTCAAGTGGTCTCAATAGAGAGGTGGTCTTTATATGGAGGTTCATATGGGTATTGTTTTCTAAAAGAAACTTGGGACCACAGACACTAGTCTTTTTTATTACATATCATACGTGGCCTTAATTAGAGTTTTCACTGTAGTTGTTATGATATAAATCAAATGGTTGCGTAATGCTGACGTTTCATTAACGTTTCATTCCGGATGCGCGCGCATGCGCCGGCGCGTGGGTAATACGCGTCTAACGTGCAAATAGCGTATGTTGGTTTAGCTGTGTATACCGTGACACTGCTAAATATCCAATTGAAATAAGCTTCTTTATCATGGACATTTGCGCTTTTTGTTGTGAATTTTCATGCCTCCTGTATTTCTTCATATTAACATTAATTTAATCTGGCTACAACTGAGATATAGAATATACCTAATTCTATTTGAATGCAAATGTATATATGTCGTATAGTTAGATAAGATAACACAGTTCAGATTATTGCAATGAGCTTTCGGTAGTGTCCCCTATCTCGATCACAATCAGATAATAGCCTGTAATTATTACGATTATTAAACATTATTCAAGTTCACAGGATTGACAAAATTTATCTCTGTATATGTAAACAATGATGAAGATGTCGAATGTTCCCCACACAGATTAAATGACCCTGAAAAGTGTGACTAAATAAGAAGTATCAGGTGGTTAAGTCTCAAGTATTGAATAAACACATCCACTTGACAGTTGGTTTGGTCATGAAAATGCCAACAAAGAAAACTATTTATGATTAAAAATACAGTAGAACCTCCGTGAGAGAGGATTATGAAAATGTTGACAAAAAGAACTATTTATGATTAAAAATATAACAGAACCTCCAAAGGAAGAACATGAGTGGTTTCAACAGATGAGAAGAGGTAGGATTATGAAGGTTTGAGGACTTGAAAAGTGGTCCTGTAATTTAACAGGTTGTAATATGCAATAGGACCTAATTCATTATGAACATATACCATTTGGTTATCTCGAGTATTGGATATCTCGAACAATGTTACACATCGCTTCGAGACAAAGAGTTTCTATTGTATTCATTTACGTCAGACTACCTTGGGACAAAGAGTAAAACACAAAGGTTCCCTAGAGAACGGTCTCTTTGGATGAGGGGCTGTTTTCAATAACTCATGAATTGGATAATAATCCCAGAATGTTTAAGGATGGCCTCTATAAAAACAAGAAACACTTTCACGGTCTTAAAGCATCAAAGAGCACGACTTCTATCAAGATACCACGTCCACAAAGAGTGGATAAAGATACCACGTGAGCCTTCTATCACCATATGGTATATTCAGCTACGTCATGATTTTTTAGTTGTTGGGAATTTCATATTATAGAGCGCTCGAGTCACCCAATAGGCGAGTATTTCTTTGTTAGCTGGTTTATTGACAGTTTGACGTGGATTATTAATTATGAACGATGAGTCTGCGTTTGACAAACATAATGCACAAGTGCTTTATGATCCTATATTATCCACCTGAATGGACCTCAAAGGCACCCAGGCTTTCTTTGTCAATTATTTAATAGTGAGCGCCTGTTGTTGGTAAATGCCACAACTCCACTTCTATGTACAGTGCAACCTATAACTAAGACCATCTCCGTAATAAGACAACCCCTAAGATCAAGTGTAACTTCTTGTGGTCCGAAACCTTCATAGAGAGACCAAGAGGTGGTCTCAATAGAGAGTTTCTAATGGGTGATGGCCACGGGACTCCACCTCTGACCAGATACTTTTTTACATAATACAATGTATAGGCAGCGTCTATGGTATGAAGAAAAAGATCAAGTAAATGTTGTTTTGAATAGAATTCCCGAACATGAAGTTTACTCTGTGACGAAAATGGACTTTTTCACATATGGACTTTTATAATGTTTATATAAATATGTTATTTACATATTTTTATTTTATAAATACATCCGTATATGTTGTTAATTTGTCACGAATAGTGTTACAATATGATGCAATCATTTTAATGTATCTACTTGCCTTTCTTTTAAAAATAGCGCTAACATTCATAGATAATTTTTATCAATTTAGAACTCTACAGCATCCTTTTCAAAATTAATACAATAGTGATATAATTAACCTGTTACCATAATGTTCATATAATGCAGAATATAAATTCCCCATCTGGAATTTGATACGTATTAGGTTTCTTTCTCTATGTAAAACGTATTGTTATTTTAAATGTAAGTTATATTCTGATGTCGAAAACGTTTAAAAAATATTTTGGTTATTTCTTTTACTCTGTTATTAAATGTTATTAAATCTGTTGGAAAATAAGTATGTATATATTTGTATAGCAATAAAATCCATTAATAGGACTGGGTATAGCGATGTGGATAAAACAACACATTCTCTCTGTGTGTGTGTTGGGGGTGGGGTGGGGGGGTCTGTGTCTGTAGGTGTGTGACTTCTGAGGTTGTTAATTGATACAATATGAAATTTATCTATTTGTGTGTGGATGTTTATACGATATATGTGGTAATAGGGGCGTAGCTTTTTCA
Source organism: Streblospio benedicti (assembly GCA_019095985.1). Classification (NCBI taxonomy): domain Eukaryota; kingdom Metazoa; phylum Annelida; class Polychaeta; order Spionida; family Spionidae; genus Streblospio; species Streblospio benedicti. The sequence goes on from CM032661.1 coordinate 23,627,589, forward strand.
CATATTTGAACATAACACTTACAAAACACGTGCATTGATTGCGAAATTCCACGCATACAAAGAAAGCACCACGCAATCTGTGATATCAAAAATGCCCAACAAAACCCGAGTCTTCGGCGAAGCATACCAACAGTGGTTTGTAGAATTGCTAATTAAGACCACCTCTATAAAGATAGCACCTCTATAATAAGACCATATCTTGCAATCCCTAAAAAAGACCACAATGAACCCTCCATAAATAGACCACCTCTCTATGGTGGAAAACCACAATCTGGTCTAAATAGAGGTTCTACTGTACTTGTACGAGGCTCTTTTACTGTTCATTAAAATCTCCCCCGGAGATTTATTTTTAAAACAGCACAGACTTTCAGACTTGTATTCTATAGATTAAGATCAAGATCATGATTATGAAACTCTGCTATAGTTGAGCGATGTTTTGGTTCTTTTGTCCTGTGGGTGATTTCAGGCTCTTGTAAAGATTAGAATAAGGAGATTAGGTGCATATGTATGAAATGCAGAGACACCAACCAATACTATTACAGTGTTTATATATTTTGGTAGCATTAGTACTAGTTGGAAGCCTTAAAATTAGGAAACTTCCATTGAAACAAATTAGTGCTGTTGAACACGATTCAGCAAAACTTTGACACCAGATTTTTAACTATTGTCCGTTACAGACATTTTTTCTTTACTGTTTTCTCTCTTTTCTAACAATGCAAACCCCTCCCCGACTCTCTTCATTCTCCCCAAAGCAATGCAGAATCGTGTGTGTAGACGTAAAAAATCTTGGAATAAAAGTATTGTGTTAATTGTATGCATTGACAACAACACAGTAAAACCTATTGCTATTGATGAAATACTAACTAGAGTTCGTGGAATGTCTAATATATGAAATATATCTGTGTGGTCTTTATGAAACTTCCACATATGTCAGAAGAGAATTCTAGAAGAGTACTGACAAAGTTAATTTCATTCGAATACATTCCATGTAATTTCGGCGATTTTCCGTTAATTGAAGTTCTTAATACAAGCTAGAACCTGAAAATACCAATACTGCACAAACTTCTTGTTGATCAACATTCGGCAGTGTCTCACACGGGCATAAAGCAGACAGGCAAGCTGCCAGCGCACCTGCAAAACCTGGGCTTCTTTTCTTACAGAGGAACCTCTCGATCAAGACTACCCATTCCCTAGTCCCAGGTGGTCTCAATGCAGAGGTGATCGCTACACAGAGGTTCGTGGTAGTCCCTACTATGGAGATTTGGGACGGTGGTGAAGGGTCTTGTTATGGAGGTGGTCTCTGTGTAGAGGAGGCCTGAATCGGAGGTTGCACTGTGCACCCAGCTTAAGATAATTGCGTAATAGGTTGACACGTGTAAGAGCCTGTAGCGCTCGCTGGTACAGTAGGGATTCCAATTATGACCACTTCTCTAAAGAGACCACCACTGTAATAAACCATCTCTGGATAGGTTCGTACATCTTAATAAATAGGACCCACGTGAACCTCCATAAGATACCACCTGTCTATGTAGACAACATTATATGGTTCCACGTATGGTCATAATGGAGACGTTTCACCGTATGTGGTGGCTTAAAATAGACGTGATTCTTTTTAAACGTGCACTTTTACATGGAAGTAATTTTCTTTTAAACAATATTTATTCATCCTCGAACATTTTTTTCAATTCACATGTGATGGAAAATAGATACTGTAACATGATTATAATCATTATATAAGTGCAGTGTGAAAAGGATACCCGTGGACCGACGAAAGTACGCCATTAAGATTTTTAAAAAAAGATTAAACCGTTTACACATTTCTTTGGATTTCTTCATCACTTTTTCCTTCCCCAGTAACGACTTTACTTTCATACTGTCGAGACATGTCCAGTAGTATCTCTATATCAAGACCACCTGGTGACTGGTTTCGCGTGGTCTCAATAGAGAGGTGGTCTCTTTATGGAACGTTAGGTTGCTATCCTCATGGAGGTTTGGGACGACGATAATGTCTTATGGAGGAGGGGGTCTCTCTATAGAGGTGGTCTGTGTTTAGATGAGGTCTCCGTTGTTGGTTCACGTGCTGTATAGTTAAACTTCACTATCAGGACACTGCTGGGACTATAAAAAGTGCGCACTTCGTTAATAAGGTGTGCTTACTTGTGAAACATTCAAAGTAACATCAATGAATGTGTCTCTAATTGCACGATTTTCCTTGGCGCTAGGTGATTCTATTAGTGAGGTGCCTCTAGAGTCTATACAAAGAGATTTTACTTTTAAAATATGTCAAATTCCTGGCAAAAACTAAGAAGAAGAAGCACCTGTTTTTAGTCTAATTATTTCGGGCTTAGTTTTAATTTGGCTGTTTTTATTCTAATTAAATCATCACTAGAGAATGTTACACCCAGAAGTTGGCGTGTCGTTAATGACACGAGGTCGTTATGTATAATTAGCAGACGAACGTGTCTCACCAACTATTCACCGCGCTACACAGTGCAACCTCCATAAAAAAGACCACCTCTTCAAGAAGACCACAACTATAATAAGATTATCCTTCGTGATCCCCACATCTTCATGAAGAGATAGATATGGGACCTTGTAAAGGGACCATCTCTCTATTGAGACCACTTGAGGCAAGGTGGTCTTGGTGGAGAGGTTCTTGTATATGGTGGATACGACGAAGAAATCTATCACTATCACTGTCTATTCACTAGACATCTTGGTGGTTAAGATATTTCTTTATTCATTTCTTTTACCACTGTTAAATATCTAAATACATTTGGGAAAAAAATGTTAATTTAAGATATTTAGATGATAAACGTGTTCGAGTTACACTCCTTTTCAAATCATACCAAAACATAAAATTAATGAAGGAAAATCACGAAAGACATAGCTATAGATACAAAACTAGATCTCCAACATGAATGTCACTGAACGTGGATAGAATCTGATAACCGTACACAAATGGATAATGTTGTCATTAAATATAGATTTCACTGATTTAGGAAAACATATTTTGCACAAAAAGAGCCAAAACAGGTAGTGGACATTAGCGTGTTTGAAGAGTGACACTAATAGCAATTTTCAAAAGTAGTTCTATAAGCTTCCCAAATTCCCTGCACCTACTTAAGAAATACGATTTTCCCATTTATCTATGACAATATTTGACAAATGATGTAAATAGTTTTATTTTGAAAATCCTTTTAATCTGCCGTCTGCCTTTTACGATGACCCTCTAAAAAAGCCTAACTGCACTATGACAGTGAGATAGTCTCTTTATGTGCATGGAATGATGTTCGTGGGGTTCAAAGGGGCGTTTTGGGGTTTGTGTGTGAAGGTCATTGTTTGTCTGTAGAGGAATGTTTGCGGGGGCGACCACTTGTGTCAGTCCCACGTGTGTGTGTAATACAGTACAACCTTTCTATTACGACCACGCAGGGATTGCCCTCAAGTGGTCTCAATAGAGGGGTGGTCTCTGTATGAAGGTTTGTGGTGGTTTCTTTATACGGTTTTGGGTTCGTGAGAAATGGGCTTATTGCAGGGGTGGTCACTTTATAGAGGTAGTCTTAAGTGGAGGTTATTCTGTATAAAAATGCCATGACATACTTTTCCAAGTCAAGTCAAGTTAGACAGTTGGAAAGAATATAGTAGACGAAAAGCGAACAATACAAGAATACAATTATTTTGAAATTCTCAAAATGTAGGCGTTTTTTAAAGACCAAATATACAGGGAAACAAAGGAATGCTTAAAATGAAAATATAAGTAAACTGTGTTTACAATTTAAATTTAAAAAAAAGAAGCTCTAGCTTTCCAAACAGTTTTGGCTTTAGAATATCAGCATTCACCTAGTTTGAATTTCGTGTAGTTTTAACTTTGAGTATGTGCATGGTAAGAACCATAAAATATGCCCATAAAGGTAAATATGATAACATTGCACTCAACAGTTAGTCCCATAATTGCTGTAAGAGCTTTTGTGCCTGGACTTTCTTCAATCCAAGCTGATTCATATGAAAGTCATTTCCCATGGTGCAGAATAAAAGAGGACTTGTTGAAATTAAGATTTAATAAACATAAACCAATCGTTTTTATGCGTATATTTTATCATGAGCCTCAGCATCATGGGTGGGGTGGGGTAGCGGGTATATAATGGTCTACTACTATGGTTTACAAACACTATACCATGCTATACAGTATACACTATATATAGTCATATATAGTGCATACTGTATGGTATAGTGTTTGTATTTCATAAAGTACTTTCTATCAAACTACTTAGTATTTCATCTTCACTGACCTTTTTTGGCATGACCGCTATTAAATCGATCGCGTGTACATAACCCATGAGATCACCTTTTCCCCCTCCCCCTCCCTTCTCACAAAAATCCTGGATCCCCCAGTGTTGATAGAGAGGTTCTACTGTAATCTGTACTAAATGTTTCTTCATTAACAACCAGCCTGTAGTTCACCCATGTTACTACCCGCGCAGTCGAACAACGCACCTGTTATTATTGCATCGTGTTCTATTTCACCATTAAGTCTTGTCACAATCTTGCAACACAGTAAAAAAAAGGGGGGAGGCCTTTTATACTATAAATTAGAGGCAAATAATGGTAAATCTGGGAAAGGCTTTTTCTCGCTTCACGTCTCTTTGAATCATCCGTCCAGTTCGGTGAAACTGTTAAAACCTCTCTAATAAGACCACTGGGTGACTGGGTTCAACATGTGCAAGTGGTCTGAATAGCCTTTTTATGATGATTTTTATGATGATCTTCACATTAAGCACATGACGTATGAGACAAATTTCATATGGTTATAATCTTTATAAGGAGACTTCAATCTCTAAATTTGAAAAAATGCTTATAATTTGATTTAATTCAAGCTAGTTGTTTTCAAAGGATCTAAAAAGAGGAGAAGCAAATCAACCTTGGGGACCAGCTGTTGGGGACACGAAGAATGGTCTTATTATAGAGGTGGACTCTTGATAAATGGTGCCGTAATAAAGAAGTTACACTGCACTCGTAAAATCATGAGAATTTGATGAAGCCTAAAGTCATCAGGGCATGAGGGGTGGGGGTAAAGAAGTCGTAGCATTGCGGTTTTGCCGTCTCAAGCAGGGTGCTTTAATGGCTATAATGTTTTAAATTAAACCTATATTATTTTACAAAAGAAAAGCGAGTTGCCCTGGCTTAATGCGATTTAGAAAAGCTTTTAATGGCTGCTGCATTAGCTTCTACAATAGCGGAGACGCTGGGAAAGGGTGCTGGGGTAAAGCGGGGGTCGTTCGAAGAAACAGAACATAAACAGTGGGAGATGGGGCCACGTTTGTGAGAAAGTGGGAAATATTGGGGCATATAACACTGAGAGTTGCGAGTTTACCGCATTGCCATAACAGTTTACAACGTTAACACATTGCATTTGCATATTGACTGTCCTTGCAATTTCTTGATAATAGACTGTCCTGATTTTTTTAAATATTTTATTGACTGTCCTGTGGTTATTTCCCGATTATTGACTGTGCCGGTGTTGGCTTTGTCGTGGTATTCACTGATTTATGAAATATCTTCTAAAGAATGTCGCATTAATTATTAAACCTACTGTTAGTCACTTAAATGTCTAAGAGCCATACTAGTTTATCAAAAGCAGCTATGTAAATAAATCCTCTTTGCTAGCACATATACATTAGAATCTCTCTATTAGGACCACATTGGGGCTATGTCTCAGTAGAGGTGGTCTCTTTATTGAGTTTCAAAGTGGTCTCTCCGTTATGAAGAAGCCTTGGGAACCCTAGAAATGACCATATTATAGCAGTGGTCTCAATAGAGGGGTGGTTATCTTTATATAAGACCTACTGTACACTAATTCCAATTCACAGTAACCCCCCCCCCCCACCCCCACCCCCCATATCCCCCTTTCAATCAAACCCAAACCCTGCTTCCCTGACTTGCGGTTTTCCTGCCATGGCAAGCCGCCCTTTGTGGTTCCACCTCGCCGGCCCGGGGCAAAAGGCCCGTGTGCTGATTTCTATAATTTGTCGACCTTCAACTGTTACTGGTGTGAAATGTCCGAGGTATCGGGGTGCGACTTAATTATGGCTCAGTTGACATGGCAACTACAGTAAAATCTCCAGTTAAGACCTTCATAATTTGAGAGATATCGTATGCATGTCGCACGTATAGCCATTTCTTGTGGTCTAATGCCTTACCAAATTGTCAGGTGGAAATCTCCAGAGATCACTTGTCCTTTGAGCGAGGCCGGCCCTGGGTGTGATCTTGATGGATACGCAGTCTCTACTGTACTGCAGGTCTGGCTTGGGCATAATGCACCAGCGGGTGAACAGATTTTTCCAGCCTCAATTTGTATTGTCCAATAATTATAGTTTGTTTTCAATGGACAAAGGAAGCTGTATTTTGTGAATATCATGAATGTAATTGCTTGTATTTCTGCAGAAGATCATTAAGGTGGAATAATTGCGTGGAGGATGGAGATTTCTGATAAGACTCTTTGTTAAAAGTCTACCATTGCTTTTTCTTCCTTCCAGTTTCAGCTTACTGAAGTACAGAGGTCCATTAATTCCACGATAAACAAACACTAAATTAAAACATATTTGGTTTACGGTAGCTAACTTTTAAAAGGTAGAGGCTATGAAAAAGGGTCTAACTTCCTCATTTCTGTTCGCAGAGGCAGGCCTCAAACCCCCATGGAAAAGATGCACGCCTAGAGCATTTTGCCTGTACCCACACATCCAATATATTTTACCTCCAATCTTCTGCATTCCTGGCTACGGCCCTTGCATCCAAAAGTATTAATGGAAATGTACAAAACTTACATTTGACTGTTTCTGTCTTGCAGGTCCCCGGCGCCGTCTGACCGTCCTCAGCTTCGGCGATGTCTTCCCGCAAAAGCCGGTTCAAAATGCAGAAGGCGTCTCCATCCGAGGTTACTTTTCTGAGGCCCGCACCAGGCTCTCAGCACTCCACGGCAGATCCCTCCGCCACTACCCTCACCCTGACACAGGCAGATGCCAGTCTCAACAGTAACCTTCAGCAACTACACACCACCGCCGAAAACTGCACCTCAAAATCGCAATGTTCCACAACAGTCGGCAGACATGACATTGCCACGGGCTCTTCGACATGTCCGGTGGATAATATTTTGAGTCCCCAATCGGTACCGTCAGTGTCATCTATCACCAGCCAGGAGGGCCAGCACAGTCCAGCGAGTGCCGTCAGACATGAGAATGTGGCTCTGCCAGTAGCGACCCAGCCATCCCCTGCCCAGCGCGCCCTGCCCCCTCTTCCCACCTCATCTCCTCTGCATCTCCACCACCCAGCACTGGTCCACACAGGCAGCAACTACGATGAGAACATCTACGAGGAGATATCAGAGGAGTTCATGCGTGAAGTTGTGTCGCGAAGTGCACCGCAGGCTTGCGACAATGGCAGCAACGCTCACAAGACATTTTCTAAGCGACACCAGACTCCTCATCACAGCGCGTTCTATGAGGCGGGGCTTTCCAGTTCGGAGGATGACTATGGCTTCGCGAAGGTAAAAAAGCATGAGAGTGGAGGAACCGCCAAGACCAAGACAAGGGGCATGGTTCGCAACCTCAAGTGCATGTTGTCTGGAGCCAAGGGGAAGGCACGATTGTTTAGCGGCAAGGAAGACTTGTCGCCGCATCGCACTGAGAATTTTAGCGTGATTCCGCGGAAGCCGCAGTGTGCGAGAGAAATGCGCGATGACACAGCCATTGGTGGCCCAGATGTCATGTACCGTGTGGACCTCACCAGCGCGAAACTCACACTGCAGACACAGCAGCAAGATCAACATTTGACACACCACCAGCAACAAAATCATCAATGGCAGCAACATCAGCAGCAACAAGAGCTATACAGGCAGCAACATCAGCAGCAACAAGAACTTCACTGGCGGCAGCAGCAGTCGATGCTGCAGCAGCCCACGTCCATATCATCCATCATAAGCTCACAGAATAATGCTCACAATGCCAGCTACTGCTCAAATCCTCAAACTGATTCGGCAGCAACGGCCGCTTATTTCAGTGGCGGTTCAGACTCTGGAGTGTCGGTGTCATCAGACGGCAGCAGTAGTAGCCATGGTTACAGCAGCCATGGCACCAACCCATTCTCTCCCCTGGCTGCATATCCACAAACATTCTCACCGACGACATGTCCTCAGCCGTTCTCACCACTGTCAGTGGCATGTCCTCCATTCCAGCAGCAGCAACAGCAGCACCACCTTCGTGATAGTGTGTTTTGTGATAACAGACCTTTAGCTCTACATACCGTGTGGGAGCAGGGAGCAGACGCCGGCGGAGAAGCCGGGGATCTTCACCCGCCTCCCCCACCACCGCCCCGGTACAATCGTAGTCGGGGGACCAAGCCTCTCCCACCCCCACCTCCCTACGGCTCCTACCACGCCGCACCAGCAGTGTATCAGCCAAACGTCCACCAAGCCTTGCATCCGCCTGATATGCAGCTGCCAGCGCAACATCCTGCTGCCATCAACATGCCCATGACAGACACCAAAATGTTCTTGCAGCAACAGCAGCAGCAGCAGCAACAACAACAACAGAAGCAACAACAGCAACAGCAGCAGCCAGAACCCTTCACTCCTCTGGACACAAGCATCGTGACCACCGCAGGAGACGAAGGTTTCTGTGACTCTGACTCGGCTAGAGTCGGTGAATCAACGTTTGTACGTCGTGCGCGGGAGAAAATCAGCGCCAAGCTGCGTCACCTGGACCTGGCGGCAGTCGAGGAGCTGACGCGACCTGAGGAGGATGTGCCACTGTCTCCGCCTCTCCTAGACACCATCCCCTGTGTGTTCAGCAGACCATACACGGCAGCAGACAGTGATGACACAGACTCCTCACTGTACTACTTTTCTAGCACAGCTGCCTCATCGTCGTACAGCACGATGACATCGACGACAATGGACGGAAACTCTCCGACGCTCAGTATATGGCAGCATGCGCCAAGCAATGACGATGACGGACACTCGCAGTACTACTTTTCTGCTGCTGCTGCTCAGAAGACATCGTCGATGCAGCCACCTGCTTACTCCTCTGTGCGGCGGCAGCGGCACCATGGTGAGGTCTTCACGTCGATCTCGTTGAGAAGAGGACTGCAGAGCGTCGACACGGGCACACTGAGCCCCGTCAATGAGGAGCCACCACCGCCACTCCCAAAGCGGTCACCACAGGCGACACCCACCAGCCGACACCGCTCTCCACCCGCTGTCCCTCTGCCACCTACAGACGACGACAACCCTGTTGTTGCAATGACAGCGTCATGCTCTTTCCAGCGATCTAAGAGCCTCATGAATCCTGACGTGAGCATCACTGCCATCGGTTGTGATGTGATGGACGGCAGTCGAAGCTCCAGCCCTGGCATCACCACCACCAACACTGATGTGTCGTCAGTGGCGAACTTTGAACGCTCCGGTTTTCGCAAGCCGGTGTGGAAGAAGGACAAGACTGTGGCCGCCGCTGTTGGCAGCAGTGTGGAGCATCACTTCAAACGCTCTAAGAGCCTGATGAATCCCCTGCCCTTGTCCCCGCCACCACTACCGCCGCAGGAGACCGTGACAGGAAACAGGACAGCAGTGGCGAGTGAGTCTCCGCTTCGTGCCGACAGTCCCGACGACAATGCCGTTGAGGCTGTCACTCACTTCCACCGGCAGCAGGGCATCCGCAAGGCCATGATGCAAGGCCGCCGCTCCGTCAGCAGCTCTGGGGCCGAGTACAGCAGTACAGATCACAGCGACAGCGAGCCGTGTCGCGCTGGTGCCTCCGCACGCAGCCGGCGCTTCAGCCGCTCCACGACGCGAGACAGGCCGGCACTGCTCAAGTCAGCCAGTGCCGAGCAACTGCTGGAGGAGACAGGAGACAACAGTGAGAAGGAAGCAGGAGACAAGGAGAACAAAACGCAGTGTGTGACATTGAGTCATAATGCACCCACTAGTGCTGGAGACAGTGCCAAAGAAACAGGTGGCAAGCATAATGTAAACAGTTCCAAAAGGCGCAACAAGTTTGCAAGCAGCAGTGAGTCCCAGTTGGGCCTGAGGGCCACGAGTTATGTGCACCATAAAGGCAATGGTGATTTTGCTCAAGGGAAAAACAAAGCATTGTCAGACTTACTGAGGATGAACCATGACAGACAGTTTCTCGTTTTCGTTTAGTTATTTAGTATGAACAAGAATGCTTGATTTTTTTTATGCATTTAATTTATTCTTTAGTTAGATTATTTTTGGGTATTGTGCACACCAATGTGTAAATATGTTTATTTCAAATTTGAAATAACTAATGGAATGGAAATAATAAATATATAAATAGTTTTTAGCTTTATTTACAATGGTAATGCAAATTATGAATATATTTTAGCCATAAATGTTTTTCTAACTCTGTTGTCAGTGCATGCTAGCAACTGTAATTATCAATTTACTGATGCGATTCCTAGACTTCATACTGCCTGAGCATCAAGGTCAAAATCAATACAAACATACAATCTTAATTTTGTAGCTTTACATTGAACCGTAATACACTCTTTAAAATGGGTGCAAATATTTCTTGTTTTACAGTATGTAAAATATACATCACATACGAAGTAACAGTTATATATACCACTTAATTCTATTTCATCAATAATAGGCGATTTATAACGAAAATTTAATCTGCAAATCTAATTAAAAACACATGGAAATAAAAATGATTATTAATATTCTAAGAATTATATATGCACATTTTTTCGTTGATAGATTTGATAGGACACTATTACGAATTTATATAAAACCATGATACTAGTAATTAAGTAACAAAAGTTGAAAAATAACAACTTCAGAAATCGCAATTTTTACAAACTCTAGACCTTGATAAACTAAGAATAATTTTCTTAATCAAATGTTCGAAGAAAGCATATTTTATATTTTATAGAAACTATCTTTGTCAACACAATGATTTAAAACAAAAAAGAGAGCTGAACATACTTCTTTTTTTGTATTTGTAATTTCATGAAGTCTATACATAGCATTTTTGTTACTATAAATAGATCACAGAAAAATATTTTTGGTACCATGTTCTCTTCCTATGCCCAAAATTTACAGCTGAAAAGATTTAATAAAACTCAAAACATTTTGAAACGTTTCTTACATTTTGGAAATTATAGCATAGAAAAAAACATGGTACCAAAAATATATTTTTTTCTGTGATCTATTTATTTTCAGTTTTGGCTCTATGCAAATTATATTTAAAATGAATTTTATATTTTATTCATTAAAGTGATTTGATAGTTCCAAAGCAAAAAAAAATAAATAAAAAATTAGCACCTCAAAAATGCAGCCCACTTATTCAGTGCAATATCAAACCAATGCTAAGACTTTGCTGTACCATGAACTTGAAAGTGTGGCAAACCCTTAACACTTGGGAGGGAACAGCAGACATTTATGTGTGGAACATGATGACCTTTGACACGCACGATAGTGATGAATGAAACGTCTGAGCCAACATTTCAACCATCTGACCCCTACTTTGGGAAACGAAGATTTAATTTAGATATGATTTGATTGTAGACAGACCAACAATTTCTCAAAAGATTTTCAAAAACTCGGTACACAGCTTTTATTTCGATTCTCAGTGTTAACATGCACAACACAAATTTTTCAGATCAAAGTGTTTAAAAAAAATCTGGATTGAAACAAGTAGCATCACTTAAATTCCCGACTTACACAGCACAATGCAACAACAAATATTTTGGGTAAATAAATAGTTTTCTGTAATAAATACTTTCTCACTTAAACTACTCACAACAAAATAAAACAATCCGTGAAAGCCATGGTGATATATTTACAAACTCCTCTAATGATAAAAGGACATTTCATCTCCTTGAAAGAACAGTATTAACATAACATTGTCAATTTTTATGAATACAATTTCTAAAAGATCAATATAAATGATAGCAACAACAAAGAATATAATTGTAAAAGTGAATTTGTTAGTTTCCACATTAGCTTATATACAAATACAGCTTAATTAATAAAAAAGAAAATGTAGACATTTATCATTTTATAATAGGCAGTGACATTAATTAAACAAATTATAATTGTTTTCTGATTCTAAGAAAATGCAACAAAAGGTTTATAAACAAAAGGAAGAAGTTTGTAAATGCTAACTCTAATAACAATAGGGTAACAAGCATTGGCACTCACAACATTTGTTTACTTACTAAGTTATGTGCCTTTTTGGTTACATGAGTCATGAATCTGATGCAAGAACATAACTTAACAGATTTCTGATAGCAAATAAGACATAAAACTCTTAGAGTTCATTTGTTTCATCACTACATTCAATAGCAACAATCAAGAGCACATAATTTTACAATATTGTAATCAACAACAGATCTTATATCATGATTATATATGTATATATGCAGCAAAATTCTTGTAAAACAAAAATCTTCGGACACAAGCACATCTTTGAATAATCAACAAAACAAACATTTTCCGTGGATCATATTCTTTACCTTTAACAGACTATTACCTGAGCAGACAAACAAAGTCAATCTTCTTTCATATATTTAAACATGCCTTTACCAGTCGGACCAGGCGGTAAATTGTCCGTTTTATACCATACTTGATAACTTAAAAACCACGCAATAACAGCAAACGTTGCACCCATCAACTTTTGTGGCATATTATGAAAAAATAGCACCGTTGTTAGCAGCATCCACTCCCAAATGAGCTGCAGAACAGTCACAGCAACAATAAGTCCTCGGACATAAGGCAAACTCTCAGTGTATGTGTCCTTCATGTAAGAGAGTTCATCTTCATTCATGCGCAGCATAGGATGGGTTTCTTCCTTATTTATAATCTCAATGATTCTCTCCCACCCGTTGATGGCTTTCATTTCTTCCCCGATTGTGAGCAAACAATGAATGAGCAGAAACGCATGGCCCGAAATATCAAACCCAATCCAAACTGAACCAGCCTTGTGACATAACGGCTTTGTTGAATGTTCTGCAAGTCCGGAATCACAGAATCCAGTGATATGCTCCACCCATTGAAATGATTTGGTGCAAATAAACCAAAATAGTGTTCCGACGAGAAGACGCGACAGATGCTGCCGTATAAGGTTCTGCTTACCACAGCAATACACTCTCGCGGTCATGTAAATGAAAATTCCAAGCAGACAAAATGTCCAGCCCCAGCCCCACTTGACAAAGTATGAATTCAAGAAGTTGTCCTTATGGGCAAAGTAGAGTTTTCTTGGGAGAGGTAGCAGGTCCTGTAAAAAGTGATCAATTGTCACACCACACAGGTAAAATCCTACTTTCCAATGCGTATTGATCAGCAAAACCTTTTTACAAATGTGCATCAAGAAGATGATAATAAATTTTCCAATATTAGTTGGTTCTGCAACAGACTGCTTTCCTGAAAATGAAGAACTTCTTTGCAAATTTGCTGGCATTTGCTTTCTGGCTGCCATGTTGGAATATTATGAGTAAAACACACGTCGGCTGAACAATTATTGTGCATACTAAAGATTCAGAGCAGCTATATAGTTGAAAAGGAAGCAAGCTGAGGCTTCGAAATTAATACAAAATTCCAAAATAAAGATCAAATTTCATAATATTATATATTATTAGAAATTATCAAAATTATAAACTTTTAAAGTGCCACCAACAGCAGTACAGTTATACATTAACATTAACACAATGAGGCCAACTGCTAGATTCCAAATTAGACAATTATCTCAATAATGATAAATGAACACTCCCTAATGTGTTAAATAATATAGAAAATCATCTGGACAGTTTGTATATGTCATAACGCAAACGAAGAACAACACATATAAAACGAAGAACAAAAATACAGGTTTTATTCTTATTTCATAGTGATTGATTTCGTATGCAACATTTCACTGAACCCGATCTAATGCATAAAGTCCATGTTGTGAAAATATAGTTTTCAGTCTTTTTTGTTGTTTTGACAAGTTATTGATGAGTTTCAATTAACAGTAGGTTTAGATTATTTCAATAGATAATTATCAACGATAATTAAGATGGTATTGACAGACATGGCCGAATTATTACTTTATTTTGCTTAAAGCATGAGTGTGTGAGCGATAATTGAATTAAATGTCATCAGGCTTAGATCCACATAGTGAATCATGCCATGTCTAGACTATGTCATCATGTGTGATTTGATGAATCATGACCTAATTAATGATGTTATTGCAACATGTTGTGGGCTGTGACGTTTTTACCATGGGGCATAACTCTGGTCCCCGTTTGGCTTTATTTGGACTATAGATCACTGCACACCCAGTTCGTGCATTTTATGGTTTTAACAATCGTAGCACAGCTATTAATGAACCATCAATAGTGTTTGATGTGTCAAAATAAAGCTACTTACTGATATTTTCGCATGATAAACACAGTTATTATGATTCATTAAAATTATATGATCTATGGTGCAATTCGTTGCATGCACACCCAGTTCGTGCGTGGCGATAATCGGGGCTTTGAACATGTTTATTTACATTAGATCTTACTAGAAATTTTATTTTTTCACTTTGGCACCGGAAAGCAATAATGTTTAAGGTAGTAATATTGTGTGCTAATTGTTTGGAGCCTAACAATTTCATTTAAATAACACACGAACTGGGTGTGCACACGAACTGGGTGTGCAGTGCTCTACCCAGTGGGCAATTTATGGTGGAATCACGTAAAAAACGAAGCATCTTTATACACGTGGATATTTGGTTGAAATAACGCGTAACCTGCAGCATTTTTACACATGGATTTTGGGTTGAAATGCGGGGGTGTTTCTGGTAGAAATGTGGTGGTAATTTTGGTGGAAATCTGGGGGTATTTCTGTGTCGTTGAAATGTGGATTATCCACTTTATTTCCACCATCTGTTCGAAATGGTCAGAGATGTCATTTTGCAAGATGTTATTCTGCCACTTCCTACAATGATATCATCGTATAGCATCAGACAATAAAAAAAAACGACATAATCAAACAAAAATATATACTATAATGCTCACAATCACCGGCTTACCGTCCAGTAACGTCCACTAAGCTGACTTGCCTCATTTCAGCGTAAAATATTACGTGATACGTAGTGTGGACGTAGTCTGCCACTGAGTTGCTGATTTCCACACAGGACGTCGCCACCGTACAGTGTTACTACTAGACGGTAGCGACGCTAAGCGGAGGTTCGGAAGCCTCGTTAAAAGGCGTGCCCCTTGTAGAGGAGAGCCACACCTCTGCACGTAAAAGAACTCACCTAGTTTGAAAACTATAGCTAGTGTGACCCCCCCCACCCCTGAGGCTCAGTTGGCTACCTAGCCTGCCTCAGGAGGTACATGTACCAACACCACGTGGCCTCCCTCTGCTATAATCATCAAAACTGATGGCTGCGGAGTATTCACTCAAATCAAAATCAAATAAAAAAAACTGCATGGTCCATATATTAGATGCTATTAATTGGCAAGCATAGAATGAATATTGTCACACAATCTTCTCTCTATAGACTGCAGAAAGGAAATGCATCAATGTATCAATGTGAAATATGTTTAAAACCACATGATCTGAATGATGGTCATTCACAGATTTCCGTTCAGCAGTGTACTTTTGAACTCTCCAGCAGAGATTCTGTTTTTTACCATTTTCTATTTAGATGATCTAGCAATCTTGTTTCTAGACATCCACTTATAACCCATAATATATTATTGAATTTTATTGAATATATTTATATTATGATAGATATTTATTTTTTAAAACTCCCATGTCAAAATTTCAGCTTGTTCAAACTAATTTTGCCAACTATGCGATAATGTATGTCTGAATATGTGAAGAAAATGTTGTCACATTTATATCTAAATAGAATATACTTCTGAATGAATAATTTTGTAGGCGTGTGCGCCGGCAAACTGATACTCGTTTTGGTACGGTCACCTATGTAATTTAGTAACAAGTCGGTTTGCCAACGTGTGTCGGTTTTCCGGTGAACGCACCTACCGAAAAAAGTAAGATACCTTGTCACGTTTGTGTGAAACAGGTTTTTAGACTAGGCAGGGAAGACTGTTTTTCAGTTAGAAAGTTTAGAAAGTAATTGTAAGGTGTTTATGAAAATATCATAGCTGTAGTTTTTGGACAGAATTGTATCGAAATGAAATTTTATGATTTTGAAATTAGACATTATTTTAAGTCAAAGATTTGTTGTATATTCATGTCATGGACACACCCTCAGCATAGATGAAACAATTATTACATGCAATAAGTACAACCATACATGGTAGGTAGTACTACAATGTACAAATACATTAATGTTTTCAGTACAATTAAAACTGCTTTTATAGTCCGCATACAATAATGTAAAGCAAAGATTACATATTACAATATTCATTAATAAAATTATAAATTATTTTGAAATTATCAGCATACTTGGATTTAATTATTGCTGTGAATTAGAAATTGAAAAGAATAGTAATTTGCTGAGTTCTGTTCGCAGAAATATATCGTTGTCTTGACTGCTGCTTTCAATATTGGTATTTATAATGAGACAGCTGCCCATTACTACATAAAGTACATTACCATATTTCCGTGTTTTGTAGCCTCTGCCCAAATTAATGTCTCCCTCATTTAAATGCATATATGCTAGAAATGTTTCAAAAACAATATAAGCGTTGAGGTTACAAAATGCGGAAATAAGGTAATTGAAGTTAAATAAAGTCTTTATTATAATCTAGGACTAATAAATCATTATTAGTCCTAGTTACAATCTTATAGTATATTATTAATGCAATTTTAGCCATTGTTTAGAGGAAAAATACATGATGAATCATGCTGAAATATCTTGATGAATTATTGTCATTTTTTTTTTTTTAAATTGTGTGCTGAATCTTACTGACATTATTTTGCTATATGGACGAAAGTTCACACCCGCGTGTAATAAGATGTTTCCTTTTCAAGTCTGAGCTATGGAGGTTGACAGCAGCGATATAGAGCAGGTGTCCCAGCAGGTGCTTGTCAAACAAGGTGCCGAGGCCAAGATCTATACCACAACATTTCTCGGAAAACCAACGATAGTAAAAGAAAGATTCAACAAAACGTACAGGTGATGATATAGAATGCACATAGATTAGAAAATAGTGAATTATTGTGCAGTTGGACCTGTTTATCTTGAACATTCAATCAATTAAATCCTAAATTTATTTGGGCAGGCCCTAATTATTTCTCAATTTGAGGGTGTTACTGTGGCCTGGCTGCCGTTTCTGCATCTCAAGTTCTGAACAGTCCCCTCCAAGCTTTTCAATCATTTGGGATCCTATACCCATAATGTGCTAAGTCTTTCTGCTCAACTTTGTCTCAGGTCTGCATTATTCTTCCATTGGTAATAAAACTTTTGCTAAGTTGAGATGATAACCAGTTCCCTTCATAATTCTTGCTCTGATAACTCAGAATTCGTAAGATTTTTTCTCCCCTAGGTTATGTTTTGGCTCAGATGTAGGTGTCATGTCACGAATATTCAGGTCAATGGCTGGTATCATGTTCCAAATTATAGTACTAGTATACCATATAATTACAGTGTTATTTTCTTTGCAGACATCCTGTGTTGGATAAGTCACTGACAACACAAAGAACCAAGTCCGAAGTCCGCTCCATGATCAGATGTCGCATGAATGGTAAATAAGCCAATATTTGATCGTCGTAAATATGATATACTTATGCTACTTGTCCGACAGACAAGTGTCTATCAGAATTTACTTGTCCAACGGCACATGTCCTGGGCAAGCAAGCCATGAATTAAAATCAAAATTCCTGCTTCATATGAGGGAAACTTTTGCTTGTTTTTATCAGGAATCGTGTATGCCGTGTATTATTTATGTTTGTTTATCAGGAATCGCGACGCCTGCCGTGTATCACGTGGACGTGGAAAATGGCAGAATCTACATGGAACATTTGACAGACGCAGTGACGGTGAAGGATCACATTGCGCGGGTGCAGGCGGAAAATGGTGGGGATGTGCAGGTCAGTCTAGTGGTCACTCTGGGTGAGGGATGGGTTTCTCCCCGTTAGTCCAAGTCTTACTATAATAAGGTGTCCGCTGCGAATCTTAAAAAGTCTTAAAATGTCTTATTTTGTTTTGGAAGAAAATAATAGCTACTAAAATGTCTTATTTTGCTTGAAATAGTCTTAGAAAATTCTTATTTCTTTTTCATTGTTCATAGCTGTTGAAATCTATTCTTATTTTTGCGCATCATGTTTATATTTCCTTTCATAAAATCCTCATGAGGCAACATGCATCCACTTAGAGTTGCATGGTCTAATTTTAGTAAAAGGTCTTATTTTGCTTCCCTAAAATGCTGCAGACATTCTTTATAACATTTTAGTTATAAAGTACTAATGAATAATTATGTGTGTTTTCGCATATCACCGAACAACGGACTGGCAACTAATTGGTTGTGTCACGATTTTGTACTGTTACAAACATAACTCAAGTGGCTGATTGAGAGTTAGATAATTATAGATAGTGCTAAATGTGAGTTCTGTTTAGTAGTGAGCCTTGTAGGTCCATGCGGATTGCATTTACAATACATATTTCCAGTGTCACAATGTCTCCACATGGGTCAAATGATCTGCATCAACTGAAAAAACTTTGTTGACTTAGACTTTTGTTGCAAGCAAAATGAATAACCATTCTGCCTTTTTTTTCTTACTTGGCCACGTAAGGACGTACAATTGACTTGACTGAACCTAAATCATCCTGATGTTTTGTATTGGCTTCTAAAAGGCCTTCAGAAATTTTCCAGTTAAAATGGAACACCTGAATGAGGGTTTATATTTAATCACTAGTGGATTAAATAATAAGCCTGAAATAGATTTTGATGATGATGTGAAATGTGATTATTTGTGTGAAATTGTCGCTAGAGCCTGTTGCCACTGGCGACCACTATCGGCACGACTCTCGGCAAGCTGCACGCCAAAAACATCGTCCACGGCGACCTCACGACCTCCAACATGCTGCTGCGAGGTGGCGACGCCTCCAGCCTCGTGCTCATAGACTTCGGGCTGGGATATGTGGAGAGTATCGCCGAGGATAAAGGCTAGTTGAACTTTTTTATCTATTATTAAAAAAAGAGGTTTTAGTAGAATTTATCACTGAAATCAGACATCAATTTTGTGAGCATAGATTTCAAGCTTTCATGCAAAAGGCTTGTTTAACGTATATTTTGTTTATTTGAACGATAAGAATCCAACAACAAAAATGGGGAGGGGGATGTTGAGGATTTACTGTGGTTTTCCGCTCCATATGTATATCTGTTTATTTGGATAATATGTCATTTCCAGCAGTATGAGAAGGAATTAGTTTCGCATCATTTGGAAAATATAGACTGAAGTTTTTTTTAGTTTGTTTATATAAGGAGTTTATTTTTTATTTATTTTATATATTATATTTTTGTATAACAAATACATGTATTATATGTATTATATTTGCATATTATATTTCTTGTATTTTATAAATACTTAATCTATTTGATTTCCTATTTATTTAAATTCATTGTTTCCCCACCCCTACCCCCTCCATAACAAAAACAAATAGAATAAAAAACGTAACATTATATATGATATATAATAAAAAAAATAATATAAAACATAATATGATTTTAAATGATTAATACTAACATGTTTGCTACCTTTCATTGTGTTTTTCCCCGCTCCAGGTGTGGACTTGTATGTGTTGGAGCGAGCGTTACTGAGCACTCACCCCAACACAGAGCGCCTCTTTAATGCCATCCTTGGTGCCTACCGTGACGAAGCCAGCCGCAGTGCCGGCGCCAACACCAAAGACGTACTCGCCAAGTTCGAGGAAGTGCGCATGAGAGGCAGAAAGCGCACCATGGTTGGCTAACAAACTCACAGTACAGTGAATGTCCTCAACAATGGAACCCAATTTGCAGTCAAAAATCTTTCGGATGTAGAGGATTTCCGTTATTCACTCCATGATTATTGATAGCTGATTGATAGGTAGTGAGTGCATGAGAAAAGCTTCCATTGTTCAGTTTTTGTGTACTTCTATTTTCTGTTGTTGAGGACATTCTCTGTATAGGGATCTAAATTTGAAATAGCAGAAAATTTGAGAGAAGCAATATCGTGATGACAATGTTCTACTGTAAGAGAGTGTACTCAGAGTGTACTATGTGGCAAGGATTATATTTTAAATCCTAGTTATGTTGCTGTCTCATTTTTATTAGTTTTTTTATTTGTTGTATTGTATTAAAAAAAACTTTTTAAGTGTCCATAAGTGTCTTTTTTTCACAAATTCTTTTTGGATATTTCTTTACTTTGATTTCAGTCAAGCAATTCAAAAAGTAATATCACAGACAAATTAAACACTTATAACACAAAGCAATCTGAATTAAATATACAGTTGTTCATACAATCTGAATCATACAAGCTGTTCTTAAAGGATCTTTAAGGAGTGTTTCAAACATTTTTCTTCATTGACTCTCCTGGTTGTACAGGGGTACAAGTACATGTATCATCAAATAGCGATTATGAGAGAACATTTGAGTGGTGAATGATGTATGTTGTATGGGGTTCTGCAAATCTTGCAAATGATTAGTATTTTTCATATTTGTTCACATACATACAAGTTTAATATATGATAAGTTATAGCTATCTTAGAATAAAAATATATATATATATATATATATATATATATATATATATATATATATATATATTCAAATAAACATATATATAAAATATATATATAGCAGATATACCAATAGTGTACAATATATAATATAAAGGTCATTTAAGACAGGTTTGACTATATATATAAATATATATATATATATATTGTTTTCCTGGTGCCAAAGTGTAAAAAGAAGATTTCTATTAAGATTAAATGGAAATAAATATGTTCGGCACCTAGAGGATGTGTCTGAATATGTTATATCACAACATAAGGCGCCATTCATTTAATTTTGATGAATCATAAAATTAGTGTTTATCTTACGAAAATATAAGTAAGTAGCTTCATTTTGACAACTTGAACACTTGTGGGTTTATTAATAGCTGTGCTACGATGGTTTAAACAAAAAAATATATGGGATGTGTGTGAAGTGCTCTAGCTATTTTTTTTTCAATTGTTATTTACCATTATATGGTTATTGTTGAATGAAATTGACTTTGACTTTGCATATATGTGGATAGAAAACTAATCACTAACCATGTTTTATATATTCATTGTAATATGTTCTCTGTGTATATCAGTAAACATTCTAAAGTGTCTTTGTTATAGTGTGTTATTCAAATTCTAATGGGTTTTTTTCCTCACAATTTGATGATTTTTACATCCATTTTTGATAGTGTTTGTTCACTATTAAAAACACTACTTTTAAAGTGCAATTTTCTTCACAGCTTATTTTTCGTCCATATCAACTTCGTTTCACAAATTTTAATGCTTTCTTTTTCCTATGACTAATTGATTATTAGTCCTAGGTTTTCACAGTGTCTATATCTAAACTTATATCAGCTTTATTGATGTGTATTTTAAATTCCTGTCCTTATAAAAGCCTGCACCTACGTGTATGGCCTATTAAATTGAGAGTCTAATTGTGATCCCTATGAACTTTTACCTGAATGGTTGAGAGTACCTATGTGTTGTATAAAATTGAATAATAATTTCAACAATGTGAAATTTTAGAAATACATGAACAGTCCATCCGTAATCAGAGGCTTTTATTTAATTAAAATTGTGATGAAAATATATAAATAAAATACAAATTCCAATTTTTATTTAGGATACTGAACATTAAAAATTAGGATACAAAAACAATTATATATGAGATATACCCACAATTAGAGGGTAGAGGAAAGTGTAGAGGAAAGCCACCCCTCTGCCCGTAAAAGAACTCACCTAGTTTGAAAACTATAGCTAGCGTGATCCCTCCACAACCCCGAGGCTCAGTTGGCTGCCTAGCAGGGACTGGGATCCCGCGAGATTTTCCTGCAGGAGCAGGGCGGGAATGGTCACGAAACTTGCGGGAGTGGTCACATTTTCAACTTGCGGGATTTTTGCGGGATGTCTTCCCACGACTGTGCCGCAACAATCCCGCGATAGTCCCGCAACAGTTCTACGACAATAAAACAGTGTGGATTCTGTCAACCCTCATGTCACTTAGATCTTCATAGTAGTGCCAAGAAAGTCCAGCAACAGTACCTTGATAGCGAAAGATGTGGGACAAAAGTGAAGAATATCTAATCATGTTTTGCGACAATATTTATACATGACAGTACAATGACTGTTGAAATCCAATGTTAACTCTTCACAAATCAAGATACATTTACAAATGTTATTGAGAACTATGCTAATTTAAAAAAAGAACTTATTGAGAACTAGGCTTAATTCACAAGGCTTAGACATTCTCAATTAGCCAATGGTTGATTTGCAAATGCATATTAATTACCTTCAATAGTAGTGACCAATGGTTGAATTTTGTTTGCTGAGATAATTGTTTCAGTCATTAATTAGGTAAAGCAAACGCTATCATAAATAGATATTCTCTGACATGAGAAGTAATTTACACAACTGTAACATAAGAAAGCAATTATAGATGCAGACAAGCATAAAAGTTGCCAAACTTTCTCTTGCTCAGCAAATAAAAAGAACAGTTGACTGCTGGTTTTGATATTGTAAAATTCATTGTCACTGTGGGGTGTCTTTCACAATCACCTCTATAACTAGTCAGCAAATGCTGAGTAAATAAACATAACACTTGACCAGTGAACTTAATTAAATAGCAGTAGTCAGTTAGCAGGTTAGACCTATGTCATAGTCAGTCAAGTGGTCAGTTAGCCATAATTGCATTGAAAGTAAATAATCACCAGTGTTTGCTTAACTGGGCAGTAACTGGTTAAGTCCTTTGTATTCAGTGCAAGTGATGTCAGCCAAGTGGTCCCTTAGCCATATCTGTGAATAACTAATTATAAAAGGGCAATCAACTAGAGATGTTGACCATTAATGCACAGTGGAAATTGTCCATGTTGTACCTCCCTGTTAAGGAAACCTCCCTTATGATACATATTTATAATATCAAGATTAATAGAGCTATGCTGCCACTGTTTGTTTTATATATGTTAATATGTAGGTTTTTTTTTCAAGAAATAATGCATAGTTGTTGAAAAATGTTTCAATTTTATTTCATTTGGTTCAAATAAAGTCGATGAATAATAAGCTTCTGTTTGTATTCTGATACATGTCATGAGAATGTCAGTTGTTGAAAGTTTCAATTACACAGCTTGAATAGTAAGTGATAAAATAAATGAGGTTAGGGGTACACATTAAGCACAATCTATCTACAACTATTGCGGGAAGATCAAACATGGATGCAGGACTTGCGGGACTGCTGCAGGACTGTTGCGGGATGAAAATAAAAATTGTTGGGGGAGCGGGGCGGGATTGGGGATAACAAGTGCGGGAGTGGGCAGAATATTGGAACAATCTCGGGAGCGGGGCGGGGAGTGGACATCACATTGCGGGACAATCGCGGGGCGGGACCAATATTTCAGTCCCGCGCTGATCACTGTTGCCTAGCCTGCCTCTGGAGGTCCATGTACCAACATCACGTGGCCTCCCTTTGCTATAATCATCAAAACTGATGGTTGCGGAGTATTCACTCAGACTCAGATTCAGAATTCAATCATTCATAAGTATGCATCATCTGTGCATCAAGAATATTTGCAGAATATACATTCTGGTTAACCTACTTGTAGCGCTGCGCATATGTAAGGCGGACATAACAAAATCAAGAACTTGCGAAGTTCTTTTTAAAGTTTTAGAACTGAATTCTTTAAAATTAATAAACGATAGGGTAATATCAGTGGAAAGCTTCATTGCGGTAAGAGGTTATATGATTTAATTTAATGCTTGAATGAACCAATATGTGATCTTCCTTAAAGATATGTTTGAAATTATGTAAACTTCCATTAGAACTTAAAATATCGCTCACCGTAGAGGCGTAACCCGAAAATCCTGGCCTACATTTCGATAAATCTCTACGACTAGTTAGCTGTATTAATGCCGAATGTATTTGGTTACGTAGAGGCGTAGATCTAGTGTTGGACGACAAGCTACGGTCATTTAAATCATATCAATACGGCTTTTTATCGATCAGCTTATAGTCTGCACCAGTGTTACTAGTCGACTGATCGCCAACAGGAGTGGTTACGGTCATTCATGACTTCCAAGTAAGCCGACGACGTAAATATTCATCTGTGAATAGACTACATGTCGGCAACACTGTTTCCCACATATATGGCATACAGACAATTTGATCATAAATTTGCAATCTACGCAATATTTCGCATTAGATTCATCCATTGTCAACACATATATAAACATTTATTTTATTTTTGACTAGATATCCAAATTGAATGCCATTTTACACTTGACATATCGAAACATATTTCACCATAATTTCGTCAATTCTCATCTTAACTAAAATTCGACTTTGTATTCATAATCTAGATAAAAAAATACTATCCGACACATACTTGTTAGTAAAGGAATGTAATAAATATTGCTAAAAAACAATGGTTATAAAGTTGTGAGCTGTGTTCGTTTTCTTCCAAAACCGACACAGATCTACAGGTGCTCTAGCAGGTGTTTTTTTCACCAGTGCACAGATTTTTCGCGCAATTGGGAAATCATAAATGTTGATTAATATTTATGATGTGCATATTGTTACAAGTATATGATTAACGTGTAATGCTGTACATGTTAGGTATGATGTATGTTGAAGAGCAGCTTGCAGGCTCATTAGTGTTTTAGGGCCCTTTGTTTTCGAGCTTAAGTGAAATTAATTTTACCGACGGATAACTAAGTTAATGGAATCTGATCGCACACTTCTTATTAAGAATTTGGTTTCAAACATTTCATATATAACAAACAAAGATATATTGGATGTCCAGTCTGTTAGTTATACATTGTATAATGCATATATTACAGTAAATATCCTGAACAACGGAACCCAACTTGCAGGCAAAATTCCTTCCGTTGGAGAGGGTTTCCGTTGTTTAGTGATCTGTACATGAGATTCATGTGTGCCATCGGCGTCCATTATCGCCCAATGCTGAACATTATTAAAGAATACTGCTTGTCAAAACCAATGCACAGTTGGTTTGTCAGTAGCAGTTCTCTGATAAATACATCGCTATTCCGTTGGCAGTTTATTACAAACATCATCTTCAGCATGTTGTCCATAAATTAAAAATTATTGGTTAATTTTCTCAATATTATTTTTTTCAACATAGTGCTTCTGTTCTACAGTGCATGCGCACAATCAATGCATCTTTGTTAGCCTCGTTCAATTAGCATAATGGTGAACCCACGCCACACAGGGACTGGATGGTCGAGACTACGTCTTTGTTTGTTATGACATAATGAAACCACGTGCGATACCGGGCTCGAACAAAGAAATACGATAACAAAGGAAGCAAAATAATGTTAATTCCATTGTTTGTCACCCAAAATGCCTTCCGTTGTTAGTTGCTAAGGACATTCCGTTGATTACTCCAAGTTTTACTTATCTATATAAGGGAAAATGTTAATGCACAGCAATTCCTTCCGTTGCTAGTATTTTCCATTGAACACTGCTCCGTTGTTGAGGACTTATACTGTATGACATTTTTTTTATAAATTTTTATTTTAAGATGTAAAATGATTTGAATCACGTTCATGAAAATTGTTTTCTTTCATTGATTTTGGTTCAACAGTCTGTATTGAATACTATTCATATATCAAATATGAGCTCTCTACAATAAAAGTCTATAATCTGGAGTTGATTTTGCCCTTTTTACCCATAAAATATTTTCCTTAAAGCCAATATTTCCTATATATATTGAGACTTTATGTAGCATTATATTCCATCTTACTTGCCCTACACTAGACTTGAGAAGAAATACTCAAAATTGGACTTTGTGGGGAACCTCGCACTGGATGAAATATTTAGGAAGTGGAGCCTTCAGCGATTTATCTCATAAATATTTACATTTAAACTAAGTCAATGTATTTGATTGTTGAGTGCTGATGGTAATTTTTCCCATATTTTGAACCAAAATCTTTTGGTTTTTGACTGTTCCTATATAGCTTTTCTTTTAATTCAGGTGACAGCCTGAAATACACGAAAGAATAACATGTAGGCCAAGACCGGTGTAACACTAATGAAATACATATCATACATATAACTTGATTATTGAAATAAAATTACATTGTAATGGTTAATTGTAACAATTATGAATTTAGAAAAATATAGATGAGTGGCTGTTTACAAAATCTGTTTTTTTTGCAGGTTGAAAATTTCAGTTCATTACATCAGTTTTGTGATTTCTACAGGAAAATGAAAGTAAGTGTTCATTTATGTTGCCAACTTGGCCATTTACTGTATTACCTATATGTTCTTCCCGATTACTCTTATAACAGTTTCTAAATCTATCAATGTTATTTAATACAAAAAACTATTTTTCTATCTTTATGTAGACTGTTCTTAGTAGTAGGAATATCTATAGGGTATACAATTTGAGACACTACTACTCACTTTAAACACAAAACTTGACATTGAGGTCACCATCGCGGGACCTTCAACAGAAGTGACTCTTTCTGGATCTTGATGACGTCACATTGGCGCAAACAGAACAAAAAGAACAAATCCCTAAATTCTATGGCCTACCAAAAATACATAATAAAGACACTCCACTAAGACCTATAGTGTCGAGTATTGGCTCCATCTCGTACCCAGCGGCCAAGTTCCTGTCATCCGTACTCAACCCGTTGAAAGGAAAAACAAAACACTCAATCAAGAACAGCGAGGATTTTGTGAAAAAGATAAAAGACCTAGAGATTCCACCACCTAGAGTACTTGTATCTTATGATGTTTCAGCGTTATTCACGAGCATCCCCATAGAGGAAGCGATTAGGGTCATCAAAAAGATACTTTCTCAGGATGAGACTCTACCAGACAGGTGTGAACTAGACGTGGAACAAGTCATGACGATCCTAAGATTCTGCCTGGAAACCACATACTTCGTTTGCAATGGAGTCTTCTATAGACAAGTACAAGGAGCTCCCATGGGTTCGCCTGTATCACCAGCAGTAGCTGATCTGATGATGGAGGAGTTCGAAGAGAGAGCCTTACAGAACCCCCCAGTAGTGCCCTCCGTATGGTTCAGATACGTGGATGACACGTTCACGGTGCTTCCCCAGAACAGAATAGAAGAGTTCACCAACTACTTGAACTCCCAGAACCGAAGCATCCAATTCACCATAGAAGGAGAAGAGAACCGTAAGTTGGCGTTTTTGGACACATGCATAGAGAGACGAGAAGATGGGTCCCTGAAAGTCACTGTGTACCAGAAACCAACACATACTGACCAGTATCTCAACTGGGAATCGAATCACCACCTAGAACATAAGTGCTCCGTCGTGCAAACTCTATTAAGAAGAGCAGAGCATTTGGTGACAGATGAAGAAGACCACAGAAAGGAAACCAGCCATGTGAAGAAGGTGCTTAGAATAAATGGCTATAAGCCATGGGCTTTTAAGATCCCGCCCAAGAAGACCAAGGAACCGACTGAACCGAGTGAGTCCACATCAAGGAAGTTCCCGGTCAAATTGCCATACATTAAAGGAGCTTCAGAAGCTATCTAATGAGTGTTGAAGAACCACGGCATTCCCTCATTCCACAAGCCCTTTAATACCATTCGAAACCTACTAGTACGCCCCAAAGACAAGAATGATCCCAAGAAGACCTCTGGGATAGTGTATAACATCTCTTGTCCAAGCTCTAATGAAACTTACATAGGAGAAACTGGCAGAAACCTGAAAACTCGCCTGAAAGAACACTTGGACCCGAAATCCACTCAGTCAGCTGTTCAAATCCATACCAACAGCACAGGACACCTATTCCACCAAGACTCTGCTAAGATCATCGGCAGAGAGGACAATACATACAGAAGGAAGATCGTGGAGGCGATAGAGATCCTCAAACACCAGCCACAGCTCAACCTAAACCAGGGCAAAAGCATCCCCCCGACCCTCCTCCATCTACTGTCTGATGGAAATTCCACCTGTCAGACAAGCGCCAATGTGACGTCATCAAGATCCAGAAAGAGTCACTTCTGTTGAAGGTCCAGCGATGGTGACCGCAACGTTAAGTTTTGCGTTTAAAGTGAGTAGTAGTGTCTCAAATTGTATACCCTAACTATATTTCTTGCGCATTATTGTAATGTTTTGGACTTTGGAGTATTGATCGTGCAGTTGTCAATTTACACCAAATCGTCTCAGGTAAGAAATTTAGTTGCTTGTGATTCTAACACAATGTAATTTCAGTGGATAACTTTATTTCCATGATAAATATATTATTATTATTATTAGACATTGAACTATTGAGTAAACTGTAGACTTGTTGTTTCTTAAAGTAGGTACCCAAGTCTCAGGCATAGATGTTTGATTTCGTAGAATAACCAATGAGTCCTGAATCCTGCTTTGCAAATCTTGAGGTTGCACTGTATTCATAACTTTTGATACAGTAGAACCTTGCTATCTCCAAATTGTTTATCCCGTATGTTTCATTATCACGGGTTTAGTTTCATTTGCCTTCAACTACAATATGAAAATGTATTCATTGGTCACTTATTGGTGAATATTCGCTATCTTGAGCATGTTACAGTTGTTACTGTTCTCCCTCCAGCTTCGAGATAAAGAGTTGAACTTTCTTCTGTATTCATATTACATTGTTCTTTGTGGTTTTTGCCAGCATGTTTTGATTGACAGCTTGAGAACACATCTCATTTTTAACATCTTGCTGAACTTTCTTTTGTGACCAATTTTTCGCAGCAGTGAAATCAAATTATTTGATGCATGAATTTTACAAAGTCATCAATTGACTGTATACATTTAACTAGCCGTGATTTATGCAATATTCGGAGTATGGTGCTAAAGAATGCTGAGGAATTCCTGTGTATTTTGATTATGACGTGATTGACGTCAAATGTTTTGTTTGCACCCTGACATACTTAAGATTCTGTCTGAACACAGTCGTGTCATTTTATAGGGGCTTTACGCCATTGAACATGTGTTTGTTTAATATTTTATTTCTCAAGATATGATATGTACAGTAAAATATGGTCAAAACTATTCATCTATCTTCATACTTTTTGCTGATGATAGATATATTAAGTTTAAATCATATTGGCGGATAACACATTTTGCTAACTTTTTTAATTCATCTCATTTCTTCCCGTTGGCATTCTAATCCTTAGAGCAAATCACATATCTCTGTGATACTGTGAGTCTGTTAAATGAACAGAATCTGATGTGTGAATGTACCCTGATGAAGCAGGATGCTCCCTTGGTGGTAATCATTTTTTCGGGAGTTGACCTTTTCACATCTTGAGACGTAGAAATCACCCATCAGCAGGTGCTTGAAATTATTAGGTACTTATGTGTCCAAAAATATTTAAATCTCAAAGATCTTTCTTTTTTTCTAAAATTTATGAAGGTCACTTATGGTATAATGTTTTTGATTATTTAAATATTAAAAAAAGCATCATTATCAATACTATTGTACTACTGGTATACATGGTGTACATTGTACAGTAACCAACCAAACTCACCTTTTGTCCCATAACTTCATTTGAACGAAACAGATTTCTATGAATATGATATCCATTTGTGCAGAATTGGCAAGTGTATTTAGAAATTATAACGTAATAACTCAGGATCATATATTTATAGCGTAATATCAAATTTTCCCTCATTTTTCACTACTGTTTAGCAGCTGCTGTTTAGTGTTTACAGACTGCAATACTTAACGCATTTATTGGTAGGTCATACGTACCTTTCAGTGTCACACTTATATTATTATTACTACGTAATATTTTCTAAAAGGTCAAAAAGTGCATATTGTCATATACCGGTACCATGTATGTCCTACAGAGTACAAGTTCACTTGTTCTTGAAAACTGCTTTTTTATGGTGTAAATGATAGACAGGCTATAGTATTGTAGATAAATGATGTATTAAATGCATTTTTATGACAATCAATTGAACAATACATCTGTAAACAAACACAAGTTTTTACTTTTTTCTGCAAACATGCAATAAATGATAGCATATATATCAAAAATGAAAATTTTGTCTAACATTTTAAACAGTTTATAGATAGATACAATCCATCATTTCAATTTTTTTGCAAGTCAATGACTTAGAAAGATATACAAATATATAGTATGTTATTGAAAATCGTTCTGCATGCAAGTTTTTCTTCAAAAATGTTATTAAAATTTAAAGCATAAAATCAGTTGCATAAAATAGTAAACAATATATACATAGATTACTCAACAAATTCATTAATATCATAGATGACAATGTCCTGGCGCTTATCCATTTTTATATACCATAATAGAAATAAGAGTTTTTTTTATTTTGGTAACAGAGGTGCAGTTTTAGCCATAACTTGAGCTAATATTGTGGTTTGAATGTAATCTACCAAATTTAGATTGTTAAAATTATTTTTATTGTGATACGATTTTGTTCATAGCTGATTGTGATATACACCATCAGGTGGCAAATGTACTGCTTTTTAATTTTTACATTTTTTTCTAATAATGATGGTATGGCTCTTTAGATTGACCACCTCTACAGTAGGACCATTTCATCAGTCCCAAACGTTCATATATATACATCATTATGAACCTTCATAAAGAGACCAACTCTATATTGATACCACTTGTGGTCTCTCCTCTGGTGGTCTTTATAGAGATGTTCTACTGTATGTGGATCACTCAAGCTGGTAGGCCACAAGTTTCCATGAAGAACCTGACCAACAGTGAGTAAACACTACACTGTGAGCCCCACAAGCCAGCCCCCCGATCCCCCCATCACGCTCCGGCCTCCTGATCTCTGCCTTCTTCTCCAGCTCCCAGCTGTACACTCGCATGGTGTCGCCCAAGCCGACCACAATGTACTCTTCTGAGCAGCTGACATAAGCCCAGATAGACTCATCACACGTGTGCAGGAGCTGACAGTTGGCGCTGTACACACACAGCTTGTGACCCGGCCACCTGACGACGACACGTTCTGAGGCGGTCTCACAGACAGTGGGAGCCGTGATCAACTCAGCACCAGGAGGCAGAGTGATCTCACCGAGTTGGCGGTGAGAGTCGACGCTGTAGACCACCAGCCGGTCAACATACCAGTACACAAGCCGGTCGGCTGATGCTGCCACCAGCCGACGGTAGTGACCTGTATATGTGGACACGAGGTCACAGTGAGGGCTGTACACCTGTGTGGTGGTGGTGGAGGAGAGACCCCCGGTACTCACAATGATGCTGGAGTCTGGCAGGAGCTGTAGGTGGTCAATGTGATTAATGGTGAACGGGCGAGTTTTCTCCCATACCACCTCAATCTTACTGTTCACAAACTTGTACTTCGTGAGGATGTTTTCTTTCCAAACAAGGACTTCATTTTTATAATTGGCACTAAGCTTACTAGACAAGCCAGTAAACATATTTAGGGCAGCAAGTGTCCTCATCTTGTTGAACTTCTGTGGTGCCTTTGGCAAGGAAACTGTCATCTGAGTAGGGACATGAGCCAGGGCTGGGTCTGGTATCACAGGTGGAGGGTCCCGTCTAACCTTAACCAAGGCAGACTTGTTATCATCTTGACTTGAGCCAATATTGTGGTATGCCTGTTGTAAGGTTAGACTATGTGGTACAGGGGGTTGTGCCTGTGTGTTCAGGG
>CM032661.1:23659514-23740465 GCA_019095985.1 Streblospio benedicti
TTGTTCTGTCACAATGAACTTAGTGATTCTTTGTTTTCTAACTCACACTTCTTCGAAACTTCAGTCTTCATTGAAAATTCCAAATTTGGGCTATCTGAGTATGGTGTCAATATCCTCACAATCTTGTTTATTGTACACAACGTGTGAAATCTTGACAAATACTCCCCAGTATTAGAACATGATGAAGCAGTATGAATTTACATTTAGCGTCTCAAATATTGCTATGAACAGCTTATTTTTCCTCAACCAAATTGGTTATAACGACCAACCACTATAACCATCATACCTCCAATCAATGGGCCTTCCCCACTCCTGGCCCAGCGCCAGCCAATGAAGGCTGCCTGAGTCAAAAAATTCCCCGTCAAATTCCCCGCCACATTATTTCCTGTATTTTTATTTTTATTTATTTATTTATTTCAGAATTTAAAAAAATGAATTCCATACATAGATAATAGAAACAACAGAACAAATTTGTCGCATTAGTTAGAAAATTGTACAAATGAAAACTTTTTGATGACTAGAATTGAAACTATATAAGACACTTGTATAAATATTTATATTTATATTATTAATATACAACCAACTGTGATAACACTTTCCTTTAAGATGCATGTTTATAAACATCATGGGTAAATTTGATATTACATTTAAAATCATTTGAAAACTATATTTAGTTCTGGGTCCAGGGTTAATAGGTTAAAAGCTGCTTGTCATGTGTATTTTAAAATCATCATATTTTATGTTTAATTTGCATTGTACTAAATGGACGAATCATTTGTGTCGTTTGCCGTTCTTATCTGTGATAGTATGGATCCAGGTTTTTGGTTAGCGGAGGGGGAGGGGTGTTAAGCAAGGTAAACCCTGATATTGTGCACGTATATACGTGCCACAAGCATGCATATAATAAATCAGGCAAATATTGGTACATATGAAGAGAAGAAGGGGGGGAAACCTAGAAATGATGACCAATGAAAAGTTATTGTACTATATGGAATTGCAAGGGTAAAATGTGGACTGTGACCTTGTTTGTGCCATTGACCCATTTAGTGCACTGGGTGACCTGGTTAGTGGGAGGAGGTGCCCTTGGGGTCATGGAGTGCAGTATCAGCCACAGGGTCACTGCCTCATCATCATTTTCCGCTCATACTTTGGATGGAATGTAAAATCAAGATATAGTGATGTTTAAAAAGATCGTATATAATAGGATAAATTTCTGTGCAAAGAATAATGTTTAGCAACACACGTTACATAGTTAAAGCTTCATGGCATAAACCTGTTTCTTGGAGAGGTTTGTATGTTAAAACAAATATAATTATCAGACATTACAGCAGAGTTTTTATGCAGCAAAGTTTGCAGACGGTTTTGCATTTTTAACAGCATTTGCATATAAACCCTGATGTTCTGAGCTTTAGGGCTAAATCTATGACAGAATTCTGATTGCCTGCATAATTTCATCTCCATTTGTACTTTATATGATACGAACCAATCTATAGATACAGACGAAAGTGTATATCTGTAGATAGAGGTGTGTGGAGCAAGGGCTATAAAGATATAGCATGTGGGGGAAAAGGCTGTAAAAAAAGGTTGTGGGAACTCTTAGTCTCTTTATGAGACGTCTTTCTATAGACACCTGTTATACGTTTTGCAAGTGTGATTTCATGATAAATCCAGTGTTTTAAATGTACATCGAAATTTTCGATCTTTTCATCTAAAATGACATCACATGGAGGTGTTGCACGATGTCATAGGAACTTCCCGTGACATCACATTGTGCAACACCTCTGTGTGAAGTCATTCTTGAGGGTAGTATTCAGATGACAAGACTGAAAATTTCAATGTAAGTTTATAACACCGGATTTGTCATAAAATCACACTTGTAACATTATCAGAAGAAATCCGATGAAATTGTATGATATGTCGACATTTTCCATTTCTTTCTTTCCGTATATAGGGCCTATACATAATAATGAACTCTCTTTAAAGCACTTTTCACTTCTACCGAATGTGACCACATAAGACAGGTTCCACTGTATATGTAATTCTGTCTGTTCTGTCATTAGACTTGGGACTCGCTAAGGACCATTACATGTAAATCACATAGCCTCTGTTGAGATTCGAACCCATGACCAAATAGCACCAAATCTTCATTCAGACTGACTCACCACTCACCAGTCTGACAGTCTGATTCGCCAACAGAACAGGGTCAAAAATCCAGCGGTGTCATTAAAACCTGCTGTTTTTATAATAGTCTAAAGATATTTTAATCATATTGTATATATTTTGTTACCATGCACTGCCGAAATGTATGAAGGGTAA
Organism: Streblospio benedicti; assembly: GCA_019095985.1. Classification (NCBI taxonomy): domain Eukaryota; kingdom Metazoa; phylum Annelida; class Polychaeta; order Spionida; family Spionidae; genus Streblospio; species Streblospio benedicti. Next base: position 23,661,831 of record CM032661.1, read on the forward strand.
TCAAAATTGTAAGTCCAACCTATTGTTTCAAAACTAGTATTAATAGAAATAAATCTTAATAAAATTTGGATCATCTTTATACATTGGATTATCTTTATTGCATGGTAGGAAAAAATATATACAATATAAGACTACCTGCTATATATCATTTGAACACTATTTTAGTGTTTTTAATATTTTAATATAGACGTACGACTTTTATACACTCATGAGGTTTTGTTCTGAAATTGTTGTGTGTTGTGTTGGCTGTTTTATGATTGATAGTTTAATGGAAAATTACATTTATTGTTACAGTAAAACCTCGTTATCTTGAAATGGCTTTGCTAGAATTTTCTGTTAAACCTTGGTTAGTTGGATTTCCCTTTGACCACATTTTAAACATAATCTTGAATCATGATCAAATATATATATATTGGAACTGTGCATCTTTGTCTTTGACCACATTATAAACATAATCTTGAATCATGATCAAATATATATATTGGAACTGTGCATCTTTGTCTTTGGCAAGACTTTCGCTCTTCTCTAAGAGCTTCCTCAGGCCTAATGAAAAGCCTGACGAAGCTCTTGAAAAAATAAACAAATGACCATGTCAGATCCGGATAGAACTGGTTGATATACTAGTTTTTGTTTAGGAGTGTTTGATGATAACTGCTCATGTTGTTATTAATATTATATAGCTGTTGTTCCCGGAACAAAGCAGCTACAGATACGATCTGCTACAGCATTAACCCTTCAGTGACGAGAGGCTTCTTTTATAGCGTAAAATTACCTTCTTCCGACTGTTGTAAAACAGTAGGCCTGGTAAGTGAGTTGCTTTCATGCGGATAGGATAGCAGGCACAAATATTCTTACTTCCAGTGACTAGATGAACCATTTCTATATGAGACAGGCTTTGACCGTCGAATAACATACTTTCGTGAATAGAAAAATTAAGTGTGGAACAGTATAAGGATGGAACTAAATAAGTATATAAGTTAACTTAGAATAAAGTATTGTGATTTTGACTTGTAAATGCCTCAAAATCTTGTCACTCGAAAGTAGGTAAATTCTGTTATTTTTTGTGTGGTTTTGTAACATCTGCCTTGCATTGAGCAAATCTGTTGTTAATTCCAGCACTTTCCATAAATGTTTGAAACACATTTCCATTACAAACTCTCATTCAAAACTTCCTGAGTCAAGTAAACATTGATTAAATGGAAAAAAAACAATCACATTAGAATTTGGCGGCTGGAAACAGTTTTTCAGATGTTTTTGGATATAACTGACATCTTTTCAGATGTTTTCAACATGTGACCATAATGTTGAAAATGTACGCAAACCTACGGGTATTACAAGTGAATTTCTAAGTCAAATACATGTACTATTTGTGTGTGAAAAACGTCACAAGTTCAATAACATTGTTGGGTAGTAAAAAGCTTATGTTTCATAACAAAGTTATCTGTAAGAAAGCTTGTGCTTGAAATGGACCAATTTAATTGATCTGATACGAATGTAGTACTGTAAACAAAGTACTTCAGCGACACAAATCCTGATTTAAAATCCTGTATCACGCCATGCTAACAAATAGTCAGTAGTGCTTGTCGATGAAGAATGGCCTAAGCTAAATTTTATAGTAAGGTGTAGCAATGTTAAGCATATGGTCTTATTTTGTCTAAAAGGATTAGCTCAATCAGTGAAATATGACATATGACTGGTCTGAATTCAGACAAGGAGTTAGCCCAGGGTTCCTCCAAATTATTTTTACAAGTAACACTGGTTTCAATTGGTGGAAGATGACTATCGGTTTGAAAAATGAAATTGTCCATTAGTCCAAGTGGGACTGGCCCCGAAAAAAGCAAATTGGGGGAGGGGCTTAATGAACAACTCAGATTAATTTGTGTGATCTGGATGGTGGGAAAGTTAGATTGCAGAATTCTTCTACGGGTCCAGTGACTATGGGACAGCTTTAAAGCGGGAGAATTCTGATCTGATAACCCTGTGTTAGAGTACAGTATGGAAAACCTATTGCCTCCAACATTTATTCTGAAAAATATGCTTGGGTAGTGCCCGGATCCCTAGTGGGATAGGTTGAAAAGCCTAGGGGCCGTGTCAAACAATGCGAGATCGCAAATAAGGCAGCTCTGGGTAGTGCCCAAGCACTTGTCTAATTGGAAGGCTTGTTCTGGGTGGTGCCCATCCCTAGTGTGGGATAGTTGGATGCGGTGAGTCTATGGGTGGCTGTTGTGAAAGTGAGATCGTCACACTAGTGGGCTGGTTGTAAAGAAAAGTTTTGTAAACAAAGTACTTGAAGCATCCTAGACATCCTGTTTGCTAACAAAGTAGTCAGTATGCTTGTCGATGAAGAATGGCCTGCAGCGAAGGTGTCAGACATGTGTCTGAAAGCATATGGTAGTTGGAGCTTGGTTTCCTACATGTCTCGACATTAGCTTCTTAGAGCAACCGCCTATGACATATGACTGGTCTGAATTCATAGACGGGAGATCGTGGTCCAATCCAATCCTCCAAATTATGTTAACATGATCGTTTATTGTAATTAAGTGATTTAAAATCTTATTTTTGACACCCTAGCAAATAGTTACCACGGTTACAGGTAGCTGACTATTTTATAGTATTGATGTAGCAAAGGGTTAACTCACCGTGAGTTATTGCTTTATATATAAAGCGATTTTCAGTGAAACCTGTGTAAAAAGCACCTGGAAAACTGACCACAATAGAGATGGAAGCCCACAACGGTTTCTCAAAAAAAGTTTTGGACTGAATATTAGTGTTTGAGGTATCAGTCTCTGCACTGTACAGCAGGATGTATTAACATATTTCTGGTGACACTGACTCAATTAAAGGTATAATAATGCATCTATTGTTAATGAACAACTGGATTTGTCTGGTGCATGCTGGTGTGGTGACAAAAAAAGTACGATGTTAATTGTGTAGGAAACACAATATTGTCCCGGTATTTATTGTGAATACAGCACATATGTTGGGGTATAGAAGAGCGTTTTATAATTGCATTTCACACAATGCTAAAATAAGCTGCACAAAACACTTGTATCTAATTTCTGCAACCGCCATAGGACGGTTTTGTCCCTTGTTGAGTCTATAGGTTGTTTTCATCAATGAGTTACAATGAAGCACAATGAATATGAGGGCTGACTTTTTTGCTCAAAACTTTCTTTTTGAGCCCCTAACATCTTCCCTAAAAGGTCAAAATACTAGTCTGCATAATGCATTTGGTGATATCGACAGGTCAAAAGTCTTCAAATTAGCGAGAGCTTTGCGCTGATTGGCTGGTTTTCTAGATTACACTTGGGAAGAGCATACAGGTCCATGTGCATGTCCTGACGTTGCCATGAAGAATAACTTGCAACAATGAAATGAAACATTTAAATATCACTGAAACGTACTACACAACGCACTTGCATTTTGTCACAAGGAACGTTCACGTAGCTCATCTGACCTTATATGAGAGAGAAACGAATGATAGTACGAATGATATCAAGTCCGGATGGCCAGGTAACACTTAACATGTGAATCTCGTCGGCTATGAACTCACCAAAAAAATTCAAATGACTTTTCAATGCGTTTTTTTGCATATGGACCTATGTGGTTTTACCGCAGATGTCATGATGCAGCTTGTATAGATATCACGTTGAGACCAACCTTCTGAAACGTCACACGTTATGAAGATGATTGCTGTTTTACATCAGGTTTGCAGCTACATTTTGTAGAGTATATAGCCTGGTTGGCTCTATCAATTTTTCCGCTTAACTACTCAGCCAATCAGAATCGAGTATTTTCAGCAAACATGTGAGAATGTTCAAGTTCATAATCCTGGAGCAGGAAATGCATGATAAAAAGTAATATTAGCAAAAACAGTCAATATTGTAATCTGTATAACAGCAAAATGTCTGCTGTGAACTCACACAGAACAAATTCGTCTGATGTGACCTTGAGATTATTTTGTCGGGCGCAGAAATATAAAAGATTTCCACATAATTAGTTGTGCATTCGGATCGGCTTGTATTCACGTGGAAAACTAGCTTTTTGTTGCTGCGTGTTTTTTATGAGAATGCCAGTGTCCGCTCTTTCACAATTTTGTCATGATAATATGATTGTTCGTTATTTGATATTACATTTACCAAGATTAAGCATGTTGGGGCGTGGGTTTAATAGATTCTAATGACGGACAGCATCCTTGTCACACTATATTGCCTTTCTCAGCTCCCTGGGGAGTATAGAGCATAATTGCAACTGTACTAATCAGTCATGTTAACAATCATTTGCCTGGCCTGTACCTACTTAACGTGTAGGTACCTCTGAGCAGTGTGCAACCAGTTAGGTATTAGTTTGCTGAACACGCACTACCAGATTCGATGAGGAATCAAACTCACAACCTTCTGGGCACAAACCCCACTCTTTATCCAATAAATGGCCACAGTAATATTTATAAATGAACGGAGTAATAAATAAGCAAGCAAACAATGAAAGTGGTGGTGACATGAGACCAGCTATACGCATCTGGATGTTGCTAAGTGAGTTTGGGACCTTAATTACATGCTTTAAAATAGAGTGCTGAAGTTTGGAGTGATCAATACATCCAGGGTGTGTTTATAACTGAGCCCAGTGCAGGGAGGTCAAGGACGGCGGCCATGTTTACATCAGCAGGTGCTCTCAGAACTTTGGCTCACATTTTATTTTTCTCTCTAATCGTGTCATCTGTTGTGTCTTGGTGTACGACGGACTGTTAATTTTTGTTGATGATGTTAAGATTCTTGTTATCATCATCACAATCAAGGGATTATCTACAAAGTGAGGGCTCAACAAATATCATTCCATTCAAATACTATTACATTTATTAATGCTTTAGAAGATAATCCCTTAATTCGAATTACGATAAGAATTTGAAAATGACAATGTAACATTCATGATTTAATCATTGTTTTGTCAACTTATTTTCGTTGATTTTTTTTAAAAGACAGGATTAAAGACAGGGATTAGATATCATCAAAAAATGATATTAATCAGTACAGCCAATGACTCGTCTCAAGTGAAAGTATTAAATTTCGTTATGTTTACATTATTTCTTATTCCACATAGGTAAAGAGTTGGCTGAATTACGTAGTGCAGGTTCAATGACTTGTTTTAGTATGTCCTCTTGTTATTCCACATTGACAGTTTTCATGCTTTTTTCCATATTAATCCCAGCTTTGTTAGACTTGCTTAAGGTTCATAATGTTGACTTGCCAAAAGTTACGCAATTTTAGACTAGCCACAAGGTGTGTAATGTTGACTTGATGACACAAGGTTTCATAAATAGACCACCAGGAACCTTCATAAGTACCTGTAGACCATGTCGACGCTACTTTAGGCCATTGAGTGATCGCACTATACTATGATCTAAGGTACACTAGTTTTATCCACACAAAGCTCCAATAATGAGGACAATTGACAATTCTACTGAATCCCTGAAATAGCCAATAATTCTGTTTGGTGCACAAAGGCTCGACGCTGTTGACGGATTGTTGTTTTTATGTGACGTGAGGATCGTTGGCTGTTAGTAAGGTACGACTCTAGTCAGCTGTTCAGTCATCCTTCAAAAATATTAACCCCTAAGTCCAGTTCATCAGTACATGACAGATAGAGAGGGCGGGGGTGGGGGGTAGGCGGCCGGTATTCTTTTCAATTCATGTTTTGGCTCATGTTGAAAAGAGGTGTAACTGAAAATGTAATTTAAACTGTTAAAAATTACACTATAATAATATGCTGGAAACTTTCTCAATCACATCTTCATCAACTTAACGCTAGAATAAGAAATGAGGCAACGATTTTGATAATTCAGTCATTGAAGGAGAGAAAAACAAAAATAAATTTGCACGATATATACATCCACGTAATTTTGATGACTTTGGGTGGAAACAAGTCAACGTCAATTCACTTCAATCTACAATCTCATCCAAATCTCTCTCTATTTTTGCTTCATCCACAAAACCACAAAAACACGCACTTGTTACTTGCGTACCACTTTTTTCTGTTCAGATGCTTTGTACAATAGAACCTCTCTATAAAGACCACACTGGAAACTGATTTAAAGTGGTCTAGATAGTGAAGTTGTATCTGCAAAAAGTTCATAATGGTCTCTTTATGAATGTTGAGGACTGCAATAAGTGGTCTTATTGTAGAAGTGGTGCCTTTATAGAGATGGTCTGAATTGGAGGTTTTACTGTCATGTGTTTCTTGTGACCTTTCACCTTTGTGACGAAGCCAATTTTATTGAATTAGCAGGAAATATTTTATACAGCAGAAGCTCCAATTAATACTACCTGTCCGTTGAAACCATTATAATGGGACAATTTTTCTCTGACCCAAACCTTTAAAAAGAGATCAACCATTATATATAGACCACCTCTCTACTGAGACCGCTTGAGGCCAGCCTCCCAGCCCAGCACAGGCAGTCTTAATTGAAAGGTTCCATTGTACTTCAAGTACAAGTAAGTCAAATAAAATTGTTAGCAGACTAGCCAAAAACATGCTACAAGGTGGTGTAAGTCAGCGATTGACCCGTGTAAATGTATCAATGTTAATAACCATTGTGAATGTTATGATATTACTGCCTCCTAGCAAGGTAACTGGCCAACTGTTTCAATGTCCTTCTCACAATAAACTTTCGCTCTTGTGTCTGATGAAATATCTACGTCATGATCATCATTGTTGAGTATTACTAACAATGATGATCATGTAAATCGGATTTGATTGAGTGAAGTACAGTGGAACCATAATAAGAAGCATTTCAAGTGGACTGGGGTCTCTTTATGGTGGTTTGCTGCTTTATGACACCTGAAAAACGTGAAAGATATCTGATAATAGAGGTGGTCGTTATTGGAAGTTCTACAGTAATCTCTTATAGTCTCAAGTGAAGGTTTTGCTGTGATCACTGGTTGCTATCACCTTGGTAGGAATGTCACATACAGAACTCACAAGTCTGTTGACTTATTAATCATAATTACAGTGGAACCTCCAATTTTGATCACCTCTCTATAGAGGCCACTTCTATGATGAGACCATATCTCGCAGATCCAAGAATTTTAGGTAGAGACAACAATGAACTTACATAAATGGACGACATCTCTTTAGGGACCACTGGAGGACAGTCCCAGGTTGTCTTATTACAGAGGTTCAACTATATAATACACAGGACTTATCAATAATAAGGCCCATGGTGTATTTTATGTGGTCAGTGAACGGTCAGATATTGAGCTGAGAGCACTGACACCCCTGGAACGGAGACAGTTTGAACAATCGTTCAACAAGTTTCTCTGGTTGTCAAGGTTCAGTTTTTGAATGTTCACTTCAACGCTTTTGTCTTGAATGCAGACCAGTGACAATGCTGTACATGTACGTATTATACAAAATCTCTATTTTGCAATGTTTTATGCTGACTATAAAGTAGTATAATTATACTTGAAATACACATGGTACATGTACTTGTACATTTTAGTATGAATAGATACTACTCGCTCTTATGTCGTTTTGTTAGTTTCTAACACAAGAATGATATTTACCAAAAGGTCAGTTGTTGACTCCAATGGTCTCTGTGTCATTGTTCATTTGTTGCCATGGATGCATCCGTAGACAAGTGAACGTGGAGTTGGTGACCATAAGGTTGTTGATTTGAGTCCTGGTGGGTGTTGAGCAAACTCACAACCTCCTTTTATATATCATGTAGTGTATATTGTTCATCTTTGATTAAACTTATATATACACTTAGTCTAGATCAGCTGGTCTAGATGATTAATGAAAACTTGAACAAATGAGTATAGAAAATATGTAGCGTATATTCGTTTGAAAGTCAGGATTTTGCTATTGGGGCATTGAAAACTATAGGAAATACTTGTCTGATTGTTTCACAGATGTCAGCGGAGCTTTTGAAAAGTATAATGAGAAAACTTCATTCAAAGAGATTTATCGGGTACTGCTATGTGAGGACAATCCCCTATTTTCAATTATTACAAGAAACTGAAAATGGAAATACAACACATCGCAATAGGCTTTTTGTAACGTGATCACCATGAGATGTAACAGTCTTATAGAGCAATGACTCCGCTTGTAACGCAGCTGTAAAACGAAACGTATCTTTTTATACAAAGACCTAACTCTGAAAAAATGTTTTTGTTCTTGTTGTTTGGACTTGGGAATTGTCATTTTATATAACTTTATTAGACTTATGTCTCAAGTCAGGTAATGACTATAATAATCTTTTCAAATACCATGTGGCCTTAGCAGCTGATGATATTTTTATTGAAGAAACATAACTTACTAGACATAGGGCCATTAGCAATGATATTTGCTCAATCCTTGGTGTGGAATTATCAATCACACTATAGAAAAGCCTTGATCATAGCAAGGAGATTATTAGTCATAACAATAAAATGTTGTTGAATAGACTGATTCATTCATTCATTAAGCATTCGCTGAGTTGACAATGTCCACCTCTGCCTGCCTCGCTTTCACAATCTCTTCTGTTAAGCTTTTCCAATAGTCACTGTCTTGTGCAATTTCTATTAGACTGACGTTTGTCAAACAAGTATGATCTGATAGAAACTAATTCCCTTTTGAGGATGTGCGATTATGGATCGTGTTTTTCGGGGGCATTTGCATGAAATCTCAATAAAAGGAAATATCAGATGACAGTAGAATCTACAAAATAAGACCACCTGTAATATAAGTTGATCTCTATTATAATACAATTTCTTGCAATCCCAATTCGTCATAAAGAGGCGAACATGAGCTTTCATACAGATACAGCATAAAGAGGCAAACATGATCTTCCATACAGATACAGCAATGAACAATGACATTCGCTCAAATCTTAACATGACACATGCAGATTTTTAAGTTAAACAGTAACATTTTGAATGAAGACACGACAATACAGAGAAACCTGTCTTATAGGGACATCTCCAGCTGAAGTGACGACAAGTGACCACTTAGATACCAGGTGCCCTTAAAAGATATGCTCACTTTATGCATGGTATCATTTGGGTATACTTGTATATATATATACTAGTATATGGAAATGGAGAAGTGAGATGTGTCTACATAAGACACTTGTCCTTAAATGGGAGGTGCTCACATGGACAGGTTCCACTGTATTTTCAATGCCATGTAGATGTCTGGTCTTTGGATGATTCTCTTTGTATTGAACTGATACAATGTGCAAGACGTTTAGTCAATTATTGCTGATGTTCACTTTTGAATTCAATCATGATGTGATACTTGCTGAATTTGATGGAAAGGACAAGTGGTGAATCTAAGTGCCAATAACTTGGTGTAAATGTCAGCTAATGCATGTTAAAATCATCCCAAACTACTGTCAGAAGGGCAATTTTTCAATGCCACAGTCAAAGTGTATAAACTTTATAAAGCTACTGGAAGTTACTGCAACTAATCAAAACTAAAGTCCATAAATGTATTTAGCTAGAAATAGGTGTATTTATTCATTCCATTAAAGACATCATAACTGGGTGTCCCCGGTCATCTGCTCATTACTGTTTACTATTGCTCAGACCTGGATTTCTATTAATTCTGGTGAATTATACTGAATTATATTGAAGGCCCGCCACCCCCACCCCCCTGAGAGCTATCTACAAGTGTATTGCTCTAGATTGTAAGGCTGTGAGCAGAACAACTTGATGTGACAACCTAACCTTTGGTAGGATGGTTATAACTCCTGTGTAACAATTGTATGATTTAAAACTAATTTGGTTTAAACGTTAGCCTTGGGTATGGAATGTTACAATTCGGTCTCGACTGAAACTTTTGATCCACCAGTAAGAAAGAGATTAGTCATGACCATTAAATGTTGTTGAATAGACTGACGTTTGTCAAACGGGTACGATCTGATACAAAATAATCCCCTTTTGAGGATGTGATTATTGATCGCCTTTTTCTGGGGGAATTTCCATGAAACGCCAACAAAACATGATATCAGACGACAATTGGAATACAGCAAAACCTACAAATAAAACCACATCTATAAAGAGACCACTTCTATAAAAAAGACCTTTTCTTGCAATCCTAAATCTTCATAAAGAGACAAACATGAACCTCCATAAACAGGCTACTGAAAATTTCCCATGAAGAGAGTACCTCTTAAGGTGGTCTTCATAGAGAGGTTCTACTGTATTCACTGTAAATCGGAGAATCGTGCAGGTGTTCTATTGTAGTAGTTTTTCTTTGAATCAAGGTATATCGAGTAAAAGTTTAACTCCATAATCTTGTTCAAGTTAAATGAATCACACACATTTCTTCTTATTTTCACTACTATAGTTTATTATTACATAATCATAGTCTTTTTTTTTCATTTGTACTGAATTCTATTCGTTAGAATCTCAAGTGGACTCTATAAAGATGAAATCTATATAGACTTTTTCTGCTGTTCTAGGACTGTAAAAAATATTTTTTTAGAGGTGATCTCTTTGAAGATCTTGATAAATTTATTCAATTATTAAAAGTGTCAGTGAACTACGTAGTTTGAAATACTATATACCATTATCTAAACGTCCATGGGCATTTTTTTTTCAGTTTAACATGTGTCAATTTAGTGGGTGACCTTCACATGTATGAGTATGTTAAGTACATTGTAATTTCAACAATGCAGATTTTTATATGATCCTACTTGGGGAATGGGCTTCTGCATAAGTGTTGGCCTTTGTTTGGTTGGGATAAGGTACCATACATAGACAGCCCTCCAATGGCCCACCCCCATTCAAGGTCCACCCACACATTTAGATCATATCAAAGTCCAGGCCAAGAAATTCCAATGAAAATACTCATTCATGATCATTCATGTAAAAAAAAAAACTTAACCATTTTCCCCCTCACTTAATAGCCCTTAGGTGTTTTGATGGTCATACATGTATACTGTAATATTTATGCATTTTGATGCAACAAACGTCAACATTAAGTCATCAGTCATTGTGTTTGAGACCAACTCAGCATTAGTCTAAACAGGCGTCTGCTCGCCGCGTATAAATAGGTCATGGATTTGCACAATCAGTAGTAATAACTGGTACAGCTCAGCAGTTTTTAGTGAGGATATATCAATACGTGAGTGCACAGGGTTTCGATTTTCTAAAGAGGATAGTGTCGTATTGGAAAAAATTAATCATATTAGTGTTTTGAACTTTTTGGGGAAATGCTAGTGTATATGTAGTTGCACATTGATTTGCCAAGTTAAAGACAAGGAGGAGAAGAAAAGGAAATAACATCTATGATATATCAATATGTAAGTTCACATATTTCGGATTTACATTGATTTTTAGACTGCGAATTTGCAAGCAGCGGGTGAAAGCTCTTAGTTTTTGTTTTGATTGCGATTTTATGTTGGTCTAAGAACTTGGAAAATGATCTGTTTGAAGCTTTCTGAAGAGGTCATTGGTTGTCAAAACGTATACCAGTTGTATTTTTTAACAGTTTATTAATAGTTTGGAGTATATGAAAGACAGCAGGTATAGACATTCGTTATTATGTTATTTATTATCCTTTTTAAAGGTGAACGCGTCAAAGAAGTGGTTTTATTTAATTAAAGTATCAGTAGACACTTTGTTTGGTTTATATTGATAAATGGCACAATCTAGTGCGAAAAGAATTTCATGGAATTTCATATAGAATTTCATGGAATTTCATGGAATTTCAAAATCAAACGGTATATCACGTTCTTAGAAAATTGTGTGACAGTTTTACCACTAGGAAAAAGTTACTCTATAATTTTATTACATTCAAATAAAAATGTTTACTTTGGTGTTACCATCATGAAACTTTTAATATGCAAATCAAATAATGGGATACAGCTTTGAGCTAGGAATAGCTACATTCACCAGATTCAGCTGTATCCACAATGATGTGTGTTTGCTGGGAAAAAAAGCTCGTAATAAAGTTTACAGTAAAGCATTATGATATGGACGTCTAACTAAAATGGACACCTCCCAATGAGGGACAACTTTTCTTTCTCACGTTTGCTAATAATGTTACTAGAAATGCTTTGCAAATAGGGACACTTCAGTAATAGGGACATTTCCCAACACTGATCAGTGTCCCCGGGAGTGTGGTTTCACTGTATTTGTGATGTAAAACCCAAGTGTTTTACACCTGATAGCTCGCATGCACTAAATAGCGGAATGGGGAAGAAAGTCTGCTGATCGTGTACTTAAGTAGGAGGAAATTGGCTATTATACTGGTGATAAACCGTGCATATGATAACAACGGATATAACTGGGTAAAGAATATAAATGTGAAATATGTCAGCGGACTCTAATAGACCGGTATTATACATTTAATGATCTCTTCTCAAGTCCTAAAATCAACACTATTTCATTGATGTGGTTTTTAGTGCTTGACTAGAAAATGACATAGAAACTCTGCCATAATATAATGCTCTGTAACCTACTATGTAACCTACTACAACATGAACATATTGCTGAACATATTGTAATAACCAGCTATTTTAGTTACAATGTGGGTGTGGAATGTTGGGAGGCAGTGACTCAGTGCACGGGAGAAAAACCACAATGTCCTAAAGTCACAATACATACGAGGGCACATACTAAAGTTGCACTTATCAGTAAAACCATACATTAATCTGATTTAAAATATTAATTTTGTATCCATTTTCATTTAAAGGAAATGTTTTTTTATATATACAATTGTTATTCTAACTTCCAAGTATCTACGTTTTATATAGATCCCTGGTGTTATTTCGTGATAATATGTATTAATTTAATTCTGTTAGGTTTGCTGTCGTATTTCTTTTTTAAATTATCTTTTTATTTTGTTTATCTCCTTGTACATATCTCACCAATATAAATAAAAAAATAAAATAAAAAAATTAGAATTAAAACTTCACACAAGTTTAATACAAATAGATTCATCTTATAAATTGCTATTTTAAGAGCATGTTATTGACTTCCAATAAATCTCTTCCTATCGTATTGAAATGATTAAAGAAAGTTGAACAAAGTAAGTAGGTGACTTCGTTACATGTTACAAGCCCAGAATGATCAGCGCTAGAAGCCTGTGTTTGGCTCCATAAGAGGCGTGTGTTTGTTTAAATCTGTGCTGTTGCATTCAGACCTGTCAATACCAATGACGTCAGATGATAAATCATCACTTCTCTTCCACCAGCTAATTTACTAATACTTGATAATTGGTTTGACCTGCCCAGTGGGTTGTACATGCTTCAAAACAACTTCCAGTAAAACTCCTAATATGGCAAGTGAGTTAAGGATGTAACAAAAATAACAACAGCCACGTATTTTTTTTTTAACTTCAGGTGACAAGATTATGAACCGTTACCTTATACCAGACGTAAGTTAACAGAAACAATTGAAAACAATTTCATTAAGCGAAAAAATCTCTTGGATGAGGTTGCTTCGTCACCTGTATGTCAACAGTCTGATTTCGTGTACATTGTATGTGATAATTACTAGTCGCAGTGTTGGTACATTGCTAGCAATATCGCTCACATCTAAACGTAAGCAGAGGTCTTGAGCATAAGGCCTTGTATGAACTCCTCACTGGCAGGGTAATTAATGCAATGAGAGTGAATCAAACATTCATTCTGTAAATTTGAGCTTATTTTAGGCTTTGTCTAAGTTGTAATGATTTATAGGACCTCATATTGTCACTTAAGCCTCGAAAGGGATAAAGACCACATTGATAAACAGGGTTAGGATTAGCCACTCGTCTGCTCGTATTGATTAGTAAAACCGAGTAAAATTTTTTAGTAACTTGCCCTTTTGACGAGTAGTAAATTCTGGTCATTTGGCATACGGATATAGAGTTTGTCCCAGGAGGACAAGTACATTTTTCGCAGGACGAGTAGTTTTGTGAGTGCTACTCGTCCTGATGACCAGTAACACTCTTCCACCTAATCCTGACCCTGATAAAGAGACTACCTCTTTCCTAGGACAACTTTTTCGTGGACCCAAAGCTCCTTTTAAAAAAAGAGATCAATCACTGCAAACCTCCATAAACAGACCACCTCTCTATTGGCATGACAGATGCTCCTTTTAAACAGAGGTTTCACTGTATTTGCTACCACGTGAATACATGAACATGACTGGAGGCGTATTCATTAGCATTGTTAGATTGTCGGTTAATTAGGCCAGGTGTAGAATGACTACAATGTAGGTCACTTGCGTGTAGCTCAACGCGCACAGCAAAGACTGTAAAAAATGAAACACAGGCAAAGGCAATAACAGTAACACCAAAAATTGCAAGAAAACTTATTGAAACAATGACACACGGAATAATATGATATTCTCTAAAATGTGGTTGTCTAAGTAAGTCTCAATGATTGTAACAACTTTGACTATTTTTGCCGTATATTATTCATGAAACGGACCTTTTAGAATTGCAAATTATTCATTAGATTTTATTGTTATTGATCAATCTATTAATCAAATGCTAATTTATTTGGACAAGCCCTAATTATTCCTCAATTTGAGGGTTTGGCCTGGCTGCCCAGTCTATTTCTCAACCTTCCCCTCCAGGCTTTTCTATCATTTTGGTCTGTTTCATCCATACCCAGACTTGATCGATCTTTCTGCAAATGGATTGATACACATAACGAATGTACAGTTTTATAATCATAAACTTCTGACAGGGTTAACGTCTCACATTATGTTAAGGTTTTGTATTCCTCTCTGTTACAGTGATGAGATGCTTGCCCTGGTCTCAGGCAGCAGCAGCCTCCACCACCAACCTCCACCAGACTACAGCGGTCATCAGCCACCAGTGACCAGCCACCATCAAGCTCCACCAACCTGCAGTGGTCAACCACCACCAGTGACCAATGATCATCCCTTACCACTGTCGAGTCACCAGCCCTCATCAACACTGACCAGCCATCACCAACGTACAACAGCCAACAGTGGTCATCCCTTGCCAGTGACCAGCCACCAGCCGTCCCTGTCCCACCAACTCCACCAAAAATCAGTGACCAGCACGGAGCAGCTGGTTAACGTCCTGCCCCGACCCGCACACACCATGTCGACGACGACCACCAACCCGCTGACGCCAGCGTCTCGACACCCTGCACCGGGAGCGCCCGCTCACTCCACTAGCCCAGTTCCTGGTGTCAACACCAGGATACCTGCAAACTGCACCCCACAGCCACACCGGGTAGGTGTCAGTCTTTGTTATAAGCGTAGACAGAGGCAGGGGTGTGCGCCCCACCTTTTCCCACTACAATAAATCATCATGTACATAAATAAACATTACACTGTGCAGAAGCGATGTGGGTGGCAACCGTTACCCTCCTCACGAACAAGCCTAAACCAAAATATAAACAATTTTATAAATATTTAAAAGCATTTTTCTTACTGCAACACAAACTATTGGTTGAAATCTTAGTATCACGTATGATAATCTATGCCAAACACAAAAAACAAGAGGATTTAATGCGGCTGTTTGAGAAGTTATTTTTACCCCGACTGATGTAGGTAAATTTCAAAAGAGATTAGAGCTACCCTCATCTCTTACGAAATTTATCTACATCAATCTGGATCAAAATAACTCATCAAACAGCCACATTAAGTCAAATTTTATCTCACATATATGTTATAATATATATGCGTTCATTTTAGACCCAGCACACAATATCGAGCATCACGCCACCTCCCACGGGGAGTGTGGGCATGCCTGGCGAGGCACGCCTGTCCCTGGGTAGCTACGGCGGGGGCGTGACCCCGGTGTCAGCCCCGGGCTGGGACTCCTCCCTCCGCCAGCTCTCGGCCAGTCTCTCCCAGATCTGCTGCAGTAACCACAGCTCTCCACAGCATTGGGGGAGACGCGCTAGGAAGGTGGGTGGAAATAACATCTCGTATCCCTAGTATATTATGGATAAATGAAAATGTCAAACGACGTGCAATATGTGAATTTTTATGCATCATATGAACACATTTAACACGCTTAACCAGTAGACATGAGGTCTACCAAGGTCTATCAAGTTTAAATCGGGTAGCTGGCATGCAGATGAGTGCCATTAAAGGGAAGTGATAAAAAAATTACAATGACAGTAAATAATGACTGGAGACATCTAGGAGAGAATTGAGGTTGATTTGAATGAAAAAAGACAGTAAATAGTAGATTAGATCTTCAACTTATAGGTAAAAAGACAAATAACAGATTTGTACATAATGTACGAGCGACAATCAAAAACTGGCAAAAGCTGGTAGACCGACCAGTTTTCAGGTAGACCAGTCCTACAGGTCTACCAATTATGTCCAACCCTATTATGTACATCATATTGAATTTTCCTGCTGTAGGTGAGCTCTGGGTCGATGGACGAGGGCTACCACAGTCACCAGGGCAGTGGCGACCACGGCAACCCGTCCAGCTCGCTGGGGGACCTTAGCGAGGAGCAGGGCAGCTGGCGGTCAGCCAGCGTGCACGACATCAGTATGGGGGAGACTGGGACACCTGGCACCCAGCAACACACACAGAATGTGAAAGAGGATATCAGTGGTCAGCTTGGTAAGGGCATGAACCTCACTGGTCAGCAGAAAATCAGTGCACAACAACAAACGCAGAGCGTTAATCACAATATCGGTGGTCAGAGAATGAACATTATGAGTCACAATAGCAGTTTTCAACCCTATCAGAGCAGCGGTGATGCCAGCATGAAGAGACAGCAGCAGACGCCCAGTGCACAACAGCAAATGCAGAACGTCAAACATGACATCACTTCACCGAATACGTATAGGCCCAGTTTTCAGTATTCTCACGGGGGGAACAAGCAATGCGACGGCAATTCTTGTAGACGCGATGAGAGCAATGCTGCGAAAAACAATGACCCTGCATTGCCAGCCGTTGTGGTGACTGGTGACACTACTTGTGTATTGACTCAGGATAATTCAACAAAACTCGCTGAAAACGGCACGAGAAAAGAAGAAAAGTTGAATGGTGACAATCCACAGCAGCAGCAGCAACAGTTCCCCATGATTAGTGTAGCGACAATCGAAAGTTCTAGCCCCTCCAATCCCTCTAGCATGTGCCGGCTGGGAGCTGTATCGTCTTCTAGTTGCAACACAAGCCCTGTGTCTTCGTCTTTGTTTCCAGCAGCGTTAAGCACCAATAGGAACTCTTCAGCTGGTGCTGGGGAAGGAGTGCGCTCTCCGAGATTGGCGGCGGAAGGTACTTTTGTTGTTTTTGTTTATTTAGAATTTTGTGTTATGATGACTTATCTTTGTCCATGCCAGCTGTTGCTGTAGGTTAGGAAAAGTGCACGGACATCATTTCATAAATAAGATTCAATACTTATGGGGAAAAACGTCTCCTAATTTTGCCAAACTTACCGGGTACGAGAGTTTTTAACAGCCTTTTTATATTTTTATTTTAGTCTGCTGGATAAAACTTTGACAAATACATTTTAGATGCATGTTAATAACAAACATAAAATATATTGTGGAATGTAAGTACATGTATTTCTAATGTCTAAATTAATGAATTGATCCAAGTGATCGTAATACATGGGAAATGAAGATGTTAAATAGGATTTGATTGATTAATTGTTTTGATTGAGAGAAAAATCCTTGCAATGACTATATTGTAATTACGATCACCCCAGCCTACAGTGCCATCTATCTATGCCTTAGGCAAAATACATAAAGCTCCTAGACTCAGCTCCTAGACTCTGCAGCCAATCAAATTATGCTAATTTGTATATTTGTATTTGAAAAGGAGCGCTTGTATTCATCATTGATTTATTTGATCAATCCCATTTGACCTTTTCAGTGTTTCCTCCCTATCCTGGGGGGAGTGTGGTGTTCACGGATCAATCCGGATTACAGAGCCGCCGGATCCGTGTGAAGCACGAGGAGACGGTGGCAGCCCTTGGAGACCGGCTTGCAGTCATCTGTCGCCGTGGAAACCACCAAAACATGGTACGGGCGCATCATGGCTGTTTTGGCATTAGTTTTCAGGGCCAAAAACAAGTGGCCAGCCTGTACAGTGAATATCCTCAACAACGGAGGATTTGTGACTGCAAATTGGGTTCTGTTGTTGATTGATATTTATTGTATCCAAGCCAGCTGTATCTGTGTTGTTTGAATAGGTAAAAAAATTTGAGTCACACCATAAAATGAGAGATCTCAGAATACTCTCAATCCTTAAGGTTTACACATGTTTATTGCAGTCCGTGGCGACAACCTCCCTGAGCCGGCCTGTGATGATAAAAACACAACATGATTCCAATGGGAACCTCCATAAACTACTGTATTTACGTTAGCGTCCAAACATTCTATTTGCAATCTTGTGTATTTCAGTCCCCAGCAGCGACCTCCCTGACCCGGCCTGTGATGCGACGCGTCCCGTCAGAGGTTCTGCGTTTCTCCATGGACGTGTCGGGCATGTCGCGGGTCAACGACCTTGTGGTGACCCTGAGTGGGGACCGGCTGGTCGTCACGGATGCAGCAGACGGCAGGACGATACACCAGCAGACTCTACAGGTGACATATTGTTTTTGTTTATTTTTGTTGTTTTTTTCGTATTTTCTTTTTTTTTTTAAATCTAGATTAGTGTAATTTCATTAATTTATGTGATAACAAAACATAAACTGAGTTTGTGGAATTTCTATTTGTGTTAATGACGTCAATAATTTTCGGGGGAAAGTATAGCAAAGAACAACAAGACAACAAATTTGTAGTGTGTGACTACACTCACTACAAGTACACGTAAGATGATCCTCGGCATTCACACTAGACTAGACCCACCAGTCCTTACCCTACATGATGAGACACTACAGCTACATGATATGAAATATAATATCTTTCGCACAAGACCCATACCCAGGGTTGCATTTAGGCCTCGCGTTTGCATCATGTAGGCGATTGTAGACTATACTCTGTTTGTAGATTATACACTGCGACATCTGCACACAATTACAAAAATCAATTCCACTGCGATCATCATAAAGGCAATAAGAAAACATGATCACTATATTGTCTGTTCTCTGCTGTTATGTTGAATTATTCAAAAAACGAAGACCGAAAGCTGAAAATATTAGTTTATTAACGTTTTCGGTGCTCAAGCACCCTCTTCAGGTATACAGTCAAACAAATTTTTAAACATAAACATTGATTAATAAATGATAAAACGGTTTAGAATAGATGTTGATAAATTATATGTACAATAGCTTAGAAAAATTGCAATAAGGCTTTACAAGATGGTAGAGAAGGTTTGGAAAATTTAACAAATACAATAAGAAAACATTCGTTGTTTTTGCAGGCGGAGGACGTGTCCCAGAAGGAAACCTTCGTGTGCTGTGTGGTGGACGGGAAGCTGGAAGTGAAGGTGTCCAGCCGCAGGGAGGCAACGAGGGGGGTGCTCAGGATTGCAGGTGGGTGTGGACTCTGAATGGAAATGTCTGGTATACTCATTAGAAAGTAAGAAACAAGCACTCAGATGATACATAGCATAATGTTTGAAAGAAGCACAAAAATCTAAATAACATTTTATTCTTCTGTCTATATATGTACAATCATTGTACATATGAATGTATATACATTAAAAACAATTTTGCTATCTGTGACATGTGTCATCGTAGGTTCACTCTTCACTGCGCTCTCTTTTACACTTTCCATAAACAATGTTACAATATCTATCTGATTTTCAATAACTTGTAGATAGAATAATCAGTCATGATAGATGAGGATGGGTATGTGCATGTGGTCAACAAAATGTTTTCTTTATTTTCTTGAGACTTTTTTTTACCAAATCATTTCTCCATGGACCAGTATGATTTTCATTCTGTTCATGATATTCTCATATTTTCCCCTCCAGACGCGCACCACGTGCCTGTTCTGTCGCGCCCCGACGACTCCACATGGTCGGCCGTTTTCCACCTGCCGGGCGCTTTCTATCACCATGGCAACGTTGCCGTGACAACCACCGACCAGAAACTCAATGTCAGGTACAAAATCACATGGTGTATAATGTAAAATAAGTTATATAAGAATTAATTTGGAAATTTAAAAAAATAAAACTATGTTATATTAAAATTGACTTGGAAATTAAAAAAGAAATAATATATTGTATAGAAATTAATTTGGAAATTTGAAAAAAATCAAGATGTTATAAAATTAATTTGGAAATTAAAATAAAAAGCATAAAATCACATAGGAAGGAAATTGATAAAAGTTAAAATAAAATCTTTGAGTTTAAATGCTGAGTATTTTTGAAAATTGTAATTTTTTTCTCAAAAAATTTCTAATTAAACTTTGTGCAGTTCTTACATCTGTACCACTAAAAATTTTATCAATATTTGTCATGCATCATATTAAGACTTTTGAAGATTTTTGGACACATTAATCAATATTTATCCCATTGTCATGTTGACAACCGTGCTAATGAACTGTTATGAGAATTAATAGCCTTTCACACAAAACCCCTTACCACATTATGTGGCCCCAGGTTCATGTTGTTGACCTGGACATATTGTATTGTGTTGATATTTCGCGCAAAACCCCTTACCCAGCAGATGTAGATTATCAAAATGTAGATTATCAAACTGTGACACTTTCAGGTTCAACCTCTCCACACATAATTTGAATATTGCTTTGACAGTTAGTATTAGCAGTTTTTCACACAAGACCCAACGAACATACGCCATCAAAATGACATATTCTATTGTTTTGTATTGTACTGCATTGACCGTTAGCAGTCGTTCACTCAAAACCCCTTTACCCGGTAGATATATATATTATCAAACCCATTTTGTGCCTCCAGATTCACGTCATCCTTCATGACCTCAAAACACATGCGCAAATCGTATTGTACTGTACATGCACTGTATTCACAGTATGTTATTAGTCTTTCACATAAGACCCAATCAACATACATGACCACCGTGTGACACACTTCCAGGTTCACGTCGTCTCCGATGACCTCGCACCGCCTGCAGCTGGAGCTCCCGCATGACGTGGTTGCTCGCTCCGTGTCGGCCGCGCTCACACAGCACCACCAGCTGGTGGTGGAGGGTGCCACCAGCGCAGGCATGCGCGAACGCAGCTCCACCATGTGAGGGACACAGCAGTTACATCGTGTGATTGGAACTCAGCAGCTCCGATGTTTGATCTGATCACAGCAGCTCTACTATGTAAGGAACACAGCCGCTCCACAATGTGAGCAACACAGCAGTTCTATCATGAGATCACAACAGCTCAACTATGTGATCAGAACGCAACAGTTCTACTATGTGAGGAACACAGCAGGTCCATGATGTGATGGGACACAGCAGTTCAACTGTGTGATCGCAGTAGTTCTATCATGAGATCGCAACAGCTCAACCATGTGATCAGAACCCAGCAGTTACATCGTGTGATGGGAACTCAGCAGTTCCACTGTTTGATCTGAACACAGCAGCTCTACTATGTGAACATAGCAGTTCCAGCATGCACCTGATTTCTAATGGAAACGTTTGTGTACGATCATAGTACCCACACAGCCAGCCACATGGCATATGTCAGCAATGCACAAAGGTGTATCAAAATAGTTGCGAAAAATCTACCAAAGTACCATTGGCTGTGCAGGTGGTGTACATACCTGTTAGTCTGGATCAAGCAGACTGTTATACTACGGCGTAGCAGAAGAAAATGATAAAGACTGTCTAAAATATTCCCAGAATGCAATTGTTTGTAGCCATCTGGTGTTTCGATCTGGTACTACAATAGTGATAATCGTGTTTGTGACGGGAAACACAATAGTTCTATCATGAGAGGGCGCCATGATCGGAACACAGTTTGCTTAAACTTACAACACAGTTTAGCAATGAAAAGTTTTATTACGGAGACACAAGTAGCAATAAAATACTTTACAATACCCAATTCTGGTTTTATTCGTGCTCATCAATAATAACCTTAGTAGAAAATGATGAACGCACCAGGAAGAACAAAACTGATGCTGGCACAGCACACCTGCTTTGCAAGCCTTACAATTTATAGTTTCATTACTTGATCATTACATGATCTCAGTGAATCAAGATCTTCAGAAATTACATTATTCTCACTTACAAAATGACTCAGGATTGCAATGAGCCTTCTCAACATCTTTTACTGGTCAACATCAACAGATTGATACAATTTGCCTAGTGAAGTAATGCACATTTTTGCCATGAATTGTCATTGAAGAGATTGAAAAGTTGCTTCACTGGCAAGAATGTAACACTCAATCTAAACGACAGAAACTGCAAAATTTGCAAATATTAAGTCATAAACCAAGTACATAACATGTCATTTTCAAGTTGTGTAATGTGGAAAATTTGCATATTTTGCTATTAATCAAGAATGTGCTTTGTAATCTAAGTGATTATTCCTTGAGACCATTATCAAGTGGAGTTCTCACTTAAGATTACAATGGATTGCTTGAGAATTTGCATTACTCTCAAGATCGTCACTCTCAATAAAAAACACGCGAGGAGAGACAAAAATCAAAATGGAGAATCTCAAGAGGATCTGTGATTTTTCATGCAGTGCTCCAGTTAGGCTCTCGTCTGCTGGCTTGAGACTAATATCAAACGACTGTACAATCAACATTTATTCGCATCAATTGTTAATATCAGATGAAAATATATATTTATTTATAAATATGCGTGCCTCAGATGTCGTCTGACAAATTTGAAATACAGTAAAACCTCGTTATCTCAATATTTTTTTTATCTTAATTGTTCGGTTATCTTGAGATTAGTTTCCTTTTCCTTCAATGACAGTATAAACAAATATCATTTGGTGATCTCAAATATTTGCCCATCTTGAGCATTTTGCTGTTTTCCCTGCAGTTTTGAGATAGCAAGTTTCTATGGTAGTGAGGGTTATCAATATCTTAGGCACTGGAAGTTTGAGCTTCTCCCTTAAAAAGATGTGAACATGCCTGTTATCAGACGACAATGGACAAAGTTTCTGTTAATGGGCAAAAATACATTTCTAAAACTATTACTCTATGTTGGCGTTCAAAATGAAGAATCAATGTATCCAATTTCATTATAGTGCGCTCAATAAATAGACTTAAAACCCGATTGTGATGATTCAAAATAAGAAAATGCAGTTTATTTTCTGCGCGGTTTTGCTGAGTGCCTTGTGTGTTCCTCTCAAGTGGTAGATTTATATCATACGAGTGAAAAAATGTCAAAATGAACTATATTTTGTCATGAACTCTATATCATTTTCATGTAAATTGATGTATTTTCAAACAAGATTTTTTTTATACTGCATGATTACTTCCAGTTCACTTTGATCTCTGCTGTTTGTTATATTTTCTCCTTTTTTAGTATATATAGTTTTCCTCCTAAAATGTTATTTCCATATATAAATGAGATGAATATTGTTATTATATTATGTGCTCATGTAGTGGTATTTTTTTTACTCTCTCACATCAAATTGTTTTAGAAGCAAGGGAACAGGGTCACAAAATTTTAGGTGACAGCATTTTGAACGGAAACGTGAATTTGTTTTCCCTAGGACCTGTGACAATTTATGTGATTAGTTAGTTTAGTTAATATATGTTATTCTCTTTCCATCTCTCTCTAAGTTATTATATTTATACACATCTGTGAAACCAACTTCTATAAATTTTCTAATAAGATCTGACGAATTATATGTATGAAATGTTGAATACCGATTTTATTTTCCATTGATCTTGAAAAATCAATAATTCCAAATATGCAGACTTCTATTGATGTCTATGCTCAGTGTTCACTTTCTTTCTAATAATTATGTAGTTATATGTTTTATACATTTTTTTGTATCTTTGATCTCAGCTCATCCCGGTACTTTTCTGTTTAAGTTTTACTAATATTGGAAAAAAGTATTTGACATAGCATTTTACTGTGTATGTTACTTTGTTGACGCGTGTGATTTGATACCGAAGCAGTGTACACGAGTTCCCTCGGTTGCTGTTTTTCTGTAAAACCCGGTTATAAGTAGATGTGATAGATTCATGGGATTTCTAATACTTATAATATACTTTGTTTTGGTGATTACCCAAGTCACTGTTAATGCGAAATGGGTGTACAGGAATAATTAAATGTCAGAGAGAATCTTCAAGTCCAATACCATGGGCAGATTCAGGTATGTGAAGGGGCGTGCTCCCAGACTCTTTTTGTCACCAACGTATTTCATTTTCATGGTGTTTCTCTTTTTCTTCTCTTTTTCTTTTTTGGCAAATCTGCCATACAAACGTGTACGAAACGCCAGAGATCCCTAAGTGCGCTCCCCTCTTCCTAAAACCTGGATCTGCTAGTAAAGACCAAAAACGATTTTGTGGCATAGATGTTGAAAATATTTGCCGTTAAAGTATGTAATCTTGTATGTCTACCCCATAATCACAAAGTTTAAAACCGGTTAAAGATTTATTTATAGACATTGAGTGTTCCGTGTGATGATTGTGGCCAGTGTTCTAATTTGCGGTGCGCTAATGAATATTGTCCTAATTGTTGTACATGTAGTTTTGTTTTGGAACCAAACATCACAAGTGTGTTTTTATTATGTTTGATATAGATTTATTCATGTTACAGAGGCATTTTAATCTATGTTGTTTTGTTGCCGTATTTAAGATAAAATGTAATATATGTCTTATTGTTTGCATTAAGGTGCTTTTTGCAGTCACATGTTGCTCAAAGCAAAAATGCCTGAACTTAGACTTGAAAGATTATGCATGCTATATCAAATAAACATTATAATAAGCTTCGCCAGTAAGTTGGTTGTGAGTGTAACAAAAACAACATCAAACAAGCATTTCTGTTGAAAGGTTTGAGGAGTAAATTATTATTTCTGGTTGTCATTAGATTTTTCTTTCTAATTTTGTATTTGAGTTTCTAAATATATGTATGTTAATGATTCATAATCTTGTCACTGGAAGTGTGTTTGTTGTTGATTTTTGTTACACCCATGAACAGCTTGCTGGCACACCCATATTTTATGATACAGTTCAACTCTGTTCAAGATGATTGGCATCCAGACTAGATTTGGACATATTGCTATGTCATAGCGTTCATGTCAGCTTTTACTGTATTTTCTTACCGGTAGGACTAGGTTTTTTCTCAGATTTCATGAAACAAAATTTCATGAAAAATTCTGAATCTGTCATAATCTTTGTTTGTGCCTGGTGAATTCTTCCAAATGTTATTGCTTTGTGCAAGAATATTTTTTACTCAATCTTCGGTTATAATAGAATATTGCATCAATTCTTATTAATATTTATCTGGATGTACAGGGTTTAAATGTTTTGCCGAATCCAGTCATATCATATTGATGCAGTGATTACGGTATGAACAATATTCTGTTATGATCAATATCAAGAAGTTGAAGAGATGTGTAAATTTGAAATAAATAAAAGAAAATACATCACAGGTTGTCTATTAATTCAATATTACAGGTTGTCTATTAATTCAAGTAAATAAAAACAAATTATACCGTCGCCTCTTATCACCAGGGGCGACAAACCCAAAGTGGTTCTATTTTTAGAAATTTAATATTTTCTAAAATGTAAACTTAACATATAGTGCTCAATACACCAATTAATGGTCTAGAATAGAACTCCAATATGGACGCTGGGTTGTGAAATAGGCCCCAAGTGCATGAGAAGCCAAATAGATATGATCGCCCTTGCTGAAACAATGCACTTCTAGAGGGTAAAACGCTAATAAATAGGACATCAATATCTTTATTCATTAAGACTTGTAATCAACAGAACTCCTTCACTCAACTCAAAATCATGGATATACCCTTGTATTCTGTAGGGAAGTTTTATCAAGTAACGGCAAAATCCATTTATCACGCAAAATATATCAATATCAATGAATATGGTGGAAGACATGTGGCTATATAGCATAAATATACCACCATGATCACCACCACTCTCCCACAATTCATGAACAGCTAATTTTGATTGAGAATTCAGGATAGGAAGTGTAACACCATCTGTGGGACTCAGCCTGGAGGTCCCAGCATCATGATAATGGTGGGTGTATTTTTACTATATCTGTTTTATAAGCGCTGGTGTTTACCATAGATATAGAGACTAGCTCTAAAATTATCTATCTCTAGCGAAGACCGGTATATGTCCCAGTATTTGTAAAGCAAATATAGATGCGGTTACCAGAGTCTCGACGTGTCAGAATCTCGTCACACATATTTCAGTGACATGACGAGACTCTGATGTCTGTTACGACTCTAGTGACCACATCTAATCAAAGTAATGTACTCTCCACCCCTTCTCATGATGCTGGGGCTCATGACATAATTCTTACAGAAAATTTAATGCCAGGCACCTTTTTATGGACACTGGTAAATTAATTTATGTAATGGACTCGTACTCTCGTTCATAAACTTACAACAGATGTTTTTCCGAATATTGAAATTGAATATGGTGAATCTATGTTAGAGAATGCGAGCCACTTCCGTAAACAAAAAATTCCAAAATGACATCAAGAACTGGTGCGGATATACGCTCTAGGTGAGTTATACGTGGGTTAAAGCTTACATATCAATGTGCAATAAACAAGGCATCTTTTTATCTCTCCTAAATCATTATTTTGCCCACTATGTATGTGCTGTTTGTTACGTATGAAGCTCCACTTTATGATCTCGCGCCGTTTCCTAGCAAGTTGCTGCCTGTCAAAATGTGCCAAATTGTGCTAAATGCCAATATTTTTGTGACAAGTATTCAAGTTTCAGTGACAATACTTTTAAAAACATAGTTTCATAATCTCTACTTCTATCTGCCTTGTGGTTACTAAGAATATTCAACCAATGAATGTACATGTTGAACCCCCTTTATTATGAAATCAATATTAACATTCTTCTTCCATAAAAGTCGCTCCTTTAAATTTAATCCTGAAGATTATGCAAGTGAGGTGTGTTGCGCTAACGCATGGATAAAAACAAACTAACATCTGTACATGTAGTAGGGTGTGTGCATTGCAGTGTGACTTGACTGCCATTGATCAATAAAATTCAAATTTCATGTTTCAGTGAAAATCAGTCAAAATTTATTCAAGCCCGAATATCTCAAGTGGAAAAGCATTTTGGAGAGCTCTGTGAAAGTTTTGGTGCATATGCAAGAAAATGTGCGCGCCTACGGGACAAAGGTATGACTATCACAACTATTTAATAAACCCAGTTCGTGTGCACACCCAGTTCGTGTGTTATGTAAATAGAATTGTTAGGCTCCAAACAATTAGCACACAATATTACTACTTTAAAAATTATTGCTCTCCCGGTGCCGAAGTGAAAAAATAAAATTTCTAGTAAAATCCAATGTAAATAAACATGTTCAAATCCCCGATTATCGCTACGCACGAACTGGGTGTGCATGCAACGAATTGCACCATAGATCATATAATTTTAATGAATCATAACAACTGTGTTTATTATGCGACAATATAAGTAAGTAGCTTTATTCTGACACACCAAACACTATTGAGGGTTCATTAATAGCTGTGCTACGATTGCTTAAACAATAAAATGCTCGAACTGGGTGTGCATTGATCTAGACCATTTTCATTTTTTTTTTAAAACAAACTGACTTTTTTCTTCTTTCCAATTTAGGTGATGAAGTGACAAAAGCAATTATGACTTATTCAGAAAACGAATCCCTTAATCACACTACGAAACTCGGACTCAAAGAATTCGCACAGTACTTATCAACAATTCAGGATTACAGAGAAACAGAGGTGCTTATATATATATTCTACTGCTATAAATGAACATGAAAAAAATGGAATATTTTTATTAAGCATTTTCATAGCTTGAAAGGTGAAGTCAACATTATGTTTCACTTTTATTTCTTCAACTTGTAGATACAGCGTCTTGAACACAATGTGATATCTCCCCTCACAACTTACGGAGACCAGTGCAAGCATGCCAAGGTACATATATTGTGGTGCAGTTTTCTTCGAATGAAAGATAAAGGCATTAATTATTAAGATATATTTTAGTTACTATTAAGATGTATTTTACCTTGTCATAAATTCAGTCATAATCAACCAAAAATTAAAATGGTAGATTTTGTGCTATATTCATGGAGATACAAAATTTATTCTTTAACCTTTTGACCATCATCATAAAGAGTCTTCTTTTTGCTAATTATAACAATGTGATTTAGAACATGGAAAATAGTTTTTTAGATTTTAAAACTCTTCATAATGAGATACATTTTATAGACACGTCTAAAGGCAGCATTTGCTGCGAGAGACAAAGAAATAAAGCAGCAGAAGAAGCTATCAACCATCAAAGGCAGTAAACCGAGCGACAGACATACAATTGTATCCTTAAAGTTGATTTACGTTTATAAAACTACTACTTTTACGTCTAGTTTTTTTCACGTCAATTTTACGTATGGCATTATTATGATACCGAGACAGTGAGACTCTTAACCAAACAATGAATCGAACGTGAGACATATTTTGCATATATTATACAAAAGAAAAAGTAATGCTTGTTGTAATGCGATTCATGCAAAACACCCTATTTCAGGGTCCGCTCGTAATGACTAGTAAAAACTAGTGGAGGACGAGTGCTAATTTTTAGAAACTCGTCCTTTTGACAAGGAGCAATTCTGAATAATTTGTCATACAGATATAGAGTTCGTACAAGGAGGACGAGTACATTTTTTGCAGAACGAGTAGATATTTGAGGGTTACTAGTCCTGCATCTTCGGTTTTCACAGATTGATCACTCACACTGCCTTAAAGTCCTTGTTCATACCAACTCGTGGGCCCAGTTATAGCTTTTATGTGGAAAAATTATTTTTGGTTAGGCTTACGTCAAAGACAAAATCAATACTCGGTTTCATCTTACTTATATAGCGAGATCGTACGTTTGGCGTTTGAATTCCCCGCTGGACATTTTGGCAGTGGGCCTTCTGATTAGTCGGTTTCTGAGCGCAAGTTCTGCAGAATTTGATATGGTGGTATCACGGCTATATACTGCGTATATACTAGTCGTGAGATATGACGATGCTAGTCCTGCTGACGAGTAACACTTTTCCACCTAATCCTGACCCTGTATTTGTGTACATTCTAGCAGACATGCGGTACTTAAACTTGTTCTGGATTCAAGATGTCACTTGTATGACATTAGTTTCATGAAAGTGCAAATGCAGATGCTTTACAGGGGGTCATGAGGTGATTACGGATGATATTCCTGCTTTGAGGAAAATAAAGCTATTAAATGTTTGATATTTATACGTATTATTATTATTCATAAAAAGCATTGTTCAATCATTTTACTGTTAACTGGTAACAGTCTTTAGCAGAAAATATGATCCTATTAACACCTTCATACTGTTGCTAAATGAATATCAAATGACTTGGTAATGTGCTAAAGTGCCACCAATGCACTTAAAGTGCCGAAGTCTTTTTAACTGCATAATAGTAGAATCCAAACCAAAGACACACACATCAGTGTGTGGTAAAATTTAAAAAAGACAACATATTTGGCTTAGTTTTAATAAGAAAGCAATAATTTACAAACTTTTCATTGATTTCTATTCAAAATAAAAGTCTAGAAGCCCATAAGCACTGATTTAAATTTCTGATCTATTGCTATGTGAATATTTCTTGCCTTAACCGTATTTAAGTCGAAGGCGGAGTTGGATTTGCATCAGGCAGCGGTGGATGCAACAGATGCAAGTCGCAGACTTGAGGAGGAAATGGACGGATTCGAGAAGAAAAAACTCACAGATATTAAGGTTTGTGTTTTGGTTTTGTTCTTACAACATGGAAACTTATCCCTAACGGGAGTGGGAACCTCAGTATGGACCCATGTCAAGTAAATGCTTTTATTTCATTATAAAATGAAATAATTGATTTAATTTGCAATGAACTTATCTCCTTCTAGAAAATCTTGCAAGAATTTGTGAAGGTTGAGATGCATTTCCACGGCAGGACTCTGCAGTGGTTCAGTGAATGTGATACGGCGCTGAAAAACATTGATGAAGAGGAAGATCTAGAAGTGAGTAGAAAAGCTAAAAAATTCCAGTTTATACAATTTTACAAATGAAACTCATTGAACTTGACAGTAGAACGTAAGAGATTTTAGTGTAGCAATATTGATACGCTGGTTTTGTGTGTGCACCAGGAGTTCCGGAACTCGCTGCGGCCGTCGTCTGCTCAGGCGCAGCGACTGGCGCGGAGGACAAACTCGCAGCAGTCGCTCAACAGCACCGGATACAGCTACAACTCAGGTAACAACAGTACCGCATACATAGGCAAAACTGGGTGAGTTTGTAACATGAAGTATTTTATCAGGTGAGTTCTCGGGGCGTATCACGGCGAGGCTGATGTGCCACAAGAACTCACCCGATAAAATTATTCAGGTTACACAACGAAATCGATTTGTATTTATCATTCATTTCTAAACAATTACAACAATTTTAATTTAAAAAAAAAAGTAGTCCGGGTGAATAAAAGCATGATAACCGTAGTATCACCCCTGTTCGAAAGGGGGTGATAGCCCTAAACGGGTTATCGAATTCTTCTTGATCATGATAACCAATAAAATTACATGAAAAAGGAGGATAAAGCTACAATTTAGGTAACATGCAGCATGCTTCACTGGATGAGATGATAAGGAAAAATAGGATTTTTTGTTATTTAGTCGTAGATAAGCGAAATTACCTGTTGACCCATTCCAAGCTCATAAATTTTTATTTAATAAATAATCTTCACTAAATGTCATATGAAATAAAAAAACAACAACAACAAATTATTAAATTACTATGTCTCCCATCTAAATCGGGCTGTCATGAATTTTTCTTTGATTGGTTGGGAAACATTAGGAAACCTCAACTCTAAAAATTGTAGCATGTTGTAGCAATGAGATGTTAGTCTTCTGAAAGTTTGATGTATTGTGTGTTATTATTGTTTAAATTTAATTAATGGTACTATGCAATTCACCTTTCGTGGTTCAGCAATCAGATAGAGGAATACTGAGAGTGCCAAAGTGTTTTTATACTGTTGTCATGCACACATGTGCTCCGTCTAGGTCTGGGGAGCAGTGGTGCCAGTGGCCAGAACATGGCGACTACCGGAGGCAGCAACGCCGGACGGGGCAGAGGTACACCAGATCTAATATTTTCACCAGATTTTCGGAAAGAGTAAATAATGATGTCATTATAGATGTTTGAATCAAGAATCATGTAAATTTAAATCTATTATTTTTTTTCCATAACTCATTTTATTTATATTACATCAGTTATTATTCTTTGAAAAGCATTTCAAATGTTGATATCAACTTGGCCGGCCTATAAAAAATGCCTAATGAAACAATCTACCATTAGTTTGATTAATGATATATATATGTCATATATGGAACCTATTTTGGTTAAATTTATTTGCTTATTAATTTTCAGTCAGATTCAAAGGTTAAGTTTCTCAAATACTTTGTAATTTGTATTATTTGTTTGTGTTATTTGTGATGTATTTAATTTTATGTTTTGTCTTTTTTGCTTATTTCAAATTCGATTATGAATGATCTCATATTGGTTAATTTGAGATTATTTAGTACTAGAAAAGCAAACTTCACCAGTAAAACTAGGAGCACATCACTTAGTTCTTGTTAACAACATTAACAAATTACAAAGTACTGTAAACTCACCGCTGCTGTTCTGTCCTGCAGGTTCTCCGTCACCCAACATGGGGTCGCGGGGTCAGGCTGCACCTCCCGCGGGGGGCCGAGGCACGCCGCAGTCAGTGCCCCGTGGGGGCGGGGGCGTGAACGGTCACCACGACAACGGACAGATGCTTGACACGCAGCGCTCCATACAGAGCTCCATGTACACAACAGGGGTGAGTGAGCGACCTGGGGTCGTCATCTGGACCCTTTTCTTGCATGTCGTTTTTTACGTATGACATTTTGTGCCCATTACTAGGAAACATAAAAAGTATGTAGCGTAGAGTAAGCCATGAAGCAATGGAAAAGCAGCGTCTTGGATGTAAGATTTCATGTAAAGTGAAAAGGGCATGTCCGTGGAAATTCGAGTAAATTTAACTACTATTGTCTTTTTTTTATTATTGAAACTACACAAGCAAAGAATAAGTAAACAAGTAAACAAGCAATCAAGTAAAAGAAAGCAATACACTATTGACAATAAGCAAAGAATGAAAAAATGTAAAATGACAAAATAACTGTTTTGCTCTATGGGGCAAAAAGCCACTAAATCGAGGCTTATTACCATGAGCCTAAAATAACTGCGAAGTAAATTTTTACATTTTTTTCTCTTTTCTTTTGTGCACAAACGTTGAAAATATTGTGAATTTTTTTCGTGCATGAATATATTAATCATATTTCACAGTGATTATTCACGGTTTGTCTGAAAAATTCAAGTTTTTAATTTTTTCTACCATATTCCAGTATTTATCAATGAGAGATCTTCAATAAGGTTTGTGAAAAATACGACAACATTTAAGTGGTTGATTTTCAGTTCTGTTGTATTATCATGTTCATGATGTTGCTATATTTTATGAGTTGTGACGACAACAAATCGCAACAATATTTCTCGTTCCTTGTGACATTCGGTGATTCAATCTGTATCATTTCCGAAGGCGTTTGTTATTTGATTGTCCTTGTAAAATGGTTACAATAATTTCTTTTATACCATATTGATAAAGACCGCCCTCAATAGAACATCCTAACAATATACTTTTTCGTATTTTGTCATATAAATCATAGCATAAAAAGTCCTATTTTAGTTGAAATGTAAATTTGTGTTTTCATCTTGTATTTTACATCTGCCTATTCATCGTTTTATGGTTTATTGTGACATAATTTTATTATTCTAGCTTATCAGTACACCAGACTGACTTTCTATGTCCCCCGGTCAGTCAAATAACAGTCATTATTGTTTGCACGTCATTCTATTTACAATATTAGACGTGATGCTCCTAATCCTGGTGCCAAAATTCTCACTTCCTTGAGTCCTATTAGCAATCGCAATTCTTATTTGTCCATTATTTTGCTACCGACGCCTTTATAAATTCAGTGTTTTGCCTGATTGATGTTGATTTGTGAATCGATGCAAAGATATAACATTTGTTTTTATCATTTTTAATACTAATTAAGAAATAAAAAAGTCAACAATTTTGATGATATGTAATTCTATAAATTGGTCTTCTTCAGGTGATCTATTAAAACATTGTTTGGATTAACTTATGATGTGCAAGCTAACATAATATACAAAATGAATTTTCAGGACCTGACTTATTTTTCTTAATTATTTATATTTATGATGCAAAGAACACCAAAAACCATATTATTTCAAAGAAATTCGTCCACCTAGATCTTAGCCGTTTTTTTCTCATCAGTTGTTGAGTAGTCGGCTGCCCTCCCACCTCAGTATTGTCTCTGCCATCAAGTTCTACCATCGTACTAAATCTCCCCACAACCTGCCAAAGGTACAAACGAACTCACACCTGTCTTCTGTCCTTTATTTCTACTAACAAAGTGTGCTCTTTTCACTCTTTTTTCATAACTCAAAATGTGTGTTGAGTGCCTATGTTCTTATTATTCATCTTGGTATTTGTTTGAAAAAATTACCTGAACTTTGCCTATGTTTTGTATTTATATCTTTTACATATTGTGTTCAACATATTTGCGATTATTAACCATTTTGGTTGTGTAACAGATATTAATTTTTCTTGTAGCTTTATGTAGACATCATGTTGACTTTGAATTGAATGTACGTCTTTACAAGAAGCTTTTGTCATTTGACTAAAATCAAACTAATAATCTTTTTTCACTATCCAGTATAATCCAATAATTATCATATTTTTGCATCATTTATGCATAATATTTCACCGATAAAATAACCATACTATAATATAGATTTTAACTATCCAAACCCACTTTCTGTTGCATAACTTCCTTTAACCAAAACGGATTTCTATAACATTAACACCATTTGGTGCAGCATTGGCGAGGGTAATTTAGAATTCATGGCAAAATAACTCAAATGGTTGTATACATTGCAACATACTGAAGTGTTAGTGTAGTTTCGGTAAACTTTACAGAGCGCAGTACTTTACGTGTCATAGTGTTATGTTATACGTATGTTAAGTACGTATCTCACTTACGTAATATTTTCTAAAGGGGTCAAGGTGCATATTGTCATATAGCGTGTATGTCTCGACTTACAGGGTACAAGTTCACATGCTCTTGAAAACTGCTATTTTTATGGGTTAAATAATAGAGACAGACTATCGCAATTTTTTTGTAAATCCCCAATTTGTCAACAACTGATAAGAAAAAAAAAATAGGTGTTGTATTTTTGCATTTAGGATGACTGAATTCAAAATTTTATTTATAAGATATGATATGAAAAGGAAAGGGTGTAAAATACTTTGAATCTGCCTCTTATATACATGAAGTTTCATCTTGAGACAAAGTGGATGGAAAAAAATTGAAAAAAAATGTGGCTGTATTCCTTGGAACACGTTTCATAACTGACCAACTTTTACAGAATATTCTATCTGTAGCAGTATTGTCTAAAGCTGATTTTGCTTTATACAGCACCCAAACTAATACTGCCGATTTAGCTGTTTGGTTCTCACAAAATACTGCATAAAGCATCATTTTTTACAAACAAATAGAATCAGAATTACCAGTGCTAAAATGTAAATTAAGCCATAGACATGGGACTCATTGCAATAATTTCTTATCATACATGTGAAAAGAAACCAGACAACTTAAAACATTGTAAATATTATAATTGTTGTTTTGTTAAATTCAGTAGCAGAAGCAGGAGGTGCAGAAAATAAGAAAACGTAGCATCAGAAATTTAAATCTGGTGATTTTATGAAAATACATGGTCCTGACCAATCACAATGCTTTCAGGATGAAGAAGACGAAGAAGATGATGACGACGACCTCTCGGACTACGAAGATGATGACGACGAAGACTACGACACGCAGACAGAAACGCCGCGACCGCCACCTAAAAAGACCCCGCAGCAGCAGCAGCAGCAGCAGCAGCAGCAGCAGCAGCAAGGAAGGCCGGGGGGTGGCGGTGGCGCAGCAAAACCCGCGGCTTACTCCATGTTTCAGGCTCAACCCCAGCCTCAGGCGCGGAAATGAGACACAAACAGGGCAGCGGGGCTAGCGTCTGGATGACAAAGTATTTGTGAGCAAATGCATATGATCAGGGGAACGTCCAGGAATATTTTTGAAGGGATCAAAGCCATTGATGATAGTGTGCTAAACGTGCAAGTTTTTGTTTGGCCTCAACATCGTTGGTTTGCTCTGGAAAATGTTAGAAACCTGGCTGTACCCTGAATTGTTTTGATTATCGATATTAAGTAATAAGAATGTAGTTTGTACTTTTTGGGGTTGTATTATAAATTCAACTAATGATTTTTTTTTGAGCACACATGATAAAGTGTTGAGGCTTAAAATGTAGTTGGTTAGTTTTATGAATGGTCAAGGTCTATGTGAGGAATACAATGGATGGGAGATGATTTATTCAATACTCAATTCTATTCTATCTGTCGTGTTAAAAGCAAACTGTTTCTGTATAAAAATCGAAGTGATTATTACATAAATTGGAATATGTCTCTTTCCAAAGCACAGGTACTTGCACTATAGCTAGTAAGTACACTCTTACTTGGTTCTCCTTTCATTATATAATGCAGTTAGACCCGTTTAACTCGAATTGAAGGAAGCGAATGAAAAACTTAAGTTATACAAAATATATCCTTGAATGAGTTCATCGTGTTGGTAACTGAATAAAATTATTATCTTCATCTTTCACAACACTAAAAATTTATTTACGTTTAACAGTTTCGTCTGCTTCTGCAGACGTTTTCAAAAACACTACTGCGCATATCAGACCATGAACAGAGGTGAGGGAGCCCAACAGCTTGCGAGAGTCTACGACCCAGTGCTTGCCGCAGTCGGGGACGGCGGCCGTAAACCATGATCTGACATGCGCAGTAGTGTTTTTAAAAATGTCTGCAGAAGCAGACGAATCTGTCAAACGTAAATAAATTTTTAGTGTTGTGAAAGATGAAAATAATAATTTTATACAAAATACAGTTATACATAAATTTGAGTTATTAGAGCTTGATGTAAATGGGCACTAGTGTATACTGATCAATGATGCAGACAGTCCTTTGTTTCTGAGAGTACATGACCAGCTGGATGGTGCAAGTACCTGTATACACATCTTTATATTATAATTTTCAAATATGTGAATGATTTAGGATATATTATAAAACAGTACCGTGTACGTTGTGTAAAAACTTATCCTTTTAAAAAGCGTGTCCGTGACATAGAAGTGTAAATTTTAATATAAGTAGATATTTAATTAATATTTACACACATGTAGATTTTTATTTATCATAATTCATATCCATATCTATGAAATTGATAACTAAAAAAGTTGCTTAATGAAATTTCATGTTATATTTTTCTGATCGATGAGTTTGTAAGAAAGATAGTGACAGCAAATTATCAAAATTATTGTGTTAGAAAGGCAATCTAATTTTCAAATGATTTTTACTTTATATGAATTGCAGAGTATTGCGTTAGAATTTTTGGAAAAAATGTATGGTTAGTAAACAAGCAAAATAAAGACAGTAATTTTAGAATTATCGTATTATTTATAATTCTTAAATTGTATGATAATTCTAAAATCAATGTCTTTTTATTGTTTACTAAAGAATTATGAATAATCATTCTTATCTCTCACCATCTTTAGAATCTGGAGGAAAATTGAGCTATTATAAGTTATTCTTTGGAATTCTTTCTCTATCAAAGCATAGACATTTATGTGAGCTTTTTATTTCTTCAACAGCTTAGTAGCTAGGATACTTAGGACTAAAATTTGAAAATGATCCAAACCCGATTTGTATTTTATAAAAGTCTGTAAGGACCTTTTTTGGATCACATAAATGAATAGGAAATTTGTACAGCTAAGTAATTTATGTTTGCTGTGAAATGTACAAAATATTTATTATTTATAATTACAGGAAAGCAGGATGTGTATTTATTATACATAGATACTGTTTAACTTCAGAATGATTTCTTCAGTCAATATGATATTTACATGCTTTTATGGAGAGTATATTTATACAATTGATATGTTTTATATATTATGAAACTTTTTTGTACATTCCTTGCTTCTATGTGATTTACTCATGAGTGATGCTGAAACCATTCCATGCCAGTGTAATTTAGGGACTTCTATCTTGTTACAGTAAACAAATTGATAAATTCTCAGTAAGTAAATTTAGCATGTTTACAAGAAGATTTATTCATATATACGAATATGTAGTAGATGTATAATTGAACATGTTACAATTTATTTTGTCATAGCATCTGATATTTAGTATGCTATAAGGCTGTTGTGATATTATGTTTTTTTTAATGTCTTGCAATTGCATGTGATTTTTCTTCACGCAGGGGTGTTTATGTTTTGCGATACAGCAAAACTAAACCTATTGTATTAGTATTTTATATTTTTGAATGTTTACATGGTATTCATAGCCGTCCACAGTTTGTGCTATATGTGCTGTATCCGTCCAATTTATATAGTCACTATGCACAGACTGCACTGTATATATTCCATGTACATATTGTATCTTGGTGATTAACGGTGGGACCAAATCAGTGTACAGTGTATCATCAGCACCAAAGATGCTTTTAGTATTACAGATCATTCATCAGGGGAGTAAAAC
Organism: Streblospio benedicti; assembly: GCA_019095985.1. Taxonomy (NCBI): domain Eukaryota; kingdom Metazoa; phylum Annelida; class Polychaeta; order Spionida; family Spionidae; genus Streblospio; species Streblospio benedicti. The sequence continues at coordinate 23,699,554 of CM032661.1, forward strand.
TTAAACACACACCTTTTTCTTTAATTTGTGTTGTTATTGTATGTTTGATTAAAATATTTTTTTAAGTGAAAAGAACTATGAATTGTACTATTGAGAGTTTACTGAGAAAACAATATCTTTATCTAAAAAGTAGTAGTTTTAGTCAATGGATATGTTTCAAAGACTATTTACAATTTAATAATCATCAGACATTTTCATCAGGCTTATTTACCATGGGTTGGTGCTATATTTTCTTTTCTCTTCTTTCATTTGAATCTATGATTCTAGGACTGGTTGAAAATCATAATGAAAAAAAGAAAATTTTAATGGAAAAATTATGTCTTGTTATTTTAATGTTATGAATAAATGTTATTGATAAAAATTGTGTTTAAGTATTATTTTTAAGTGTGCAAACTATGTGAACATGTAGCATTTCATGTAAAAACATGTTTACGCAAATCTATTATTTTTTTTCCATTTTTGTGGCAAAAGCTTATGCCATGTGCTATGAGGTATCATTAGTAAAATGGTTTTTTAGCAGGAGTCATTATTCATTGAAAGAAATTGTAGATCATGTTATGGTTTGTACACAATTCAATTCAAGTTGATTACGTGGATAAAGCAGTGAAGAATTAGCAAAGTAATACTTAAAAAACAACCACACAAAAACAAACCAAGTTGTTATGCCTTGAAACTGTGGAGAGACAACATTACACAACAACATTGGCTTTTCTTTTCTATCTTTTTGCAGGCCTCTGATAAATGAGTTCTTTAGGAATTCTTACATATTTTCTTTACTTTTAGAACGTATTTAATGGACCCAAATGAATACAATCATTTATGGAAAGAAATGAAACAGCAAAATTCCAAGTTTAAGTTTTCTAGTAAATATATTAGAAAGAATACATAGATTAACAGGAAATAATAAAAATGATTAATTAAATTTTAGCCAAAAAACTAAACTATTTTTAACGTACCCTGTACTAAAAAAAGAGTCCGTTGTGTTTTGATCTAACTCCGAATACAACCACCTGCAGGTACCTTGTTAATGATGTTAAAATGGCGGCGATTTTGCGAGTGAAGCGAAGACGAGCAGATGATCCGGCAGAATCCTTGCTTGTTTCTGCCAAAAGAACAAAATGTGAAGATGGAGATGAAGCTGCTGGTGACACAGAACAAGATGAACTTAAGAGTGTGTTCAAATTTGCTGGAACAGTTGCGCAAAAGGTAAATAATTTGGGCGATAATATGGTGTGTTGAAGGTGAATTTACAATGAGCAGAAACATTAACTGTGACTGTGTCTAACACAACTCACTTACAGGTATTGTTGAACACAAATCCTATGACAGTTATCTGGAGAAATTTAGTTACAATTGAAGTTCGAAATTGTGCCTAAATTGTGCCTTAACAATTTGACAATTAATCTGCTGTTATTGCTGCAGATCGGTCCTTAGTCATAACAGTTCCTGGACCTGTCCGTTAATACAATGTGGTATGAGTCCTTACGAGATCAAATAATGGCTCTCCAAAAGTTACTTATTCAATTGGGCCTCAAATATTTTATATCCATTTGCAGGGTCAGGATTAGGTAGAAAAGTGCTACTTGTCAGCAGGACGAGCAACCCTCAAATATCAACTCGTCCTACAATAAATGTACTTGTCCTCCTTGCACAAACTCTATACCAGTATGCCAAATTGACCAGAATTGCTACTCGTCAAAAGGACGAGTTACTAAAGCTTCTTACTCATCCTCCACAAGTTTTTACTAGACAATACGAGCGGACGAGTGGCTAATCCTGACCCTGATTTGCTGGTATATAGGAGATTGGTTCTTAGTCATAACAGCTGAGCAATAGCTATAGATTACTGATGATGTAATTGTTAAATGTTGTGATCCTAGTTTTGGTAAGTACAATGTGTTACAATGCCAAACATGCTTAACCTCTGATTTTCAAGGACCAAACCAAAGTTTTAGGACAAGTATGCTTATTTTTTCAAATCTTTTTTGTTACTTTGTTTTGTTTGTTATGTTGTAGTTAATTACTCTGTGTTACCGTATACGACCATCCAAGTGCCCACCCTCGTGTAACAGCCCTCCCCCTGTTTTTCTTAAATGTCCTTAAGAATTATGTAGTAACTGCACTCTTGTGTAACAGCTCACCCCCCAGTTTGAGAAAATTTCAATTATACGGCCCTGGGCGCTTGGATGGTCATATACGGTACTATTTTTGCTATCTCAGCTGTTTATATTTCAGTATATCAGTATTTAGTTAATTAGATTTCATTATTTATTTACTTGTGAACAAAGTTCAGAAAATCCTATTGAAGTCATTGCCATCAAAATTGATATAATGCTCAAATACATGTAGTGTGATTTCAAAAACTGGTTTGATTCTTGACGCACTTTGGCCTTCTTTTCACGATGTTGTGTCACAACAGTTGTGCCTGTTTTATGCAGAATAATGCTAAATTCATGCTTGTATACAAAGTTAAGTTAAGCAAAGACTATTTAACTAATCATAACCAGGCCTGGTAAAAGTCATCAATGGGCACCAGTCAATTCAAAAACAGATTATATTTTGGTCAACTTTTGAGAACGTTTATTTTCATGCCAAAAGTTGCTTAATTCAAGCTTCTTGACAAAGTTGACCTAGTTGGCTAGTAGATATATCAAAATCCATTTAGAATTTGGTATACTTTTGCCACCTTTTGATGAAGTTATGATAGTGTTTTGTACTAGAGTTTGCTAAATTCAAGCTTGTAAAGTAAACACATCAGAGCAACTTTCCAGGGGAAACTTCACTGGGTTAGAAGCGTGTTTTTCAAACGCCTCCTTTAATTGAACACGTATGTCTTCTGTGGAACATTCTCACATAAGATGTTGCTGTATTGGCAATTTGCTGTGTAGTCCGCTGCCCCTACAATGTTTTGCGTGTTCCAGGAGGGAGTGGTCGGCAAACAGGTTCGGCAGGCGATAAAGACGGCCAAGATCCAACGCGAGCTACAGCAGCACCAGCCGAGTCCGAAAACACGTGCCAAGAAGGTACCACAATGTTTGAAGTCTATATCACCCTTGATTGACAGATAGTAATATAAATTTAAATAAGATGAGATAAGATTCATTGCAGCTATATTACAGTCATAGAAAAGGAAATGTAATTTACAATAAGGTTGAAAAATGTTTTGATCAATGATCATTATATGTAGCTTTTGAAGGTTTATATCCGTCTATTTACTCGCCCAAAGCTCTTTTGGGTATCATGTGAAGGGGAAGGGGTGGGGGAGAGGGGACGAGGCATCGCTTAGGTGTGGGCAGCCCGTGCGGCTTCCTCGAGGTCATATATTTAGGCCTCCTCGAGGGTCGTGGCTACTTATAATGATTGATCATTGATCATTATATGTAGCTTTTTAAGGTTGTGACCTAGGATGATCCATAATGAACACAAGGTCACGGAAGAACACATTATACATGTAATGTGATATCATAATTGTAATAGACAACAGTATTTGATTTTTGCAGACAAAGAATTGAAATAACTATCGGAAATACTTTGTCATTCAATCTTTATGAAACTTACACAGATATTTAATAGGACTGCATGTTGATCCCGCCTGTTTCTAGGAGCACCAAGCAGCTGTGCGCGACGCTCGCTACAAGATCGTGTCATCCCATCGAGGTCACGACCTTGACACACTCGACGTGCCGGCCGATGCCCCTGAGGGAGACGCTGGCGACGGCCGCTTCCACCTGTACGATCTCCATGACGATGTCGATGCCTGTGTCGTGTCGCCCACGAAAGAACAGGTGAAAAACGTGCAAACTGTGAGTTTGAATCAAAGATTAAAAGAAAAATGTAAGAACTTATAGAAAAGAATGAATCTTATATGACTCCAGTTGATATTGATTGCAATTTCTTGAAAAGTATATGTCAGTTTAATTCACAAGAAAACTCTCACTTCCGTTTCCTTTTTACGCGGTGATAAAAAACGCAAGTGTGGCGTTTGACATATTTTTTCTACATGCAAATACGTTGAACGTTGACCGTTCACACTTTTGTTTGGTGATTTCCCTTTGTTAGAGACAAGATTTTCGAGATACTATTAAAGCCACAGTAAACTTTTATTAGCAAGGCTTACTTCGAATATGTCCAATATGTTGTACAATATTGTGCACTGAATGAGTTTTGATTCATCACTAGCCGAATACACCAATTTTAATTAGAGAACTATTATGTCAAAAACGGCCACTTTCCCGTACATTTATATGGTCACGTGTCAATGTTGTCACCTTGCGGGTGTGTAATCACGTGATGTGTGACGCGTGTTTTTTCTTGAGTATAGGGTCAGGATTAGGTGTGAAAGTGCTACTCGTCAGCAGGATCAATCCTGCAACAAATGTACTTGTCCTTGTACAAACTATACCTGTACTGTATGCATAATGGACCAGAATTTGCTACTCATTGAAAGGACGAGTTGCTAAAACTTTTTATTCGTCCTCCACAAGTTTTTACTCGTCAATACGAGCTGATGGGTGCTAATCCTTACCCCGGTTTGAAGTAGTCGTTGTTTTGACCGTCGGCCTTTCACAATTACACCTACCGGTAATATGCAATGTTCAACATTGATGTGTGAATGAAAGTGTCTTTTTCCACTGGGAAAACCCAGTTAGACTTATGTTGCAAGCAAAATTACTAACTGTTTTTTTTGTGCTTGGCCATGAAAGTACATTGTACGTTTGACGTGACTGAAGCTACATTATCCTTATGTTATGATTGGCTAAAGTATTGAATATATCTCCACTAAAAACGTGAGTCTTTGGAAGAGATGTCATTTTCAACAACTAGTGAATCGAATAATGAGAGCATAATTGATGAAGATGTGTTGATTAAAAAAACTTGATTTCAGCCTTCATCATCATGCACAGACACAATCACGTGTAATGGGGTTCCACTGGTGCGTGAGGAGACAGAGGCTGATTGTGTGTATGATCTTTATTACATCAACGACCCCAAGTTTGACATGCGACTGCTAGAAAACATCCTCTACATCCAGGCGCACAGGTAAAAATGTTTTTTACATCTGTTCAAACAAAAATATGGCAATAAGTAGGACTGCAACAATACACCGATGCATCGGTGAATCACGATTTATTTACTCACGATTAAAGTATCGATATGATAGTCTATATTGCGATACTTTCACGATATAACTGTTAAATGAATTTATATGCAAAATATTGCATAATTCAAGGTAAATCTTTGTCTTTTCCCATGAGTATGGGCGCCGCCATCTTTGCTGTATTGCGAACGGCGTTACTAACAAAATGCCAATTGAATGGCAAACGGCGCTCCGCTATTTCAGTATAGATTTCTTGCGCTACTAGTCGTAACGTACAGCGTGTACAGACTGTTGTGTGTTTTTGACGTATGTTTTTGTTATCGTAATGTGTATTATCGCTAACAAAGTATCGTGATGTGTATAATATCGTTGCTCAAGAGTATCGTTACAGGCCTAGCCATAAGTCGAAGAATTCTTTCAGTATACATTCATACATAAGCAAATTTCATTACCAGAGTAACAATTAGCCTGAGGGATAACACAAATATTTGTGCTCAAATTTAGTGAGATTTTGACAGAGAAAACTAGGTCTTTGGATTGGATTCAAAATCGCATAATGCGACGATCGATTTTTCCTCTCACTGAGTGAAAAAATCGCATGAGAACTCTCCAATACAAATGCATATCATCTTAAACATCTTGTCGCAATAAAACAAAAATGTCGCTGCACTGCTACCCATAGCACTCACACTTGAACGTAGCCTTTGTCTGCTCTGTTGTTACAGGGACGAGGACATGGTTTATGACGACTGCGTTCCATCGGACGAGGATGGGGAGGTGTACGATGACGAGGATAATGAGGATGACGAGGGCAACTGGAGGAACGACTACCCGGACGAGGATTCGCCCTTCTGTCACGATGACGACGATGAACCGTCGTCGTCACGAGGTGAGATTATCACCAGTGGAATGGAGTCCGATGGACCCATTTCATGCATGTGCTTTTTATTTACGTATTACCTAATATGGTAGCGAGTCTCTTTACCAAACAATGAATTGAATATGTGATGTATTCTGCAATATAATACCTAAGTGCCAATTGGGATTAGTTAATAGGGCGCAACGTTTTTCAATTTTTTTCTCGGATCAAGTTGGCCTGATTTTGTGATATGTTTCATAGTGAGAAACTTACAAATCCAAATTTTTTTCAAATTCCGTGCACGTTTTGTCCCAAACTAGACTGTTTGGAAACAGACTAGATTGTCATCGAAACAATATAGGACCATTCAAACTACCTAGATATGTATAACAATGTAAATGTGCGAATCAAGACTTCGAGAGTCTGCATTTTATTTTCACCAAGACAGTGAGGGGATATAACCTAATGTGAGGGTTTAGGCCTTAAGCAAGTGCTTATCTACATAATAGAATCATTGTGTTTGGTCTATAGACTTTCACTTATAGTGCCAGGTTTGTGTACGTTTTCAAGGTCATACGGTGATTAAACTAGTACTGGATTCATGAGGACATCCTCGTCACATTAGTCTGTAGCTGAAGACACAATCAAGTGAACTGTATTGAATTTTAGCTTAATTTTTTCTCTTAATTGTGCAAACGTGGAGGCTGATTTAATATTTTGTAGATTTCAGATTTCCAAGATGGTATCCAACTGGACTGATGATGTGTTCTATTAGATATAATAGAATGAATCTTGGTATGAATGGCATTGTAAATCTAGTATGTTATTCTGTTTTGTTTTGTTTCGTGTGAATACTCTGCAGCCATCAATTGTTGATGATTACTGCAGAGGTAGGCCACTTGATGTTTGTACATGGACTTCCTGAGGCAGGTTTAGGTAACCAACTGAGCCTCGGTGAAGGAAGGATCAGACTAGCTTTTAAGTGCAGAAGGATGATTCTCCATATTTTGTGTGTCATATACGTAATAACGAAACTAGATAATGTTATGTAAACAATCTTTTGCCGAAATGCATTTTTCTCACTTGGTGTCATAATCGATCAGATGTCTTTGATTTTGCGTAGTTTTATTGCGATCAAGTAGTGTAAAGTAGTGTAAAGTAGTGTATTAAATGGAACACACATGTTCACTGTGCACACGAACAGTGATCTACACGTGATATAGTCCTATAGACTTGGAGAAAGAATCTAGATATGTCAATGCTTACACCCAAGTTAGACCTAGATATCTAAGAATTGAAAATTCTAGTGCTGTGCATTAGCAGTCCATCGGGGGCTACACTCTAGTCAATTATTGACAATATCTCTGTACGAGGATGTGTTGTAGTTTCAGACGTGTGCACGTATGACAGCGACGACGACTTCAGCCGTCCGTACGACAGCGACGATGACGAACATTACGCGGCCATGATGGAGAAACAGCTGCAGCTCGACGATGACGGTAGGTGGAGGCTGAGGGGGGAAATGCTACTGGTCAGCAGTATGAGTAACCCTTGATAATACACATAGTTTTTTCATATTCTTGTTTTAAAAACTACACTTTGAACTTGTTTTTAGCCATATGTCAAGAATTTGTCTGAAGGTGTGAGAAGGAAAATGCAGGATTATGGCTGCAAACCAAAGAACATGCTTAGACAGTTGTTGTGCGCGAAAAAAGACGCTGCCAGGAAAGAAGAAATATGTGGAGTAGTGTATGAAATAAAATGTGGTGGTACGACCGGACAGACAAAAGCACAACATCACACTTGACAATGTAAAAATACTGGATAGGGACAACAATCCATTTGAAAGAAAAGTACACAAGGTCATTTACTGCAGGGGACTGAGACCATATCTGAATAAGAATGTGGGGCTCACAAACTTCCGGCAATCTATGACAATATCCTGGGGGCCGCCATCTTCACACCACAATCTTGTGAAGACTAAAGCATTGTGGGAAAAAGCACATGAGAATGTACGAAAGCTTCAGGTGAGCTTTCACTAAAAACAAGTTCAAAGTGTAGTTGTAAAACAAGAATATGACTGAAAACTTGAAAAAATGAACATCCAACATAACAATTAGTTTTATTAGAAATTCACTTGTGCAGAAAAATTGATGAATTTCTACAGGTCAATGCGAATGGATGAGTGCATGATCCGGACCCTGCACTTATTCTTCTCAACTAGAGTAAGCAGCTGAATCTCCCCATTTTAGTAAGAAATATGTGTCTGACTTTCTTCTGCACTAGGGAAGCAGCTCAATGTTGAGGATGAAGGTACATGATGGCTTAGTCCAATGATCATTAGTTCAAAACATTTTTACTTGTGCCGGCAAAGAAACATTTGAATCGTTGAGCAAAATGGCCGTTTTTGTTGCACATAAAGGTCGGTTTTGGACAGTGATTATGAAAGAAATCCAATGAATGTATTGCAATCATAATTCAGTGTTGGTGTATTTTTACTCATGCCATTGGTTGCTTCCAGAAGATGACGTTTCGTCTGAAGACGACTCAGACTTTGTTTACTTCAAGAACCCGGCCGAGGCAGCCTCAAGCAACAACCCATCGAGCTATGAACGGTACGTATATCTAGAGTGGATGGCAAAAAGATATCATATCGGCCAGCCAATCAGAAAATACAAGCAAAACTATCATGAGACCAAATGCTGTGAACCAATTCGACTGGATTTTCAATATGTCCATAATATGTAAACCCATCATATCATACATTGTACAGGTATAAGCAGCGAGTGACCAAGGAGTTGGCGGAACCTCACATACCGGAGGGTGAAGAGGAGGAGGAGGAAGATGACATGGATGGGGAGGCCACGCTCAAGAGAGCCTAGGAGCCGGCTCGGTACTCCAGCTCTCTCCAACACACCCACCAATAGTTCTTTGAATGACTGTCTAAGGCAGTGGTCATAATTGATAAGAGCGAGTGCACCTCAGTTTACATTAATAAAGTTTATTACTAAACCAAAGACAAAAACCACAACAAAAAAGACATAAAGAACAAGTAATATGAATTTTAAAGTTTTCATATTGGAATATGTTGGGGGAAAAGTCTACTCCACCTCAGTGTAAATTTAACTGCTCTCAAACACAGTGCCAAATGTTTGGATTCTTTTGGCGTTGGTAAGGGTTGTAAGGAAGTGGGATGTGATGAAGAGAGGGAAAAAAAGTGAGAGATGGGATGTCAAGTAATGGAGGGAAATGTTGATGTAGGATCTCTCCCCCCTTTATTTTTATTTTTTTCAATCTTGAATATTTATTTACAAATTGAACTGAAAGGAGTGCTCTTGTTACATTAGTCAGACTTATCTAATGTATACAATCTTTACGTTAACATTGATAGGTAGACTGAATTTCTGTTGAAATTGTTATAAAAGCATCATGATGTTCCATTTTATTTCTTAATACATGTATACTTTTTTGCTGATCCCTCAAGCATAATGGTGAAATTATATTTTTTACATAAAATCTTTATTTTTTTTTCAATGGCGCAATGATAAAAATGTCACTAACTGGTTTAGTGACAAAGTCATTCCAAAGATCATGTATATTTTGTCATTGCCGAGGTACAAAGAAATTGTCATCATTTTTATTATTTGCACCATGCATGTACCCAAAATATGAAAAAAAACCATCAGGGCACTAGCATTAGTGTTTTTGGTAAAGAGCCAGCAGATTTGACATGGTTAAAAAAGATATTCATTATCTTTTCAAAACACATGTTTAGAGTCACACATACACCATTGCCTTTGGCAAACATAAGCTGAATTTAAACTAAATGAATATTAGAATTTTAGTGTTCATGTACATTAGTCATTCACAATGAATTTTGTTTATCTTTTATATTTAGAGTACATGCATGGTATCAACAATAAAGTCAATTAGACCACATGCAGTATACCTAATATGTAATATTTTTTTGAATGGTCATTTTCCTTGTGTTTTATTTTGAAGCTGTTTTATGTAGACAAAATTCACAGGCACCTGCATTAGTGTTTGTGGACATAACATTAGTACACTATCAAAAAACATTACCAAGAAAGAAGGTGGTCTTTTCATTAAAATGAGATATCTTTTCGTTTCTTTTCAAAAGACATATTTAAAAGTTTCAAAGAATGAAGCTGGTGCTTTTGACAAAATTCACGCTCATGTTGAGAGAAGCTTCATACACAAGGGTAACATTTTGTACACTGCTTTGGACTCTACAGTAGAACCTTGTTATCTCGATATTGCTTGTCTCAAATTTTCTGTTGCTTCATCAAGGTTAGTTTCCCAATTTTTAGTTTAGTTTCATTAAAAAAAGTTTAATTTCCCTTAAACTACATAACAAACATAATACTTGGTTATATTGAATATTGGCTACCGCGTGCATTTTACTGTTATCTCTATAGATTTGAGACAACCAGTTTCTACTGTAATATTGCTGGACTCAGGTCTCGAAACTAACTTTTTTTGGCCGTTTGCCGCAGGCAACTTATCAAATATTCTTGATTTTAATTGAGTTAATCAATTCAATTTGATTTGTAATGAATTAATATAAAATTTAGTTAATCCGCAGTAGAAGTATATGTAAAAGCAAGATAGATGACAGATGTACTTGTCAATGATGCAATTTGACACTTGGTATTTTCACTTGCCCAGGACAAATGGTCAATAGCCAGTTACGAGCCTGTTTTTGACTCTCATCACTATCGATGGTTGTATGCGATGTAGTATATACTCTTCTGTGAGTGTTTTGTGTTATTAAACACTGTAAGTCATGTGATTATCGAAGAATGTGATAATCCCTACATTTAATTAAGTCGGCTAGGCTGCTGTGTAGTATTATGAATACTGAATTGTACTGTATTTTGTGTTGTCGCTTAGATGTAGAGTACAGTGTAGAAATTACAAACATGGTCTTCCTGTTCCCAATGATATACACATGTAGATGTTGAGGTTACATATTTAGTGTTCTTTTGTCTGTTTTTCTTGGTAAATGGATGTCGTACAGACTTATAAAACAATCTCTGCCAGTATGAACTGTGATGGAAAGTGTATATGAGAGTGACTTGTTTTGAGAAATATTCCATGTAAAACAGGCTGAGGCAGTTTGGATGAGGGGTTATTCTTTAATAACTTACCACTTCTACTACTGCAACTTGTGAATTGAATACTAAGCACGAAATAGAGTAGGATGCACGGACTCACCAGCTGCGAGATTCACGCGTTGTAAAGCAGTTTATGCTTGTAATAGAGCTCTTCTCACACTCTACAAGTTTGTACGTTGCATTTAATGTTGTTCGCAGCATTTTCCGTTCTCAGGCCAAAATATCGGTTAATCTCATTTCGGAATAACTTTCTGATCCTGATTGTATCGTGACAATTTTATGGTAGTCAAGATCTGAGTCAATTGATTCTTGAATGGATTTGTTCTGATAATTCACATGTAATTCTACATAACTGTATGTACAGTAGATGCTAATACGACTACCCACAGGGCTGGCATGAAGTCTCCATAGAGAAGTGATCTCTTTATTGACATTCACAGTGGTCTCTTTATAGAGGCTTCGAACCTTGAAAAATGACCTTTTTTAATCTAATGTGGGATTTACTTTAGAGATGGTCGTTATGTAAGGGTCTTCTGTAGATACTATAGGTGTGATTAGGAGTTTCATGAAAAAGACTATGATCTTTTAATGTATTGACAGGTTTATTTTAGCCTTGCATTACAATGCAAAAGAAGAAGGGTGATTTTATTTTAAATCCTCTTTTGAAAACACTACAATGTTTAGAAACTATCAAGATGTGACCAAACGTTAACTTGTTTCCATTCATGTGTTTTTGATAATCACTGTTGGGTTGTATATGACTGAAAAGTTAGATTTTTAAAATTATGTGACTAATTGTAAGTTATTTGATCTTTTAACATAAGCCATGACATGTTTTAATGTTGTATAAAATTTGCCACTGACGCTACCTGGTTTTGAACTATGTAAATTGTAATGCATTTGAAGTGCACAGTTTAAGTGAAAAATGGATAGAACCATGTTCTATGTTGTCATTTTATTGCTGTATATAGACAGTTATAATCTCTATGCTACAAAAAAAGAATATACTAGAATATTTATCCTCTGTTAGTTAGCAAAATGTTCCTTCAGCAGTTTTAGATTAATACCAAAAAATGAAAAATATACAGAATTTTAAGGCTTTAAGATGAATGATATTCAAGAAGATGAAATATAGAAACTGTATTGCATTTGCAGAATTCTCAAAGGATTTAGGTCAAAATTAAAAAAAAACAATAGCCATCTCGATATTTGAGCAGGCGATTTTGGTTATGAATATGATTTACCTCATGCTACCATTTAGTATTATGTATACTGAGACACTGATTGTAAATATGTGTATTACATATAGATGCATTTAATTTTGTAAAAATGTTTTATTTTTTTGATTATTAATTATTAGCTATTGAATAGCTTGGCTCAAAATGTCTATAGTTTGACTCATGTATCTTGAACTTTGATTAAATTTATGAATACTGTAACTTGAGCGAGCGAATTGCCGATTCCTGTAATGATGATAACAATATTTAAGTCCAAGATAAATGTGTCCAACTGTATCACTGTAATATTTCCGCAATATCCCAAACAGACTGAAGTGTCACTGATGCAGATATTATGTGATTTTATTGGTACTTGTTGTCTATCATTTACAAGCATGTAGTTATTGTATGGATACGTTTTTTAAGCATTTATTTCTTCTGCTTCTGTCCGCTGAATGTCCTATTTTGTACATTCAAGTATGTGATAATAAATATGTGCGAGGAAATGTGTTTTTATTTTGCCACTGCAACTTGATATTCAGTCTTCCCATCCTTATTTATAAATGACTTTTACATTCTTACATTCTACTGTTTCAGTAATAAATACACTAAATACACCACAATATTAAACGATTACATAATTGCAAATGCAAACATCATGATACAGGACATGCTTGACTATAAATGTATACAAGATCATCAAATTGTCTAGATTCTGAAAAAAAACACACCTAAAGCCTTCAATTTTAACAGTCAAGGGTTTATAAACATCCACTTAGACAAACAATTCTGTCACTGCAACCTTCTTGTGCGTACTTAAAAGTCAATAAATATGTAGTTCATGAACAGTAGTCACTTTTACAGTTAACATACTTGCAAGTAATGTGGTTATAAAACTTACAGTCATCATGCTCTACAGATGAGGGGCTGGGCTGTCATATTCACTGTCACTGTGTACACACTTTATGGACAAGTAACGAGAGGCAATTAACATGTATCAGCAATTCAACTAATAGATTGTCAAACAATATAGTTGCTAGTATCCATTTGTATGTAGCGTTTAAGTTTTTGCAATGTGGACATTTTTTGTGCCTTTGTGTTCAATACATAATATGATTCACTCAATGCTCGAGTCACCATTTACATTCATATAAAAGTTCTTTTTCAATTTCATTGTTGCGTTTTGAAGTAAAGTGTTATCAATATTTTCCGTTTACTACTTTACAAAGCCAATACTTATGAAGACAGCTAGTTTTAGCCAATCCTTATGAAGATATAACATGGCTCACTATGACAATGATAATCTATTTATTAAAATCAGCTGATTCACCCAACATATCTGTTAGATGTCCTTATGCCCTTTTTCGCCACCTTACCATATTATCCCGTAGTTTGGCTTCATCATAGATCTCTAAACGCTGACAAACTTGTGCAACCATTAAGCGTGCTAGCCGCGAACATAATCATGGTTCTCTCTTTACTTTGACGAAGGTTGGGGTGTGTGAGAAGATTGTGAATGCCCAACCCCACTACCTAACGAGGTCTGCACCATGATAAGTATAGTTTATTTCTTCAACTCACAAAAAGGTATAAGCAATCAACAAGCTTATAGAAACATGATGGCTCTATCAGCTCACAACCTGTTCGAGGGCCGTGGGCTGCTTCCACTGCCCGACGTGGTGGTTGTCAGGCCAGTCGTCTTGCTGTCTGTCTTGCTGTCAGTTGTGCTGTGTGGGTGGCCGGTTCCAGACGACGCAGTAGACTTGGTGGTGGTGGCCCCTCCCCGCAGACGGCGGAGCTTGTCACGCAGCAGACGGTACACTTTCTTGGTGCAGCAGAATGTCACGCAGATAAACACGCCCTGAAATTAGGGGGAAGATATTTTGGACGTTGGACATGCAATGAATCATGTCTCAGTTACTCAGGCAACAGGATAGCTTGGACGATTATGAGCGCCATATGAAGTACATTTTGTAACCTTGTATGACCGAATGGTCCTGCCTTGAGTGCTTAGTGATTGGGAGCCACATCGGTTGTGATTGTGGGTTAAAGTTCCAGCATTGACAATGCAATATAGCCCTTCAGCGTTGGAAAAAGAATCCTCCAATGTCATTACTTAGATACAAGTCCATTACAATACAATATATCTATATATGTACAATCAATACATTGTGGTTACCTGCGATGAGTTGAGGATGATGAAAATGTACCACATTGCAGTGACGCCACTGAGGGCAGCCACAAAGCCGAATATCCAGGTGAGGCCCATGATGCAGGCCAGCTTTATGTACAGCCACAGGCTGGAACAAAGGAACTCAATGTGGGATGTGGGAAAGAAGCTACTATCCCCAACCTTGTATCAGAGATAGCTTGAAATTATTGGATGCACTTCTAATAAATCTAGACAGGATGTTTTGAAAATCATATCATAATGGTATCCGTTTTATACATATACCCCTCAACCCCACTTGGCCATAATAAATGGCCATAAATGATGGTAGCCACCTATAGCCGTCCATCTTACCGTGAGTAGTCGTGTTTTGTGGCCATCTTACCGTGACTGGTCGTGCTTGGTTGCCATCTTGGCGCTCTCGGCGGCGGCGCGTATCGCGTGGACAGTGAGGGAGAAGAGGACGGTGTCGATGACGAGAACGAGGAAGAGCGGCACGGCGAACCACAGCAGCAGCCCGGCGCGAGACCCCAGCCAGCACACGCCGCCAGCTACAACACCACAGTCAATTTTATGTTAGTCAAGATCTGAGTCAATCATTGTTAAATGGATTTGTGCTGATAATTCACATGTAATTCTACATTTTACTGTATCTAAAATACAAGTTATTAAGGAGACCCCAGCCAGCACACACCACCCGCTGCAGCAATGCATGACAGTCAAAGGGGCTACTAGCACCCCTTTTGCCCGTTAGATCTGCATATGAAAGCATGTATGATTTACAGGACCCTTATCATGAGTTCCATCTGCAACCACATTTTTTTCTCGATTAAAAAGAGAAACCTTTTCTATGTTGTTCCAATTTTTTTTTAATATTTTCAATGGGGCTTTCATCAAAGGTACGTAATCTACACAGCTTCGAGTGTAACATGCCTTTCCTGCTAGCTGTGCAGTCAGGCCAGGCCTCCTTTCAGCACTGTATTGGATTTTAAAAGAACAACTCCAACTCTAACTCATCACCACTCACCAGCATAGTCTGGCCTCCACGCGGCTGCCGTGAGGTCTGTGACTAGCGCTGCGAGGACGATGGCTGCGGGCGCCCCCGCAGCGTAGGCGGTGAACCGCAGGAGGCGGGAGCGAGTGGAGGAGGAGGAGCGGCCGCCCGCAGCACCCGCTGGAGATGTGAACGCGCGCCACACATCGTACGCCTGCCGGGTACAAAAGAACCTCATAAAAACCACCTTCTGAAGAGATCACATACTTACAGGGCTGTAGCTACATCCTGATATGACTGATATGAGACAAGGATTTCTTTTTTTGTTAAACCTACTTTTCTGGTCCTGTGAATCCAATCCCCCGTGACCACGAGAGGACTGGCGCCCCAAGTTGTCTCAATACACTATTCACTGACCATGACGGACATCCAAAAGAAGTATAAGGTGAAAACACGCCCTGATATCACTCCAAAGATTGTACATGTGCAGTAGATACTAGCCATTCGGATCACCAAAGGGCTGGCGTCAAGTGGCCTCACTACAACATGAAGATCCCTTGTGCCCCCCCCCCTCTTTCTCACCAAAATACCAGGTTCGTTAAGTGAGCCGCACCCCTCTTTATGAAAGTCTGGATCTGCCTGTGTACACTATTCACTGACCATGACTGACATCCAAAAGAAGTAGGCGAGGAAGCCATAGTGTGTGAGGCAGGCGGCGAACACGCAGCTGGCGCGGCGAGTGGCCTCGGCGAGGGGTGCGGCCAGCAGGAAGAGGAGCTGGGCGAGGCCAAGGCTGCCGCACAGCGCCATGAGGCACACGCCCGGCGGGTTCCGCAGCGACGGCAGCACCGAGTAGATGGTCAGCTGGGTCGTGCACCTGGTGGAGTGATGATAATAATATAAGGTGCGCTTTATTTGGGATAAAAGGGGGATGAAGTTACTTGTATCAAAACATAGGCATGAATAGCTTAAAGTGTGAATATAGACTTGCACATAACACACACACACACGCGCGCACGCATACACGTACGCACAAACACATACCACACTAAGACATCCTCATGCACACGCACACTCGTGCAGCACTCACCCGAGTATAGACAGCACATTGCCGACCAGAGTCAGGTAGCTCTGAGCCACGTCAAACTTCCACACCAGCTCGTAGGAGGCGTTCACGGCACCCACCACTGCCGAGGAGGCGTTCCAGGGGCCGTCCGAAGAGGAGCAGCCGTCCAGCACCTGATGGCAGGAGGTTGTGAAGCTATGTTGATGTTTTCAATTACAATACAAGTTCAGCGCGAGGATTTAATTTGTCATGTCTTTCACAAATTAGCAAAATAATCCTACATATTACCAGAACATGCAGATGATTAGATTTATAATTGTAGTCAGGCAATAGACAATTAAATATCATAAAAACACATTTATTATTTTATTACTTGAAATACAAGATCACTGACAGATGGTAATGGACAAAGTCTGTCACAAGTTATCCATGACCAACGCCCAGATCTAGCGAACACGGATTAGCGAACTACAGATTAGTGTAGTTTCCATACCACAAGCGCCCCCCCCCCCCGTCTCTTATCTATTACGTGCGGTTTCTACACCACACGCCTCCCCCGAGACCCACCTGTGTGTCGTCTATGAGGTGTATCGCCGTCACTTCACACACAAACGTCTCACACGCTCCAGTCATGGGATTGTAGATGAGATCGGGATGGCACGACGTGTCCAGTTGACGGTATTCAAAGCCAACCTGAAGTGATAAAAACAAAGCACCACTGTAGAGATCCACATGTAGGAGTAGTAGTGCCGAATAATGTCGTGGTTGGAAAATGATGGATAAAACCAACCCTAGTGCATGTATAGCACTGAATATTATTGGAGACTTTTCATAATCACCCACAGCATTTAAATGCTTTTTATTAAGCGCTAATTGACACCCAAATTCATTTGGATAACATTCAAACCCACAGAGAACATAGACATAGAAAGACCTGGCCCTAATATGAACTATAGAAAGGTACAGAGAACATGGAATATAGAGACCTGGTCGGCCTTGAGGGTGCCGCCCTGCCTGCGGTTGAAGTCGAGCAGGATGGAGAAGGGGAGGGGGCGGAAGGGTGGGCGCAGCGAGGTGGTGTAGTCCGCGGGGTCGTCACACTGCAGCCACGACGAGTTCTCACCGTGACACGTGGCACACGCCTCGTTCCTGCAACAACAGTGGTACTTGTTATCAAAGGCTTATTTGTTAAATTCACAAGTTGAGAAGAAGCGGCTCATCGCACGATTTTTATTGTCTGGTCTCTGGTTCACAGAATGAAATTGAAAATTTGAAAGAAAAAAATCTACTGAAAGGAAATCATATTTTCAATTAATTCTTACAGCAGACCCAAAGACCAGACAATATATACCAAAGGCGTCACTATCATCTAAAAAGTGGGTGGGGCCAAATACATTTTCACCACAATAGAGGCTGTGGAAGCGAAACAGAAGGCATATTTGGGCAAAGTGAAGGAAACGGCCATTCTCACATGGATTGTATTTGCCTGTTCCATTTTAGCCATTGCTCTATGCTATATCCGTAATAGTACTAGAGTACAAAACACACACGTGTCACTATTAGACATATATATGTGTGTAAAACAGGCCTACTGCGGAACAGGCGGTGACGCATGATCAGTACAGGCGTAATTGCTTAAAACAATCAAAGTAATTTGTAAAATCCTTTGGAAAATGTTATGTTACTCGAAGAATAGGGGAGGCTTACTTGTAAATAAATGTAAATGTGGCTGTTTATAATTCTGATCCAAGCTTGCTCTCACGTCCTTACAATTTACACCAGGTCATTGCACACTCATTGATCATCCTTTGATCCTCAGTAGTTCAGTGGTTAGAGCATACGGCCCGAAAATGTGATCTGCCTGCGTCGCAAGTTCGCGCCCCGGGAATAGCAGACTTAGCGCCCCCCAAAAAACATTACGCCATACGTCTGCCACTGCGTTGCTGATCTCCACCGAGCGTGTCGCCCCAGTCGAGTATAATGCAAGATGGTGGCGACACCAAGCGTGAATGTCTCGGGTAGAGAACAAGTCATTCCTCTGCACGTAAAAGAACTCACCTAGTTGGAAAACAATAGCTAGTGACTGTGATCCCACCACACACCCTTGGCTCAGTTGTTTACCTAACCTGCCAAACAAACAGCACCACACTAGAAATAAGCATTACACACACACACACACACACAGCACACGCACACGCACGCACGCACGCACGCACGCACAGCACATATATACGCTTTCATGTGTTAACCTAGGAACATCAGTTCATGAAGAAAATCAATATCAATAATAATATCATTTCTCGCATACTTTGCATCGACAGCACGTTCAGCGCACAATGCTAATCACTCACACAATCACTCACTCTTTCAACCCAATTACCTGTACCTATGTAACGTGTAGGTACCACGAAGCAGTGTGCAACCTGCTAGAGGTAAAGTTGCTCAACATCTACCACCAGACCCAACCGGGAATCGAACCCACAACCTTTCGGTCACGAGACCAACTCCCTAACCATTCGGCCACGGAAGCACAATTGTAAATGGTCTATAGTCAGATCCAGAGGGAACAGAGGGCACGTGCGTACCCCTCTTTTTCATTTTAATGGGGTTTTGGCATGTCCGCTATTGATTGGGTATACGAAACCTGTGAGATCCCCTGAGTACACCCGAGCCCAGCTTTTCTGAAAACCTGGATCTACCAGTGTATTTGTAACAACTGCAAAGTGCTCGTTCACTCGCAAATACGTTTGCAACAACTACGAAGTGCCCGCTCATCACCTGTAAATCCATTTGCAACATACACAAAGTGCTTACTCACTTGTAAATACGCGTGTGCTCCAGCTTGTGGAACACTCTGGCCATGGGCCCGGTCTCACAGCCGTGCCTGGTGGAGGCTAGCGGCCAGTCATCGGGGCAGCTCGCCTCGCCGGCCTTACACGGCCGTGCCTCTAGCTCCTCAGACTGGAGCTGCACCCCGCCTCGCTGGGACAGGGCCATCAGGTAGGCACCAGACAGGGCAGACTGGTTGGTGAATATCTCTGGGTCAAACTGAATCTTGCTCGAGATTTTCAGCTGCAAGGGGAAGGGAAACAGTTGGCATCTTGAGGGGTTATTTAAGAATGAATAAATTGGCATTTTGTGTGATAGTCATTGATAACGTGGATATGGATAGTGTAAACCAGTTGGTGAAAAACAAACGTGAACACTGCTACTAGACACTATGAGCTGGTAGCAGGGATGAGGAGGAAGACATATTTGGTTAGAGTTGCCAATTGTGCCTAGCAGGAAGCAGTGTGAAACATGGTCTTGTAACAGGAACTGGCTGGCGATTCATAGAATGAATAAAAGTCAGTACTTGCATTTCGTCTCTATCTTGTCAGTATCATAACTCATTATGGGAAGACTAATCTTCTTGCAAAGACACACGTATGATTGTTCAACACACACAACACGGAACGATATTCAAGCACTTAAATATATTTCACAAGCATACTTGTGTAATTATATGCTTGTGCAATTAGAACCTTCATCTCTCCTTCGTATTTAAATATCGCCTGAGAGATGATTATAGACTAGTATATAAATTAAGTCATTACCTGCCAGAACTGGAACTTGACATCTCCATTACAGAGCGCACAGAACACGTTTTTGTAGAGCACGTTGCTATCAGTGCCGCTCACGGGGACATAGTCGAACAGGTTCTCCACCAGAGACCCCGCCTGTTCAGTAGGAACTGGCTCAGAGGGAGGCTTGAGGGGCGAGTCCTCGCAGTGGTTCCTAGTGATGAGAAAAAGCACAATAAAACATTCAATTAAGACCACCTCGCCATTGAGAGCACCTCTATAATAAGACCGTTATCATTATGTTATTATTATGTTATTATGGTACAATGTTCATTATTTATGATCATTTTATAGTAAGATTGACATTTTTTTTGCATTTGAAAGATGCTATTTAGAAATGTGGATATAAGATGTTGCAAGAAAATCACTTTTCAAATAATATGCATTTTTGGCCAACGGCGACCAGTTTGGACGCTATTTTAAAATTCGGCTGGTAAATATTGATTAAAATTAAAATTTCATTTTTCCATTGGTATTGTCATGTTTGCAAACATACATTTTAACACTTAATTTGTAATTTTATGACAATTACTTGCCAAGTTATCACATGTTTATCCATTTGCTGCCTATTTGGTGATCATCTTGGATTTGAGGCCTTTAGGGAGTTCAGAAAAAATGTCACCCTATTTTTTTTTTAAAGTTTATACTATCTGCTATCATGGTCAAACAAGGTTTTGCTTTTAACAAAAAAAAAAAAAACAAAAAGCAAAAAAAACAAACAAAAAAACCCCACGACACTTAAATTTATGACAAATGAGCCTGCACTATGATCGAAGTCTATTGATTGTGCTAGATCTAGTATCAGTGAACGCATTATGTTGTAACGCTTGACGTTTGCTATGGCTGCGTGACCAAAGATTGATTATCTTTGGCGCGACCACGCACGTGGGTTGCCACGTGGATATAGTAAACGGGCGATGGTTCTAGAAGTTTTCTGTAATGACAGTAGAAGAAAAAAGTTCCTGAAGTTAGTGAAGATTCCTTCAAGACTCTTGACAAGAGAAGAACGATGAATAGAAGCTATAAAATTGGTATCTCTATTTTCATCATTTCTACAGTATGTCTTGATCTACCCTCAACTTCCCTCGCTCAGACTCAGTCTGATGATGCAGTTGACTTCGAACAGCCAATTTTTAACAACAAGTTTGAATGTGAACAATTTTCAGATGTAAAAATCAATCCTTTTGAACAGAAACATTTAGATTCTAATGAGATTGATGCGAATGGCTCAATTTGTGCAAACAGACATTTCAGTTCTCTTGAATTGCCTGTGACTGCGCTGACCAGCTTTCCGGGTTGTGGAAACACGTGGGTGAGACATCTGATTGAGCAGCTCACGGGCATCTACTCGGGTGGATTCTATAGGGATTATGAACTTAGATATGGTGGTTTCCCTGGTGAAGGAGTTGACAATAGTTCAGTGATAGTACGAAAGACCCATTCACCATATCTCCATCATGCGAAGTATCCAAAAGAATGGGAACGGTACGAGCGAGCGATAATAGTGATGCGCAGTCCACAGGATTGTTTGCTTGCAGAATTTAACAGACGAAACGCAGAAGATTCACATGTCGAGGCCGTATCACAGGAAGAAATGAAGAGAAAGTGGACTACCTATGCTGCCGAGAATATCGAAATGTGGACATGGTATCACAACCATTGGCTTAACTTAGAGGACAAGTGCATGATGATAGTAGATTTCAATCGACTCAAGAAAAATATGCCGCTGGAACTCAAGAGAATCGGAAGATTTTTAGGTGTTGAATCAAAATATTTAACTGAGAAACATCTAAAATGCATCGAGGAAAATTCAACCGGTAGATTTAAAAGAAAAAGATCTGTAAATGCAGAAGACATATCTTCTCGTGAAATTAAAGCTAGCTTTAATGCAGCAAGTTATGAAATAAAAAAGCTTGCTGTTGAAAAATTTGGTTATGGGCCTGATTTTGACATAATGGATTTGAATTGAAGTAAAAAGAATAGTAGATAAGGTTGTTTCACTATTTAAATGAAGTAATCAAGTTAATATCAAATGTAAATCATTGAACAAGTGTCAAGTATTTTATGTTATTCTGTAATTGTACTTAAGTAATTAATGTTTAAATGATCAATTGTGTTTGTGTTTTGACCTCAGAAGTGAATCTGTTTTATACCATGTATATAGCAAACGTATTGTTAATTAAACGTAAGTGGAGGCTTAAGCACGGGCTTAAACATAGCAGGTGTATAGCAACAATTGTACATTGTTTTGCAATTTTTGCAATGTATTTTGTTTACATTAAAAATAAACAAACAACCATAGAATACTGTAGTTTTTTGCATAATCAGCCGCCTAATGTTGAAGTAGTGTATCATCTCACTCTTTATTACATGTTGGTAGCAGCTGAGCTGAGGGAACAATCACAAATAATGATATCAGGTGGGTCGTCCAAAAAGGTGGGGGGTCGTCCAACTTTTTTGATTCCTTTTGGGGGTGTTTGCTGAACTTTTTTTTTATCACGCTTCCATATATTTTTTCAAATACTTTCTTTTAGCAATGCAATGACTATATAGAGGACTTTTTCTTTAGCGGGTGGGGGTGGGGGGTCACTCAAGTTTTTAAAATGTTGATGAGGGTCGGTTAACTTTTTCTTCGAGCCCCCTAAAATGGACGGCATCCCCGGTATCGTTAGTTATGATCGTTCCCTGAAGCGACGCAATAACTGCCTGATGTAGTTGTGGTGGAAGTTGCTGGACATTTGGTAAAGCTTTTTTAAATGCTACTGATGTAGTTGTGATGTAAGTCGTCTAAGTAACTTCTAGCCACCAATCCGACATATTTTTTTTCCTTAGTGCAGCAATTTCTTGAGAGGAACAAATGTCAATAAATATATGTGACTATTAGACTTAGACCGTTGTTGCACTAACACAATATATCGTGTAATCTGCAGTCTACAAGGTGCTAATGCCAGTGAAAACGTTCTTTTTATTAGACATTATGTCGTAACACTGATAAAGATATTGATTTAATAATAATGATAATTGATTTACCAATAATGAATATCTTTGGCGTGACCACACTGGTTGCTACGTGGATGTAGTACAGTATAAGGTCGATGGTCCTACAAATATTCAGTAGAAAAAGAGTTCCTATAAAGTCGGTGAAGAGGAAGATGATGACTAGAAGCTAAAACTTAGCATCTTTATTTCAAAAGATACGTCACTTAAAATTAGACCATGGTTGCACTTAAAGGGACATGAACAGCAACCACCTCTTCAGACAATTTCACTTGATAATTTTATTTTTCTATATACTGGATATGTTACATAATAACTCCCAATTTTACAATCACAAACACTCGTTTGATAGAAAAATATAAACAAATTAAAACAGAGAGAAAAACGTCTTATCTTGATTGACATTGGAAAGTTCCGTACTAAAAATATGACTATAGGCTTCATCACTCATGCGCCGCAAGCCGAAATTTGCGTGTACGCAATGTTTATTGAGGCTGATAGAATAGTAATATTGACATGGCCAATGTGTGGGTACAAAACATCTTCACAGAGTTAAAAAAAGGGTTTAATTGTGAAGAAATGGAATGATACAAATAGCTGAAAATGTATATATTCAACTGACTTAGCAAGTACCATTTACATGACATAAATTTATTATACACCTTGGAAGTCACCTGTGCATGTTTCTGTAAAGGTTGCAAATCATGTGATAAAATATTTTGTGCACTCCTCGAGGTGTAATCTGATCTAATCTGCAGTAAAGTCTACAGAGTGCTAGTGTCAGTGAAAATGTTGTTTTTATTAGACATTTATATATAGTATTACTGCTTGATGCCTGCTTGCTCAAAGATATTGATTTACCAATAATGATAATTGAGCTACCAATAATCAATATTTTTAGCGTGACCACATGGGTTGCCACCTGGATATAGTATACACCAGATCGTTCTAGAAATATTCAGCATCAAAAAGTTGCTGAAGTCAGCGTAGAAGATGATGACTAGCGGTAAATGTATTTTTATCATTTTTACTGTATGTCTACCCAGAGTATGTTCTCAAGGCGTTTCCACTTCAAGAGCTTCGAAGTCGTATGTAGATGACTGGGAACAGTCACTTTTCAACAACAAAGAAAAATGTGCAAAATTTTCAAATGTGAAAATCAATCCTTTTGAACGGGAAACGTTAGATGTGAATGAGATTTATGCGAACGGCTCAATTTGTGCAAACAGACATTTCAGTTCTCAGGACTTGCCCGCAACTGCACTGACCAGCTTTCCTGGTTGTGGAAACACTTGGGTGAGACATCTGATTGAGCAGCTTACAGGCATCTACTCAGGCGGTCCTTATATGGATTTTAGGCTTAGATCTGGCGGTTTCCTAGGTGAAGGAGTTGACGACGGCAAAGTGATAGTACGAAAGACCCATGCACCATATCTCACTTCCGCAAAGTTTCCCAATGAAATTGAACGATACGAGCGAGCGATATTAGTGATGCGCAGTCCACAGGACTGTTTACTTGCAGAATTTAACAAACGAAAAGCAAAAGATTCACATTTTTTTGAGTCTGTACCAATGGAGGAAATGAAGCGACAGTGGACTACCTTTGCTGAAGAGATGATCGAGTTATGGAGATGGTACCATAACCATTGGCTTAAATTAGAGAACAAGTGCATGATGCTAGTAGATTTCAATCGACTCAAGAAAAATATGCCGTTGGAACTCAAGAGAATCGGAAGATTTTTAGGTGTTGAATCAAAATATTTAACGGAGGACCATCTAAAATGCATCCAGGAAAATTCAACAAGTAGATTTAAAAGGAATAATTCTATAAAAGCAGAAGAAATATCTTCTCCTAAAATTAAAGCTAGCTTTAATGCAGCAGCTTCTAAAATAAAAACGCTTGCTGTTGAAAAATTTGGATATGTGCCTGATTTTGACATAATGGATTAAAATTTGAATTGAAGTAAAAAGAATAGTAGATATTATTGTGTCACTCTTTAGATGAACTAATCAAGTTAATAGCAAATGTAAATCATTGAATATGTGTCAAGTATTTTGTGTTATTCTTTATTTTTACTTTAGTAAATAATGTTTAAATGTTGTATATATCAGCGTTTGTGTTTTCACTTTAGAATGGAATTCATTTTATTCCTTATTAAACTTAAGTTGATTCTTGATTATTGTAACCATTGTACAATATGTTTTGACATTTTTGCAATGAATCTGTTTACATTAAGAATAAACAAATATACTGTTAAACTGGAATATTTTGTGGCTATTAGATTTTGCGATTTTCATTTATAAATCATTTTGTGACTACATGTATTTAATTTTGTGATTTTCGTCCATCCTAGACCTACATGTACTTTACATGGGCTATTAATATTTGCTGATTATTTAAGTTTGCGTTTTTTGCACCTACCCACAAAATTTCGCATATCAAATCGTGTGCAAACATTTATAGTTATACAGTATGTAAAATACTGTACTTTCTTATATAACGGCCTAGTTTTGAAATAGTGTATCATCTCACTCTTTATGTTAATTGATTCATAACAATTGTTTATCTACTTCACTTTAAAATGGTGAAGAATTATGATAAGTTTAAACTATATACAACTAATATTTTCACACTAATTGTGGCGGCCCCTCCCAAAATTGTTGAAACTGATTTCTTTTTTGTTTATTAAAACCCACTTTATACACGGCAATTACACTCCCACCTAGAATTTTAAAACCGTGGATCTAATATTTTTAAAATTATGAAATTAACATAAGATTGCACAATTACGCAATACTAGAATTCAAAGAAAGATAATATTCAAAGAAAGTAATATATGCTGGACATTGAATTAAGTAAATTAATAAAGCAATCAAGTATTTCAAATTTCAGAATTGATGCAATAGAACTCAGTTCAATTACATATAATATATACATAGAACATTAATGCATCACTCGATCAAGTCCTGTACACACGTGGATATTCCATTCACTGTCTACAATTCTCCAGCAAAGTGACTAATTTCTGGATGGGTCGTTTAAGTGTCACCCTGGCCTTTCTTCTGTTGTTAGATTCTGTGGTAAGTACCTCTACATTCCTTACGTTTGCATCATTACTCTTGATGGCCGTGTGATGCGGACAAGTTTCCACTGACATCTTGATAGATTTTCATCCCTTGTAATCACAATGTACATGTCTTACAGAATAAATCAAATGACTGTCAATAATCTGGCGATGGTATTCAAATCTAGCTACACTATTTTACTGTTACTTTCTCTTACAGACTCTGCTGGATTGGTGTAATGGTCCTGTATTCAATCCTACATACTACTCTTACATGACCAACTGTATGCAACTGGTATGCGTTGACAAGTATATGCATTCGGAGTAAATGTGCCTTTCAATAGCACTGATTAGCACTGAAATGTTCATGAATCTTTTGAAAGAAAGATCTAATGGCAAGAAAAGTTTGCATTGCTCGTCTATCACATTGTTTTCGTTATTTTTCACAACACTGATTGATGGACGAGGTATTGCATTTCGGTCTTCCCAACATGGAAAACGTAAGTGATCTCTATTTCTTTCAGGAACGTTGTATTGGCTACACATGTTTTCAATCATGTGCTAGAAACTGTAAACTTAGCATATGTACCTTAAACTATATGTCACTTAGACTAAGGTTGCACTTTAAGGCTACAAGTTATTTGATGAAATATTTGGTGTAATCTGCAGTAAAGTCTACACAGTGCTAGTGCCAGTGAAAATGTTTTTATTAGACATTTTAATACGTCGTAATAATGTTTGACGTTTACCTGTATGCCTGTATGACCAAAGATATCGATCGAGTTACTATATACAATAATCAATATTTTTGCCGTGACCACATGGGTTGCCACCTGGATATATCATACACCAGATGGTTCTAGAAATATTCAGCATAAACAAATTCTTTAATACGTCAGTGTAGAAGATGATGACTAAAAGCTGTATATGTAGCTTCTGTATCTTTATCATTTTTACTGTATGTCTATCCTGGGTATATTCTCAAGGCGTTTCAACTCCAAGTACTTCAAAGGCTGATGAAGATGACTGGGAACATTCACTTTTCAACAACAAAGAAGAATGTGCAAAGTTTTCAAATGTGAAAATCAATCCTTTTGAACAGAAAACGTTAGATTTGAATGAGATCGATGCGAACGGCTCAATTTGTGCAAACAGACATTTCAGTGCTGTGGACTTGCCCATAACTGCACTGACCAGTTTTCCTGGTTCTGGAAACACGTGGACGAGACATCTGATTGAGCAGCTCACAGGCATCTACTCAGGCGGGCTCTATAGGGATTATAAGCTAAGATGGGAAGGTTTCCCAGGGGAAGGAGTTGACGACGGTTCAGTGATAGTACAAAAGACCCATTCACCATATCTTGTCCACCCGCACTTTCCCAATGAAATGGAACGATACGAGCGAGCGATATTAGTGATGCGCAGTCCACAGGACTGTTTACTTGCAGAATTTAACCGACGAAAGGCAAACGATTCACATGTCGAGTCCGCGCCAAAGGAAGAAATGAAGCAACATTGGACTAAGTATGTTACTGATGAGATCGAATACTGGACATGGTACCACAAGCAGTGGTTTGAATTAGAGAACATGTGCATGATGCTTGTGGATTTCAATCGACTCAAGAAAAATATGCCGTTGGAACTGAAGAGAATTGGAAGATTTTTAGGTGTTGAATCAAAATATTTAACTAAGGAGCATCTAAAATGCATTGAGGAAAATTCAATAGGTAGATTTAAAAGGGAAAAATCTGTAAAAGCAGAAGACATATCTTCTCCTGAAATCAAAGCTAGCCTTAATGCAGCAGCTTCTGAAATAAAAAAGCTTGCTGTTAAAAAATTTGGTTATGTGCCTGATTTTGACATAATGGATTAAAATTTGAATTGAAGTAAAAAGAATAGTAGATATTGTTGTGTCGCTCTTTAAATGAACTAATCAAGTTAATATCAAATGTTAATCATTGAATAAGTGTTTTTAAATAAGTTTTTTTGAATAAGTTTTTTATGTTATTCTTATTTTAACCTCAGTAAAATGTTTAAATGAACAATTGTATATATCAGTCAGTGTTTGTGTTTTGACTTCAGAAGGGAATTTATTTTATTCCATGTATATAGCAAACTTATTGTTTATTAAACTTAAGTTGGGGCTTGTTTATTGTAACAATTGTACAATATGTTTTGACATTTTTGCAATGATTCTGTTTACATTAAATATAAACAAATGTACTGTAAAACTAGAATATTTCGTGGCAATAAGATTTTGAGATTTTCATTCATAAATCATTCTGTGACTATTTAATTTTTTGATTTTGGTCCATCCTACACCTACATGTACTATAGATGGGCTATTAATGTTTGCTGACGATTTAAGCTTGTGTTTTTGCACCTACCTACGAAATGTGCACATCAAATTGTGTGCAAATATTTCTAGTTTTACTGTATGTAACGTTTAATTGTAAGGAAGTTTTGTATAAACAATAACGATATTATGACCTGTCGTACCAAATGTTTACAACTCGGTTTTAATTGATTTGTACTCTATGTTTGTTTTTTACCGCTACAATCTCTCAATACAGTGTCTCAATAACTCTGGTTGAAATATGTTATATCTGATTTTAATGTTTGTAGAACACAGGTTTACTTACATATTTTAATTTGAGACCTAAATAAATAAATAAATAAATATATAGAATACTGTAGTTTCTTTCTTGAACAACGACCTACTTTTGAAATATATATAGTGGATCATCTCACTCTTTATTAGATGTTAATCGATTCATAACAATTGTTTATCTACTTCAATTTAAAATGATGTGGATTTCTGATAACCTCGACTAACATTTTCACACTAACAACACATGCACAATAACCACTGGTATTCTAGCTCTGTGTTGACATCAAGGGCGTATCTAGAATTTAGGAAAAGTGTGTGTGTGTGTGTGTGGGGGGGCACATATGAACATATCCACTTTCAATTTCATACTTTTTTTTTTCGTTTTTTAGCGACCAAACGGGTGTGTGGGGGGGGAGGGGGGGGGGGGGGGGGGGGGAGGTTATAGGAGGGGGAGCCTTGCCCCTTTCCTACGCAGAATTTTTTTGAAAATGAAGGACAAAATGGTTAGATTTCCTGATACTTAACATGTGCTCAAAGTCTTCATATTCCACGGTACATATGAGGTATACAAAGCACATAGACCTAGAACGTTCCCTTTTGTTCAAATTATTCTCATTATAATCATATGGATATACAAAAGACCTATGAGAGTGAAGTGAGATATGCACTATAGTGGAGTAATATTTCATACTGTATTTTTTTTAGCATACTGGTACCACTATACAATTTCATACAACTTCATGTCTATTTTTCTTATTTGCGGTACTATCTCATAAATTAAATCATTGTAATATAAACTCTTTTATCAGAAGCGTATCAATAAATACAGTCCAATACAGGTAAGTACGTACAAATGGCATGTACATGTACATGAACAATGCATGCTTCAAAACATGAATTTTGCTTCATTTGAAGTGACATAATAATCATTTGTAAATCACACCCTCCAGTGAAATATTATGGGGATGTAGACTGTGAAATCCGTGAACAATTTTGCCAACGTCCATTTAATGGCCCGATCCAAGTTGCTGGTGAAGAGGAGGGGTACGAGGAGCAGACGGTGGTGATAAATGTTGTGTAATGCTAGGAGGGTCCGGAGGCATACTCCCCTATGGCAATTTTGAAATTTTGTATAAGTTTGAACCTTCAAAGCCTCAGCCAAGCAACCACCCCTGATCTGTTGTGGAAAGCCACAATAAATATGGATATAAGAGGCGGGTATATAGCCTTGATGAAAATCCATTCACCCCCCAAATCACCATTCACCAATACATTTCATCGTCTTTCACCAATCCACAGGAGTTGTAATTGAAAAGGTTGCGTCGCATTTTCATTACATTTCACACACTTAAATGCACACAATCAATAATTCACCCTCGAAATTAATGGCAAATCACCAATTACATCCTTTGTAATGAGCAGATCAACCAGTCACCAATAATAGGCTCCATCACATTTCATGCACTTATACAGGTAATTCACAATTCACTCTCAAATTTGAGGGCATATCATCAATCACATTTTTGCGACTTGAGAGTGGTCACGGTATTGCTCTCACCTTTCTGCAAAATGTCAATTTTTTAAAGTTTAGTTTGTATCTGCATAATTTTCTAGCATTTAATTGGCTAGACAACTGCTATACAACTTCAAACACCCCAAACCACACTCAAAAGCTTAATTGCGTCGCTTCAGCTCAGCTGCTGAAGCAAGCATTGTGTTTTGTTCGTTTGTAACTAACTAACTAACTAACTAACTAACTAACTAACTAACTAACTAACTAACTAACTAACTAACTAACTAACTAACTACCTAACTAACTAACTAACTAACTAACTAACTAACTAGCTAGTTAGCCAGCCAGCCAACCAACCAACCAACCAGCCAACCAACCAACCAACCAACCAACCAACCAACCAACCAACTAACTAGCTAAGTAGATCAAAAGTGTTCAAAGATAGCTAAGTAGATCAAAAGTGTTCAAAAACACTGCATCGCTAGAACGACGTTTACTTAGGGAAGAGTCATTTTGATGAAATGAAAAGTCTCGAGAATTCGTTTTTAAAGTCTGACCCCCCCCCCCACTATCATGATGAAATGAAAAGTCTGACCCCCATATCTGGGCTATTGTACATATTTATACATAGCTACATAAACAAGCAACAATTAACAGTACGTTTAGAATATTTAATATTCTAATTTTATCGACCCAATTTGAAACCAATAATCTTTTACCAAACTGACGCAGCCGAGGAGTGGCCAGGAGTCGGAACATCAAACAAGCAATTATACCCTCAATAAGTAACCTCTCAGCTGCACAGAATTGCACTTAATTTTATACCCGCTGCGCATTCATACAGCAACAGGTAATTGCCAAAATCCAGTGGAACGGACACAGGCAGCAGTTGGCAAAGCCCTTGCTTATAGGGATAGGATTTATGGGGAGTACAAAAAGATGTTTGATGGATTAGTCTTTAGATGAACATGAGGAGAGAGGAGTCTTGAGTATTGTGCGGAGTATGAGAAAGATAGGCATAGATATACATGTGCCTGATCCCAACGGTTATGATAATTTTCCTAGTGGACATGGTTACGGCTCGGGCAATACTGAGAGGGAACGTATCCTTGAGTTTGTGACAGCCTAGGATATGGTGGTTGTCAATTCCTTCTTCAAGAAACCAGAGTAGCATCTATGAATAACTGTATATATTTTTTCCCAAGTTTTGCTTGTGAATTGAATTCTACTCTCACTGTTCTGCCAAGCAAGCTCCTACCATTGTATTGATATAGTTGAAGAGAAATCTTCCATTTTACTATATCAAGTGGCCCTGACGGGACTCGAACTCACGACCCCAAGGTTGTGAGACCAGAATGATACCATCATCCCAAGCAGCGGACTGTTAAAATGTTACTCGGACGAACCGATGTCTCTGTAACCCCCGGCCTACATACTTGGTCAATTATCATCTCAACCCAGAGGTCCGGGGTTCGAATCCCACCTGAGAACGAAAATTTTTGGGAGGTCTAATGTTCCAGCCTGTTAAGGTCTGTGACTATATGAATAACTGTATATATTTTTTTCCCAAGTTTCGCTTGTGAATTCAATTCTACTCTCACTGTTCTGCCAAGCAAGCTCCTACCACTGTATTGACATAGTTGAAGAGAAATCTTCCATTTTACTATATCAAGTGGCCCTGACGGGACTCGAACTCACGACCCCAAGGTTGTGAGACCAGAATGATACCATCATCCCAAGCAGCGGGCTGTTAAAAGGTTACTCGGACGAACCAATGTCTCTGTAACCCCCGGCCTACATACTTGGTCAATTATCATCTCAACCCAGAGGTCCGGGGTTCGAATCCCACCTGAGGACGGAAATTTTTGGGAGGTCTAATGTTCCAGCCGTGTTAAGGTCTGTGATTATATGAATAACTGTATATATTCTTTTCCCAAGTTTTGCTTGTGAATTCAATTCTACTCTCACTGTTCTGCCATATATGAATAACTGTATATATTTTTTTCCCCGGACCTCTGGGTTCAGATGATAATTGACCAAGTATCAGACGTCAGCATGCTCAATTTCACGATTGACACTCCAATCTCGTGGTCAATTCCTACAAATTATCTCTATTTACTACGGGCCGCGGCACTTTTACCTGCATTCAGGCCAAAGTACACCACATGAATGAAATTGATGTACGTAGAAATGGTTTCCCCTGTATAACAGCAAAGTCGTGACAGTGCTAGAGGCATGTTCTTTTTTATTAGATTGTACGTAGAAACCCCTGACGTTTCCCTGTATAACTGTGACAAAAGATATTGATTTACCAATATTGATAATTGATTTACCAATGATCAATATCTTTAGCGTGACATTGGTTGCCACATGGATATACCAGTTGCATACGGCGGATGGTTCTAGAAATAAATATTCATTAGAAAAAAAGTTCCTGAAATCAGTGAAGAGGAAGATGATGACTAGAAGCTGTAATCGTAGAACCTGTATTTTTATTATTACTACAATTTGTCTACCCTCAGTATATTCTCAAGTTGACAATTCGGAATCAAATGAAAGTAATGGCATTTCCACTCCAAGTACTTCGAAATCTGATGATGCAGATGACTGGGTCTGGGAACCTTCACTTTTCAACAACAAAGAAGAATGTGCAAAATTTGCACATGTGAAAATCAATCCCTTTGAACAGAAAGATTTAGATTGGAATGAAGATGATGCGGATAGTTCAATTTGTGCAAAGAGACATTTCAGTTCTCAGGACTTGCCTGTGACTGCGCTGACCAGCTTTCCTGGTTCTGGAAACACGTGGGTGAGACATCTGATTGAGCAGCTCACAGGCATCTACTCAGGTGGATACTACAGGGATTATGACCTTAGATATGGTGGTTTCCCTGGTGAAGGAGTTGACAACAGCTCAGTAATCGTACGAAAGACCTTTTCACCATATCTTCACAACCCGCACTATCCTAATGAATGGGAACGGTACGAGCGAGCGATTATAGTGATACGCAGTCCACAAGACACAATACTTGCAGAGTTTAACAGAGAATACTCAAGAGAATCCCATGTCAAAGCTGCAACAGAAGAAGAAATGAAGCGACAGTGGACTACCTATGCTGAAGAGATGATCGATTTGTGGTTATGGTACCATCAACATTGGCTTAACTTAGAGAACAAATGCATGATGCTCGTAGATTTCAATCGACTCAAGAAAAATATGCCGCTGGAACTCAAAAGGATTGGAAGATTTTTAGGTGTTGAATCAAAATATCTAACTAAAGAGCACCTAAAATGCGTTGAGGAAAATTCAATAGGTAGATTTAAAAGGGAACACCCTGTAAAAGCAGAAGTAAAAGCAGAAGATTTATCTTCTGAAATCAAAAGTAGCTTTAATGCAGCAGCTTTTGAAGTAAAACATCTTGCTGTAACAAACTTTGGTTATAAGCCTCATTTTGACACAATGCTTTAAAATTTGCATTGAATTAAGAATGTTTGATAACATTGCTTCACTCAAATGATTCAATATGTAATAGTTTAATATTCTAATTACAGATTATAAATATCAGTGTTTAAAGTTGTGACTTCTGAAGTGAATCTGTTTTTAACCGTGTATATAGCAATATTATTTTCAATCAAACTTAAGTTGAGGCTTTAACATTGCATGTTTCTACTAGTCCCATTGACTATTATTCATGTAGTTAGTGTTTCTATGTGTATTGTAACAATTGTACAATATGTTTTGCCATTTATGCTATGATTATGTTTACATTAGAAATAAACAAACGTAGAATGCTGTAGTTTCTTGATTAACCGCCTAGTCTTGAAATAATGTATCATTCCACTCTCTATTACATATTAGTCATGATAACTTTATATCTACTTCACTTTAAAATGGTGTAGAATTTCGATAAGCTTGGAATTTACAGTGCTCAAGCAATGGGCACATCCTTTGAAGAGTTACGCATTAAGTAGATGTATACTGTAAAACTTGAATATTTCATGGCTATTTGATATTGAGATTTTGATCCATCCTGAACCTACTTACATAGGCTGTTAATGTTTGCTGACTATTCAAGTTAGTTTTGTTGTACCTACTCAAAGGTGACATGTATATAATGAATATCAGAGACACAAGAAAAGACCCCTGACTCGCTAAGAACAATAAACTGTAGATCAAGTGCGTCAGATAACATGTTGATTAAAACAGCCTGATTTTGACCATTTGACCAGTGTTGAAGTGTTTATCCAGAAATGCCCAGGTAGGAGTTGAGACGGTCGAGTAGGACATCATGATCTATGGTATCAAATGCTGCTGATAAGTCGAGCAGTACAAAGAGGACACTCTTCTTTTCATCTAAGGCAGACAAGATATCTGTACTGTGTAACTTCTCATACGAATGTTGAAAGTTTTCACATGAATTATTCAAAACCATATGAGTCAGTCTAGAAGAGGTTACACGTTCGTGGATCTTGGAAAAACATACTAAATTCGACACAGGACGAAAATGTTTCAGCACTTCAAGGTCCAAGCCTAGATTTTTCAGAAGTGATGGAACAAGGGCTAATTTCATCGGGAAAATGCAAAATGTGCTCGGTCAAACGACATATTGACAATGGATGTGAGCACAGGCAGTAAAACATCTAGAATGGGTTTGAGAATTGATGTTCTAATGTGGTCTAATTTATGGACGGCGCACGTCGAGGTGGGATTTCAGCCCGGGGATTTCAGCAGCTGAAAAAAATACATGTCCCATGCCCAACGAGATTAAAAAGTCATCCAGTCCCCCCTACTTTGAACCTTGAAAAAGTACCTGTCCCCCTACCAAATGCACCGGTCCCCCTTCCTGGTAACTATTGCACCGTCCCTTACAAGATGTACTAATGTACATTCCATATATTCATATATTGTGTGCTTCAATTTAAACTCAGATACTCATCACATGCGACAAGTGTTCTACGTTTATAGTCTAGTTACGTTCATGTAGATCTATTTCTTTGCATAGTGACGTAGATAGACGTTTGGTGAGATGGTGTGTATATTATAGCGACTATACTTTGTCTTGTTGTTAATAATGACAATAATAATACTAAGATCCATAATATTTAAATAAGATTTATAATAATCATATGTGCTAACTCCAGCTGCCGGACGGCAGCCGTACGTCAATGAATATGATCCGTCACTGTGGGTTTATAATCGCCGTACGGCAGATTTGACGTACTGCAGCCTTACGGCGAGCATCCGTTGCTGTGGGTTTTGCCCTTTACGTGTCGAAACGTCGGAATAAACTAAATTACCCAAAATTTTATTGTCTCCAAACACACAGAATAAATAGTGAAAAAAAGAACAATGAGACCATCTGTGTCTTCTAAAATTGAACAAATTGCAAATGCTTCTTATCTTCAAGTCGTTGATTAACTTGATATTTTTTAGCAATAAAGATTGCTCAATGGATAGATTACTAGCTGCTACTTGCGCTCTGCATTTATGGCTGTGTGACCAAAGATATTGATTTACCAATAATGACAATATTGATTTACTAGTCATCAATATATATTTGGCTTTACCATGTGCATATAGTATACAGTCAATAGTTCTAGAAATATTCAGTAGGCAGAAAAAACGTTCCTGATCAATGTCAGTGGAGAGGAAGAGGATGACAAAAAGCTGTAAACTTAGCATCTGTATTGTCATTATTTCTACATTATGTCTACCTGAACTAAATTCTCAACTCGACGCTTCTGTATCAAATGAAAGTACTAGAAATGGCATTTCCAATCCAAGTCATAGTACTTTGAATGCTGACTCAGATGAAGATGAATGGGAACTGTCACTTTTCAACAATGAAGAATGTGCAAAATTTGCACATGTAAAAATCAATCCCTTTGAACAGAAAGATTTAGATTGGAATGAGCTTGATGCGAATGGTTCAATTTGTGCAAACAGACATTTTAGTTTACTCGACTTACCTGTAACTGCATTGGCCAGCTTCCCAGGTTCTGGAAACACGTGGGTGAGACATCTGATTGAGCAGCTCACAGGCATCTACTCGGGCGGATTCTATAGGGATTATGACCTTAGATATGGTGGTTTCCCTGGTGAAGGAGTTGACAACAGGTCGGTGATAGTACACAAGACCCATGGACCATATCTCCGTGACTCAAGGTTTCCCAATGAATTGGAACGGTACGAGCGTGCGATAATAGTGATACGCAGTCCACAAGACACTCTACTTGCAGAATTTAACAGAGAAAACTCAAGAGAATCCCATGTTGAATCCGCAACAAAAGAAGAAATGAAGCGACAGTGGACTACCTATGCTGAAGAGATGATCAATTTGTGGTCATGGTACCATCACCATTGGCTTAACTTAGAGAACAAGTGCATGATGCTCGTAGATTTCAATCGACTCAAGAAAAATATGCCGTTGGAACTCAAGAGAATCGGAAGATTTTTAGGTGTTGAATCAAAATATCTAACTAAAAAACATCTAAATTGTGTCGAGGAAAATTCAAGAGGTAGATTTAAAAGGGGAAAAATCTGTAAAAGCAGAAGACATAATGTCTGACATATCTTCTGAAATGAAAAGTAGCTTTAATGCAGCAGCTTTTGAAATAAAACATCTTGCTGTACAAAAATTTGGTTATAAGCCTCATTTTGACACAATGCTTTAAAATTTGCATTGAATCAAGAACATTTGATAACATTGCTTCACTCAAATGATTTAATATCAAATATAAATTATTGAATAAATGTAAAGTATTTCATGGTATTCTTTAATTGTACTTTTGCAACTAATATTCTAATTACAAATTATAAACATCAGTGTTTAAAGTGGTGACTTCTGAAGTGAATCTGTTTTTGAATGTGTATATAGCAAAGTTATTTCCAATTACTTTTTAGTTGAGGCTTTAACACTGCATGTTTCTACTAGTCCCATTGACTATTATTCATGTAGTTAGTGTTTCTATGTGTATTGTAACAATTGTACAATATGTTTTGCCATTTTTGTTATGATTATGTTTACATGAAAAATAAACAAACGTAGAATACCGTATTTCCGTATATTGTTGATGAGGCGTTTATTGTTTTCAAAACATGTCTGGCATAGGCGTTTAAATGAGGGAGGCATCTATTTGAAGGAGGTGTTAATTAACGCAAAATTATTTGATCACCTTAAGTTAGACACACCTGAGGAAGCCACATTAGCTTACTCAAGTGACTTCAAATAAACGCCGCCACTTGTTTCCGAGCGTTTAATTACACTCTTAACGTAATAAACATTATTTCCTTTGGGTAATTATACAGATATTCATAAATGGTGTAAACAGTCATATCCACGATGGTCTCAGCTTTAAAATGATATGTTAACTGTCAATATAGAACTGACAATTACGAAGTTACAAGCAAACAACCACATCTTATGTAATACACATGTTAAATCAACTTGGCGCCCGCGGCGTAAGCGCTGGCCTTGAATAGGCGTTAATACGAGTGAGGTGTTTATTGATTTCAAATTGTGTCTAACCGGGCGTCTAATTGAGGGGAGGCTACAATTTGGGCAGAGGCTACAAAACGCGGAAATATGGTACTGTAGTTTTTTGATTAACCACCTAGTCTTGAAATAATGTATCATTCCACTCTCTATTATATTAGTCACAATAACTTCATTTATCAGTCTTTTGCATGTATTTTCATTCGATATCGACCTCCAGAACTGCCTTGTAAAAATTGTTGTATCAGGACTGTCCGTATAGAGAATCAATACAGAATCAATAACCTGTATATGGTCAGTTCTCAGCAGGGCTACCTTTGCCCCACTTTCAAGATCGTGTAAATTTGTCACACGAGGTATATAGTAAGGCTGCGTGATAAATCGTTCACGGAATGAAAAAAGCATGAAATTTGGCAGGTTGCGAGAACATCCCATATGAAGTATTTTAAGCTATAGATTTGACCTCTGACCCGAATTACGGCCATTAACCAAAATGGCCAACAAGAAAATATATGATCATCAATATCTCATCATCTAGTCAACTCAAACTTGTAATATTGGTGTTAAAACACATGTTTTCAATAGTAGACAAGGTCTACTTTCAAACATATATCCTTTATTTGACCTCTGACCCCAATTACGGCCATTTTCCAAAATGGCCGACAAGAAATATATGAATATCCACATCTCATCATCTAGTCAACTCTTAAGTGTGATTTTAGTGGTCAAACCTACAGGTTTAAGTTTAACCTCTGACCACTATGGCAGCCATCTTGCAACATGGCCGCCACAATATGGCGGATGAAAGTATATGAGTTAATAGCTCTTTGCCTAGTTGATATAGAATCGTGATCTTGGTATCTAAGAATACATTTGTAAGCCAAAGTGTAACAACTACTATCAAAGATGTATCTGTGAGATACATCAGAATCGGGAAACATTGTACCAAGTTTCATGCTTTTATCGTTAACCGAGCGAGTTTGGTCAAAATTGACTGCACTATATGGCTGTGTGACCAAAGATATTGATTTACCAATAATGACAATATTGATTTAGCTAACAGTCATCAATATATTTGGCTTTACCATGTGGGTTACCACGTGGATTTAGACTTATAGTATACTGCCAATGGTCTTAGAAATATTTAGTACGTAGAAAAAAAGTTCCCGATGTCAGTGAAGAGGAAGAGGATGACTAAAAGCTGTAAACTTAGCATCTGTATTTTCATTATTTCTGCAGTATGTCTACCTGGACTAAATCCTCAAGGTGACGCTTCTGTATCAAATGAAAGTACCAGTAATGGCATTTCCAATCCAAGTTATAGTACTTTGAAGTTTGACTCAGATGAAGATGACTGGGAACTGTCACTTCATAACAATAAAGAAGAATGTGCAAAATTTGCACATGTGAAAATCAATCCCTTTGAACAGAAATATTTAGATTGGAATGAGGTTGATGCAAATGGTTCAATTTGTGCAAACAGACATTTCAGTTCTCTGGACTTGCCTGTGACTGCGCTGGCCAGCTTTCCTGGTTCCGGAACCACGCGGGTGAGACATCTGATTGAGCAGCTCACAGGCATCTACTCGGGCGGATACTACAGAGATCATGCACTTAGATTCGGTGGTTTTCCAGGTGAAGGAGTTGACAACAAATCAGTAATATTACGAAAGACCCATTCACCATATCTCCATCACCCAGAGTTTCCCAATGAATTGGAAAGGTATGAGCGTGCGATAATATTGCTGCGCAGTCCACAAGATGCTCTATTTGAAGAATTTAACAGACGAAACTCAAAAAATTCACATTTCGAGTCCGCACCTCAGGAAGAAATGCAGCGACTTTGGACTACCTTTACCAGTGATATGATTGAATCGTGGACAAGGTTCTACAACCATTGGCTTAAGATTGAGAACAAATGCATGTTGATAGTAGATTTCAACAGACTCAAGAATAATATGCCTTTGGAACTGAAGAGGATTGGAAGATTTTTAGGTGTTGAACCAGAATATCTAACGAAAGAGCATCTGAAATGCATCGAGGAAAATTCAACAGGTAGATTTAAAAGGGGAAAATCTGTAAAAGCAGACGATATATCTTCTACTGAAATTAAAGGTAGCTTTAATTCAGCAGCTTATGAAATTAGAAAGCTTGCTGTTGAAAAATTTGGTTATGTGCCTCATTTTGACATAATGAATTAAAATTTGAATTCAAATAGGAATGTTTGATAACATTTCCTCACTTTTGATCAAATTAATATCAAATATAAATTATTGAATAAGTTTGAAGTATTTTATGTCCTTTTGAAATTGTACTTTAGTAAGTAACGTTTTAATTAACAATTGTAAATATTAGTGTTTAAAGTTTAGACATCTGAAGTGAATATGTTTTATAGCATGTATATAGCAAACTTATTGTTAATGATACTTAAGTTGAGGCTTAAACATCGCATGGTTCTACTGGTCCTACTGACTATTCTTCGTGTGGTTTGTGATTTTACATCTATTGTAACAATTGTATATGTTTGCAATTTAAATGTTTATATTAAATTTTAAAGTTTATATTAAAAATAAATAAACAAATGATGAATACCATAGTTTCCTATATATCTGCCTACTGGTAGTCTTAAAATAGTGTATAATCCCACCCTCAATAACACGATGCTAGTCATGATAACTGTGTCTACTTCACCTTTAAAATGGCGGAGAATTCTAATAAGCATGAACCTTTCACAGCTTTACATCCAAATCTCTATGCACTCGAGCATATAATAGCAACCTGAGTGCCCAACATGTATAGGTTAAAGACGTGCACTGGTATATTTATTAAAACCATAACAGCTCTGTGCGTACTACGCCTGATTCTGAGCAACCCAGTCGGCTGTGACGAGGGTGGACACGCAGGATGAGCATTGAGCATTCATAAGATATCGCTTAAATCACCTTTGATGTTTTGGAGCTAAGAGTCTAACATTATAAAAAAACAGAGGTGGATTGCTATCACCCCTCCAATAGACGAGAAATTCACGATGGCTATCAAGATGGATGCTTGCTTGTAAACGTGTG
>CM032661.1:23740565-23748065 GCA_019095985.1 Streblospio benedicti
TGTCATATTAGTACTGCCATTGGCACATGTACATGCATATTCATTTATTTAAAACTGTATTAAAGATAATGCTCAGTCAAAAAATATGTGGTCTGTAAAATTCAGAATGGTTAGACGATGTCTTTTCCATTGGAAGTGTAAGGAAAATAATACTTACATTTTTCATGTTAAATAATTATTACACTTATAAAAATGCCATGACGTCTTATCAGCTAAAATACAAGGTCACGTGATATTGCATAATGAAATGATTTTCGCCAAACGTACAGAGGATTTCCAACGGCAGACGTCACATGTAACATTGAGAGATAGGCTGCTTCTTATCTGCACCGTGCAAGTTACGTCTGACGAAAATCATTCGGTTTACATTTCCTACACGTGTTTTGATGGACTTGGAACCCGCTTTTTATAGAGGGTATTCAGTTTGCTCTAGATACTTTACTAGACTGTTTAAATGAACGTCACTTTTAGAATGGACAAAACATATCATATTGCTTCTATACATGCATACTTCCTAGCCCACTGAGCATAACCTTTAATGTTACTGGTATTATTATGTACATGTCATAATCTCAATTAGTGTATTACCAAAAGTGTTTAATGCATTTAATAAAATTTATTCCACGTGTTACTCTACACTTTTAGACTTTCCTACAAAGGCTAGAACATTCATGATCTTTCCACCCTATAAAAACTCTTGTTGGCAGGTAATTGCTAGACCAAACCTGATTTTCTATTTTTTTTTATGTAATAGTCATGTGTACTTTACCTGAACTATGGTGCAGTAAAATTTGTGTCCTGTCTCTGTCCATTGAGGAATAACACCAATTTTTACACCTAATACACCTGTCCGAATAGTTCTGTAAAATATGTTAGAATCGAAAAATATGAAAATAATACTAATTTAATCAGTATATATTTACCAAATCATCTAAACATAAAAATCTTTTTTTAATTTTGGTAAATATATACATGTAGCAGTGAATACACGGATACTATTAATATTTTGATAAACTCAATATATTAATGTTAATGTCTTAGTTCTTATTTGGGCCACCCCAGTTCTGTGGCAATTGTATGTTTAAGAACCAAGTGATGTACCCCTGGTTTTACTGGGTGATTTGGGCACGCGTTCCCAACTTTTCACAATAGCATGAGTACAATGCAGATGTTAAATTACCTGGGTGTCCATTCATTCCTTGGCCACGGAGAGTCACGTAAAGGACTTAGTGAATTCTGGTATTTATCAACCACAATTTCATTCAAAAATTCTTTGTTTTGAGATGTTAGTTCCTGCTTCTTAAAATAGTAAGATTTGTCTTTCTTTTTCACAAACCATGATGGGGGTCTGCATGTTCTCTTTCCTCCTCTCACAAACTGCATTTGAGTCAAACATCTAAAAAAATACAAATCATCAAAGGCGTTAAAATGGACTGTTTCAGGTTTCAGAAGTGAAGCCGTCCTTTAACAGAAGCGTATCAGCTTCTTGTGCTTCAACTAAAAGAGATTTAAGATGGAGTTAGTAATACTAAGACAAGTGTACGCATAAAAGTTTTAGTAAAGTGCAAGATAAAGCCAAATCATGATGAATTTAATATGGTAGGTATACATGTTAGTCTGACCGATCCACTATAAGTAACTAGACAGGACGTTCAGAAACGCCAAAGTCTCCCCCGCGCAATTAATTCTT
Organism: Streblospio benedicti; assembly: GCA_019095985.1. Classification (NCBI taxonomy): domain Eukaryota; kingdom Metazoa; phylum Annelida; class Polychaeta; order Spionida; family Spionidae; genus Streblospio; species Streblospio benedicti. The sequence continues at coordinate 23,742,256 of CM032661.1, forward strand.
GAGTTCGTCAAAAGTAGGCCAAAGTACAAACAAAAATTTTCAAGACATGATTTTCCTCAAACTAAACATATTTAATTTTCAAAGCAATAGCTCTCATGGTGTTCAAGTTATGAGAGCTTTTAAGCATGTGGACGCGGACGCGCCATAAAGTATTTAAAAGTAGGCCAAAGTACACAAATGTCACATAAGGTTGGGAGGGTTATATATTGATACCAAATGACAAGTTTGGTGATGATAGGCCATAAAGTGTTCACAGGAGACAGGTAAATATAAATTCGTAATTTTTTTTTAAACACGTCGTCAAAAGTAGGCCAAAGTACACCAAAACCTAATCAGGTCTGGGGAGTAGTACATTGGAGCTAAATATGAATTTGGCGACAATCGGCCAAATACTTCTCCCTAAAGTGCGGTAACAAAATAAAAATTCATAATATTTTTTTATAAAACACGCCATAACTTCGTCAAAATTAGGTCAAAGTACACCAAAATCTAATCAGGTCTGGATAATAGTACATTGAAGCTAAATATGAAGTTTGGCGACAATTGGCCAAATACTTCTCCCTAAAGTGCGGTAACGAGATATTTGTACCTAAGGTCATAAGTTCGTCAAAAGTAGACCAAAGTACAAACAAAAAATTTTGAGACATACGATTGTCCTCAAACTAAATATATTTAATTTTCAAAGCAATAGCTCTCATGGTGTTCAAGTTATGAGCTTTTAAGCATGTGGACGCGGACGGGCCATAAATTATTGAGAAGTAGGTCAAAAGTAGGTCAAATGTGAAATAAGGTTGGGAGAGTAATATATTGATGCCAAATGACAAGTTTGATGATGAAAGGCCATAAAGTGTTCACAGGAGAAAGGTAAATATAAATGCGTGATAATTTTTTTTTAAAACACGCCATAAATTTGTCAAAAGTAGGCCAAAGTACACTAAAACCTAATCAGGTCTGGAGAGTAGTACATTGAAGCTAAATATCAAGTTTGGCGGCAATCGGCCAAATAGTTCTCCCTAAAGTGCGGTAACAAGATATTTGTACCTAAGGTCATAAGTTCGTCAAAAGTAGGCCAAAGTACAAAAATCTTTTTTGAGACATACGATTGTCCTCAAACTAAACATATTTAAGTTTCAAAGCAATAGCTCTCATGGTGTTCAAGTTATAAGCTTTTAAGCATGTGGACGCAGACGGACGGACGGCACTAAAGCTAGAAGTCTCCCTCCGGAACGGGGGAGACTTAATTAATTAGACTGGGTACTTGCTAGGGAGCCAAAGTTTAGATAGCGGACATTTGTCCGGTGCTAGGTCACCTTCACTGTGTACACTAGGGTAGGGAGTTCTTCTTCCTCTTTTAAATTACTTAACAGACCGCACAGGCCAAGCCTGATGAAAAAACGTTGAGGTTGGTTGGTGCGCATGTGGGAGATGTCAGTATGCTGCCCTTGCCAGGCATTGCGGAAAGGCCACAACACAATCACAATCTGTGCTAAGTGATATTAGGCAATTCCTATCTCTTATTGTGTGGGTCACAAACAAGTTAGCAAACCGACATATCTTTTGAATGTGTCTGAATTCAGCGGCAATGCAACCAACCTCTATTTCTTTGGCCGTTTCTTAGTTGGACCGATACGTCAGTGGTCAGTATTTGGAAGAGATGGTTAAAGCGCATATTTATGCGACGGGAGGACAGTGGCTCCCAGTCTATTGACGGTAGGTCACTAGTAGTGAGGTTTATTCTAAACAAGTTGTTTGTGACGGATTTCACTGCAGTGTGCAAAAATGAACAAAGGCCTCTGTTTCTGACATGTTCATTGGGAGCACACGAGTTGAAATGCATACCCCAATCTGTGTCCCATTTTTCTAAACGTGATAGATTTGGTTTGGTTTGGGAACACAGGTCTTCCTGGAGGATGAGAATTTATTGAAATGGCCTGATATATTATATATGGCATGAGTATTGAGTACATGATAAGGGAGGATTCATCAGCGAAGATACGATTTAATGCCGTCATCGATGTCAGCTACGTAGCATAGAAAGAGAATCGGTCGGAGGGAACAGGATATTATTAAAATAAAAACATTAAGTGCTATGTCATATTAGTAGTATTCATTTGGGTTCATATTTCCACAGTGAATATATGACTTGTTCCACATATTATCGCTCGTATTTATCTAAATCTGTTATTAACAGCATAGTGTCGTATTTTCGTTATAAGTAGTTAATCAAACGAAGTGACAGATTTGTTAACATACGTTGGTGCACAAACTGATGAAGTTACTACTTGATTTTGGAGAAAGAATGAAGATCGCACCAAAGTCATGTACGATCTCATGGACGCGGCCATGTTTTAGTTTTGTCAACCCTGTTCCGCCTTCCCTAGGAGTTTGAGGTTTCCATAGCGTACTCCGGTGAACTGAGTCTCGGAATTGCCTCCAATGCCATTGTATAATTGTATATTTTTGTCTTCCCCCTTCAAATGATGCTGGGGCCCATATGCATTATATGGTTTCAAAGCTATGGACATATATTTGGCACGGCGTCAAGCCATATTGGCTGATCCCTTAGGGAGCGACCATCATTAATAATGGTGGGGGGAGGGGGGCTTGATGTTGGATGTCAAGAAGGGGCGCTCAATCAATTTTAATCAAAGTGAGAGGGAGGGCACTCAATTCTCAAACTGAAAAGGCAATATTTTATGCACTTTTGTCGGGAATTGATGCATTCCTACAATATGCATGCTTTTGGATTTAACTGTATTGCAATTTCAACAAGTCAAATATATTGCTACATATATATTGCTATTCATTGACCATTGACAGTGAATGATTCATTGCAATACACTTTAAACAGTTTTCAGGGAATCTGTCCAATATCAAAATTTATAATACGAAAGTATGTCATTGTTCATATTTAATTATCCGTGTGTTGGGAGGGGGGGGGGTCGCTCAGTTTCTTAATGTTCATATGTGGAGGGCATTCAATTTCAACGTAGAGAGTTAGGGAGGGCGTTCATTTTTTTATTTCATCAATACCAAATGACCCCCACCCCTGTACAATTAATGGTGGTCGCTCCCTTTATCAATGGTCTTTGAAAAATATAGCCACTGGTGGTGTTGAAATTGTGAAGGGAAAAAACCCACCCGTCCAGTATGAGTCAAACATCGTCAGAAAAAAGGCCTTATAATTATTTTGTTGTCTAGATACATGTACGTGTATATACGTCAATGCTACACTGAAAGCTTGCCCCCACCACCTCCCTCACGAACCTGGTTACAGACGCACCCCGTTTATCACATCTATACGAGGTTTTGGATTAAAAACCTCATTTTTAATGTGGACATTTTTCATTGCTGCTATTTCATTCCCCCTATAGCTGTGTTTGGGAGACTTTGACGCTATTAATATAATGGCCAGCGAAAAAGTCTTAAACTGCCTGCAAGGCAAGTATTATCTTACAGACGAGACTGATTAAAATTCGCAAACTCTTAAAACAAATGTATTATTTTATTATAATGCTTTGTTTCATCTATTATTCAGTATACAAATTAATGATATAAAAATATGATTATTTTTTGCCTATTTGATTTGATTTGTAAACTTTGGGACACTATAGATTTGTTAAAACATGTCTAAATAAATTTTGATTTGATTCTTCACAAAAAAGCTAGAACTTTTTTTGAATTGAAAAAAAGCTGGAAACAGAAAAAACAAAAACAAACAAAAAATCTGGGATGTAAGTCTACATTCTAAAGATTTGAGTTTTATCACCAGAAAACCAAAACTCCTCTTGTTTAAGTCTGACTTGCATAATTCTTTGTTACTAGTAATTTCTTTGGAACATTTGACAAAAATTACACCTGGCATTGGCTGAATTCTCGCACTAAACACTAAAAAAAGTCCTATCTTTTTTTAGTTTGTACTTCTTCAAAATACTAGTTACACGTATAGTTTTTCATGGACATGTATAGTAAGTAAATAATAAATTTGTTAAATTTTTATCTGACAGTCATTCCTAGTGATGCCTATATGTATGATGATCATTAAAGCTAAAAGTATTTTAGAATGTTTTTCTTAAAATTTCAACTGGTCAGATATGAATTTCGTTTCACTATTATTAGCCTATGTGTTAGGTTATTCAGTGTACCCTCTTCCTGAATGACAAAACTAAATATCCTCATAAAACTGTTTTGGAGAATTTAGTTCAAATTAATTTTTTTACTACAAAATATACATACATTAAAATTCAGTATATTATAATACTTTTGTTGCATGTCTTGAGAATCAGCTTAGGAATTTTCCCAGGTTGACGTCACCTCATTTTTACCTTTTTGGCCTATAGCCCCCCCACCTTAAATAGGTTTGGTTTCGTAATAAACAGGTTTGCTCCAGTAACTAATTCAACACCATTGAAATAAATACATTTGAATATATATGTTCATAATTTTCTTAAATTAAAGAAACCCCTATTCACGACATAAGTCCTTCCGGACATGGCAATGTGGGATTTCAACTTCTCCATCTGTGATTGTCATCCAGCCAGGTTTCAATCAGCCAGTAAGCATAAAATACTATGAAATAATTGACCTCATGTTTTGAAAAAAGGCCACCCAATTGCTAGACCCCACCCCTCTCGAAGTCTGAAATTCGTACTCCTTTCGCTATTTAACACCACCACCATAGACCTCTAGCTGTTTGGGAACACAGGTCTTCCTGGAGGATCCTTACTTTATTGAAATAATACTATAGTGCACATGCAAAAGTCATGTACGATCTCATGGACGCGGCCATGTTTTAAGTTTTGTCAACCCTGTTCCGCCTTCCCTACTAGTGTTTGAGGTTTCCATAAGTACTTCGGTTAAAAAATCTAACAATTACCTCCAATGCCATTGTATAATTGTATATTTTGTCTTCCCCCTATAAATGATGCTGGGGCCCATATGCATTATATATTTTTTCAATTCTATGGACATATATTTGGTTCGTCAAACCATACACGAAAACACGGTTTCAAGAAACGCCTTGATGAAAAAGCTCTGATTCATACGTATAAACGTTCGCCGTAGCAAAGCATGTGATGGAGGATGCGTCAGCCACGAGCGTTGAGTTACAGTAAATAAAACTCGCTCCCGTGTTAATGAAGGGAAAATTGCCGTATTTTGACACAATATTTACATGGTTCAAATTTTTATTTATCCTATTTATGAATTAGAACTCATTATATATACACTCGCCCACAACATACTGGATGGAGATGAAATTATGATAGATAGTAAAATACACAACACTCTGGTTTGACCATATTGTGGCATTATTTTTCCAATGTGCACCTAAGTCAAACTCAGCTATTATAAGACGTAAAAGTATCAGAAAATGTCCAATGATATGAATGGTTGAACGCCTATTACTACTGATTGACCAATCCTAATTTTACATTAATAGGGCAGATAAAATTGTTAAAATAACAGCCAAAAAGACTATATGTATGGTGGTTGATTTCCGTCAATTGGTATATAAATCTACCAAGATCGTCTTTCTAAACTAAATCCGTGTCTTGACAGCTGTATCTGCAATAGAACTCTTATAAAGTTATTCCGTGTGCAAGCTGTAAGTAATAATGTTACATTTCACCAATCCTTCAAATGAAAGTTAATTTGGAAAATAAAATAAAGATATTAGGTCTCAAGGATCCACCTGCTATGCAGTATCACTTATTTTTGATGAGTGGGGTCATGTTAGTCTAGATTTATAGATCAACCAAACACCTATAGATATTTCTTAACCCGTGTGTTGACAGCTCCATTTGTTATTA
>CM032661.1:23751772-23786035 GCA_019095985.1 Streblospio benedicti
AAGTGAACTTAACTTATTTTACCCCACAGCAATTCCCCTATTTGTCCTATCATTGCCTTTGTGGATATTTAAAAATTACGTACCTGCTTACAGCTAAGCAATGATGTCTTGTTTTCTTTCTTTTTTAACACAGCAAATTACCAATTAAAACCATACATCAAATAACTGTTCAGCCAAAAATCATGACATACAGCTAGTGTGGTGCATAGAAAAGTGGGGGTGAAGTGTTTGAGCGTGGTGTAACTATCATGACTATGGGACTAGGATCGACCGGCAGTTTATTGGGGTTATTCATAGTTTATTCAAGAAGCTTTAAATCGTACGCCATAGCCATAGAACGGCCGATTCCAATACCACCGTCAGACAGTTTAAGACCTTGCCTAAACATGTTGTATGTATTTTCAATATCAAATTTGGCTGGAACTGACAAAAATATAGCCAAATTGCCGCCAATCACATTTTGAAATTTGAATATGTGTTGAAGGTGGGATTGTATATGTAGAATTTGCATGGAATGTTGCATGCTTCCACAACATTCGATGTTGTACCCAGTACCAAATGTGCATTGAAACGCAGTGCCAATTGACAATGTGTCCAACCTCTCGAACTCCTTGGTCACATGCACCTTACGACGTGGGTGCCAAATATCACTTGCTGTTTCTGGCAGTATTTCATACGCGTCTTGCTGTAGAATAATGTGCTTTGTTGGAAATAGACTGCACACTGCTGCGTCATCTCCAAATATATGGGCCAGCTCTTCACAAGTATTTACTTCAATGATCGTTCGGTCCTCTGTAGAATTCAGCTTACTCATGGCTTCTTTAAAATCTGATGGTGGTAGGTCCAGAGCCAAAAACATGTATTTCTGGAATGATTAAATATGAAAATATACCTAAATCAGTGGTGTGCATAGACATTATTTTAAGTCAAAGATTTATTGAATATATTTCGTGCCATGAACACATCCTCGGCATAAATGAAAAATTATTATATGTAATAAGTACACCAATGGTAGTACTACAATGTGCAAATACATTTATACAATTAAAACTTGTGTTTACAGGTGTGCTACAGTTTTTTTTAACCAAACAAGCTTATGATGATATTACCGTCATTCATTAGCATGCGGCCATGCCGTTAAAATCCTGTCAATCCAGACGTAATGTTATGTCCAGTTAAAAAAAGTGTGCGTTTGAAATTGAAATTGAGGTTAAATTGTGTGTTTCAGTGGATAACCAAAGTCCACCACTGTTTTCAAATTTGTAATACTTACAGCTTCATAGAGAACGTCAAAACATGCTTTGCCCTGTTCTCTAAGCTGCATGTGGTACTGAATGTCTCCCACGGCAGCAAGCTCCTTATTCGGCAGGCATGGCCGAGCACACAGCGCCGCGTTCTAGAGAGAAGTGTTAGACAGTATATATGTGTATGTACGTGTCGGGTATCACACGCTGTGATTTCAAGCTGGATGTGTTGACGTTAAAGCAGGCATAGATATCGAACCAACCATAAAATACGCAATGTAACCCACAATCAACTGGACATAGGCGTACCCTCCAAGCTTTGCAAACTTTGAGCAGACCACGTTTTCGCTGGTCTTTGTGGGTACGATATCCGAAACCAATGACGTGCTGCCCTTTGTTAGTGAGACGATAACCCGCAAACGCCACCTGAAAGAAATACATTGAGCAGGAAATCCAACTGCTATAAGTTAGTAAGAAGTAGATATTGATGACACTCAAAGTTCCAAGCGCAAAATTAAAGCTGATGATGTAGAAGGAAAGGACCATGAATCGTTAATAATATATATATATTTTTAAACACGATTTGTTGATATTCATATTGCATAGACAAAAATATTTGTCACACTTTACCACTTCGCCGTCCATGTCGGCGACCGCAAGTAGGAATCTGGGGTCGTTAACCCATTCGGGCCACCAACCAGCAAGGTAATCCCATCCTGCAAAGATGTCCGACTCGCGAGAAAGACGCCTCAATGATTCGACGTCAGAGTCCACTCCTTGTCTTATGGTTATACCTTCAAATAGTCAATAATATGTTTTATGATATTTCTTTTTAAAACTGACCTTCGGAAGGAAGACATTTACTAGTAAGCCAATAAAAATATGTAACAGAATTTTTTTTCTCTTCGGACTTTTTGCCGGTTGCAATATAGACTAATCGGAAAGTGGTGGTTTAATGAATGAGCCTGTGATCTCTTCTAAAAAGGAGTCGTTTGTTTCTTCCATTGAACTCATCCTATGCCCGGGGTGGGGGTGGGGGTGGGAGGGGCAGAGAAGATAACACTCTCTATATATACATGGAACAATGAACTGAAAATCGGTAGTGAATGCAATAATTAAATTGCGAAGGTGTAGAATTGTTTTCTATAAGCAGTCTTTTTTCTCTTACACAGACAAAGTACATGAGTATATATAATGATATTTTTCCAATAGTGAGCGTCTCTGCTGACTGCGGTCTCTTTTGTCCCATACGCATTTTTGAGAAGTAGATGTGTACGGCCTATGTATGTGCAGCTTTTACAGGACTGACAATAACTTGATTGTCTGTCATAATACAATCTGAATATTAAACTAGTTGAATGAATGCAAAGTACGTTTACAATCCCAATGTGTATGTTATAGATGTCTGAATTTGTATGATATGTTTGATTTGTTCGTACAATGCAATGTAAACAACTTTGACACTTACCTTGTGGTACAGGAAGTTTTTCTTTCGTTATTGGATCCGTTATATAATGATCAGTGGCCATAATTTTGTCAATGATGATATAAAACCTGTTGAATCATTTGAGGTTTGTATTTCAATACACCAATAGAAAGTGTAAACGTAGACAGTAAAATACTTAAAATGGAAATTCAAGAGTTTGTACAAACGTACACGTCTTTACTATACTCCAAAACAAGTATGTGACCAGCATTAATAGGCCATAAATACATGTTCATAAGATGAACTATGGTCTAAAGGTAGTTCAACATACTTATTTGCTTCTTGGTTTGATAACAACCTGGATCGGTTTTACATTATTTACATCTTGAATGAAACTTCAGCGCATGTCATGACACGGCCCCTCTACTCTGCGTGCATATTTACCCGTTTTTGTTTATCTATGAGCTTCCTGGTGAATGTGATGGACCACCATGATATCACTCTATCAAGAGCACACCATTGTATGCAATTCTCTGATTGGCTTAGAGCCGAATTCATTATCTCTCTTTTGTCTCCATTTCGCCTTCCACAGAAAATCAATGTTTAGCACTTATGCATCAAATAGTGAACAAAGAAAGTGGTCATCCCTGCTGATGACATCCTCCTACCAGCTGACCAGCGTACACGGTCATCACATCATCACAAATTTAGACATTTAACAACAAATACAGACACATTCAGGAACTTCTCACGGACAATTCCAGAATGGAACAGCATTGACTCAGACACTGCCAACTGCAGTTCTGTAGACACATTCCGTGCCAGGCTACAAGCCTTGCACAGGAGCGACTGAGTAGCGTTGCGTCCTCCCATCCATCTGCCCATATGCTGATAAAGCCCTGCAGATTAACTTACAGATACAGATACAGATACGTAGCTAGACGCATCCTTTGATTCTGAAAATTGATTGACGGACATTTTTTGTCCCTGTAAAACAAAGGCCCCAGTAACTTTTATTTAATCCCCTTCTCATATTGCCCTCGCAAGCTCGGACAATATTAGCCACCTGCATATTGACCTCAAAACCAAACCAATTTACCACACATTTCTTCATTTTATAGCCACAAATCCGTGCCCAAATTATCAGAGGAGTAAAGGTACAAGGCGTTATTAGTCCGCTGGCTCCGTATACCTCTACCCCCTGGGAGTTTTATAAACATATTTTTTTTTGTACCTTAGATATGACGTTTGCCCAAAATATTTGATGGCGAAATATATTTTTCGGGGTCAAACAGGGGTCATCGGGTCAAAATTTCATAAAATTGCATTTATCTCGATTAATAACAAATTTAGAGTAAAAACTTGTATTGACTTTAGATAGGAACATGTGTATGTGGAATCCAAATAAAACATCAGATTTGACCTTCGACCTATCCTTCAAGGTCAAACAGGGGTCATTGTGGTCAAAATTTCATAAAATTGCATTTATCTCGATTAATAACAATTTTAGAGTAACAACTTGTATTGACCTTAGATAGGAACATGTGTATGTGGAATCCAAATTAAACATCACATTTGACCTTTGACCTCTCCTTCAAGGTTACATTAGTAGGTCAATTTCAGGAATTTTGTTCATGTTTGAGTTTACAAAAGAAATGAGCAGCTTTAAACATTTTATTTGCTAATAATCCATGATAAATTAGTTTTATTGATATAAGCATTTGTATTCTAGATTGGGATTACTTTTATGTTTTATTTTGATTAATACTTTATTAACTAATTATGCAAAAAATATACGGACGGAATTAATATGATGGTAAATGCCATGGTTATCCCAGAGGTTGAACTAAGAAAATGATGATAAACCATTTAACCAGTTAATTTATTAGACACCCAATCATAGGAGTTAGTTTTGTCTACTCTGATCATATTCATAAAGAGAAGCCATTGAAACTTCCTTTGAATATGTTTCATCAGATTACAGAAAACTTGAGGATGTTGGATATTTAGTGAATGGTACCGTGATAGGTTAATCTTGACCTACTAAGGTTCCTCAGGCAGCCTGTGTACTTGTCCTGTAATTACAAGTACTTAAATATTAGCAAAAGGATTTTTTATATCATTTATGAAGTTAGTAAATCACTTACATTAATTATGTTAATGTAGAGAGAAACTAAGAGCTGAACAACGTTGATCATTTGTAAAAAAGATCACTTGAGTAATAGTGATGGACATTTCTGTTTTGCCTTGAACATATCTTTTCTATGACTGGCAACTAGAATAGAATATGTAGATATATTGGAATTAATTGGCTAGATGTAAGTATTGACATCAGAGGATTATTTCTCCAAGTTTATAGGACTATATCACATAGCTTCTCTCAGGACTTAAACCCTCGACCCTTACCACTGTGGCACCTATTCACAAAGCACTTAAAGCAGACCACCCGGGTCGGTCAGAATGTCCGAGTGGTCTAATGCGGCAGTTATACCTGTCTTAAGTGGTTGGTGAATAGGAGCCTCAGTACAGTGGTAGCGTATACTCAGGTGATACGGCTGTCAAACTCATTTAATAAATATTTCTAGTATCAAACAGGACGTGCATTTTCTCTATTCGTGGTACAATTCAATAAAGATCCAACATTTTTTTCTTTATTGATAGTTCAACCTCTGGATCTTGATCTGATTTTCATTTTATTGCTTTTAGATATTTGAGATTTGTGAATTTGCTGTAGCATTCTTTGTGATAACCATAGCATTTACTACCATATTCAGTTGGTACACTTTTGCAAATTTCATCATAATGTTGTTTTAGATCCTTTAAACTATGTCTCACTTCAATTGTTTCTTAATTTTCCCCAAACTGAATCTGATAAATTATCTATTTTGAAAGACTGCATACTTCTAAAACGTATGATGCATGATTTTATGTTGCCCTTTTTCCTTGTTTTGCATTGCTTCTTAGATTTCATTTTCACTGAATTTTCCATGATTTAGCAATGACCATTGTATTATATAGATGTATCAAATTTGTTGCTCTTTTTGTAAGTTACACATTTTTAGTCCAATGTCCAATCAAATAATACTAAAACATAACAAAATTTGAGAACATGCACTTTATGAAGATATCAATGATACTGATGCTGCCTCAAATTCTACCATTAAAAGTGAAACCCATTGATATATTAAACTATTTAGTAAAATATTGATTAAAATAAAACATAATGTAATTCCAATCTAGAATACAAATGCTTATATCAATAAAACTAATTTATCGTGGATTATTAACAAATGAAATATTCAAAGCTGCTCATTTCTTTTTCGTAAACACAAAAAATGAACAAAATTCTGAAATTGACCTACTAGTGTAACCTTGATGGATGAGTATAAATTTAGATAGATTGAGATTTGTTCTTAAAAAATTGAGGGATCTTTCAATTCAATGAGATAAATTGATTGAGATTTGAAAAACGGGCTTTTGCATTGAATTTGTACCCCTAATTCCATTTTGAGATAAAGGGTGGGAATATACCCCCCCTCAAGGTAATGTATATGCACTGACTTTATTACTAGTTCACGAAGTAAACGTATCCATGGAGAGTCGCACTTAAGTCTTCTGGATTCCTTCGTAAACTCGTAGTAAGGGTAGTTATATACGAAAAGAAGACTGCAAAAGAATGTCATCAACAAACGAATGCACGTTACATTAAGAGACTGTGCAATATTTACCAGAGAGGGGGTGGGATATTTGGTAGGGGGACAGGTACTTTTTTCAAGGTGCAAAGTAGGAGGACCGCTGCTGAAATCACTCCTCGACATAAGCCAATCTGTACAAATCAATCACGCGAATATTTATGGGAGGGGACGCAGACTTTTTTATGAATAGAGGTCATGGGACATCAGTTTTTTTTTCGTCGTATCAGCAGGGGACAAGACCTTTTTTCAAACTAGTTTTTCTATATGCACCTGTCCCCCTGTCTGTATGTGAGTAGCATAAGCAAATATAATGTATGATATTATATGATATTGTTTGAAAATAAGTTGTCTGGATGAGGCATATGAAAGCTTCATTTACGCTCATAATATGGGTGTGGCTAATTAGAAATATAAAAGTAGTATGGATATGCAAGTATTCACTTGCAGCGGTCAGACAAGTATAGACATTGAAACCTATATACGTTTGCCCATGTTTAACATCTATTCCACCTCACAATACCACTACGTGCATTATTGTTAAAGTATCAAGTAATGGGCCATCAAAACACAAACATGAAATTATGGCATAATGCATTCGTTTTGCAATATATTCATCCCCGGCATTCAACAGGTCACAAAACAGACAACAATGTTTGATTGCCACTATTGTTTGTACTCGTGTGACACCAGTTTGCAATATTTTTACGAACATTTATTTTTAAAAAAGAAACATAAAGACTACAGCACACCGCATAAGCTGTTAGATGTGTAAACTATGAGCGTCTTGTATATTGATGTCTGAATATGACACGGTGACAACGTTGATATCCTTTTCATCTGCGTTGCTGTCATTTACAGATTTAAAACGCACGCCTTGATAGCACCCAACAGCCTGAGCCACACCATACAGCACGAGTGTGGCCACGGCGCAGCCAGCACCTATGTACATGATAGCATTAAGGTCTCCAGACTTGAAGATGCTACCATAGACCTGGTTGAAGAGGATCCCACCCATACTTCCCCCAAATGCGATAATGAAGAAGGCCGTGGCTGTGAGGGTGATGTATTGGTCGGTCCAGGAGTATGCGCCGGGCCACAGCGGGGACCCAAAGAAGCCGATGAAAGAGCAGCAAACCACAAAGAATACTTTATCGGTGGTGCCCCATACGGCTAAGAGAAACGAGAAGAGGGTGACCATGGCGAGCTCGGACCCGAGCAGCACTTGGATTGAGAGGAGCCTGGCAGCACCGATGGAGGCGAGCCGGCCCAACATGTAGCAGCCGTTGTAGATGCCGTCCACTAGGGCAGCGTCTTGTCGGCTGAAGCCCAAGTCGCTGTCCACGGCATACGTCAGCAGATACGTCTGTAATGTGATTTCCCGACCGGTGGATAGGAAAAAGAACAGTGCAATGAACGTGAGGAAGAACGCTGCAAACAAATGCGAGCCGTATGCACATGCGTCGAGATTGAACACTTTTCGCAATGATGTCATGCATGACTGGCCATTGCCGCGTCTGATGCTTGCCATGATGTCATTGCTGGGTCTAAGGCGATGAGCCAGCATCAGCACAGCGGACGTGGCGAGCATCATAGCGCCCACAATGCAATATGGAATCTCTATTCTAGAGCTGTCTGGGAACCTCGAACTGCTATACACGACAGGTTCAAAGCTTGGCGGACATGTTACCAGAGGCTGCTCAGTACAGTTACTAGAAGAGGAAGAGTCATCCTTCGATAGGAACGGTCTGGCAAGGAAAGGACCGATGGTGGAGCCCACGCCGTAGCCGAGGTGTATGGCGTACAGCGGGGCGCTGGACTTGGCGCCCCACAGGCGGAGGATGACCACGTTGCCCGTTGTGTCCACGGCCATGAGGCAGAAGAACACGATGCACACGCTAGCAAAGTAGGCGGCGTAACTCAGCAGGTATTTGGATGCGACGTTGACGACGGCGGCAAGAGCCAGGTAGCCAGCCATGATGGCAAGTGCGTGGTCGCCTCTCACGTCGAGGAGCACTCCATTGACGAGGCTGCTGGCCAGCGAGACGAAGCCGGCGGCCGAGAAGATGTCGGCCATCTTGTCGGTGGTGGTGTTCAGGCGGTCCCGCTGATCTGGCAGGGTGGTGCCCAGCAGAGAGCCTACTAATCCCTGCAACAGCAAGAATGACAAACCTAAGTGTGCATGGTCATATGTGGGCTGGGGGTCATTATTATATTTCACGGGTTCATACATAAAATATCAACAATATCTATGCATAGATATATTGGAAATTAACTGACTGGGTTTTGAGTATTGGTATAGACTTGGTGAAAGAATCTTCTGATATCAATATCTATCCATTTTGCGTGACATATAATTAAAATTAGGACATATACATTCAATTGCCTTAAAAATGACCTTTCTTTTTTCATAATATTTAGGACAAACTATTAAAGCATGGAACTCATCCTCAATGTGTGCCTTTTTATTTATGAGACAGTGAGAACAAATTCTCTCATTCCGGTCAAGAGGTGGCCTAATATATCGTCCTCTTTCAATAAATAACTTATGTGCACTGATTCTTAATTCAGTAACAGCAGATCGATCATCCCTACTTTTAACATCATCTAAATAATTTTCATAACAAAAGTTTTGCATAATTTTACGATATGTACATAGTTTACCATGTAATGGGTTTATATTATTACCATGGACCTCTTTCTTCGACATATTAACATACAAATATTTCAAACTCTTTGCTACTACCGGAATATCTTTTACCTGTAGATTATGTAATTGTAAACCCGGGGAAGCTTTAAGTGCACACTGCATCAACTTTAACCATTTACATTGTCTGGATTTAGTTTCTACCATAACACACTGTAATAAAGGTTGTTTTTGACCTATTTTCTTTCACATGTATATAGAATTTTAACGAATGTGGTATAATATCAATCATAATAGGAGATCTACCTAATTCACCACTCACCGCCACATTGCAGCTTTTGTTATTAACACCAAGTGCAATTTTACAATACTTAACATGAACCTTCTCTATAGGAGCTTTCTTAAATTGCAAGATTAGGCTCCTAAATCACATTCTCTATTTCTGATATTTAACGCGAATTCTATCCATGCTTCACATCCATGCATACAAACTGGTTTAATAGGCCTTACACTATAGCCTGATAGAATTGACTGAGTTATAAATATGGCTTTTAAAGCCCTGTGACGCATATCCAGTTGTGCGTTTAACATCTTACCATCTGAACTTAACATAACACCTAAATATGAGTATTTATCTGCAATTTCTAAGAGATTGTCGTCAATTTTAAATAATTCATTATTAATTGAATTAGATGAATTTACAACCATTATCTTAGTTTTTTTAACATTGACTTTAAAATGCAATTTAGTACAATAATTTTCTAGTTCAGACAATCTCTTCTGCAAACCTGGGGCTGTATGTGACAAAATGACAAGGTCATCTGCATACATCAAGCACCCAACGGGTTGGTTATGTAGGGCTGGAGTATGGTGATCATTTAAGATACAATCAGGAATATCATTGACAAATATATTGAATAGATTTGGACTCATAACATCTCCCTGTCGAACACCTTTATATCCATTAAAATAGCCAGATAAAATACCATTTGTTTTTACACACATCCTATTAACTTAGTAAATACATTGTATTAAACTTTTTAACAATTTTAATATCAACCCCTTATCCCATACGCTGTCATATGCTTTTTCAAAATCTACAAAGCACATATATAGTGATTTCTTTACTCTCTTATTTCTAAATTTATCCATCAGAGTTTTTATTACAAAAATATGATCAGTAGTTCTAGACCCCTTTTTAAAACCTATTTGATGGGGCTTGATGGTACCATTGATTTTTAAATAATTCTTCAGTCACGGGTTAAGAACAATACTAAATAATTTACTCATACAGGAAGTGATGGTCAGACCTCTGTAGTTATTCGGATCATACCTGTCAGGCTGTCACCTTTCTTAAATAGAATGCTAACAATGCCAACTCTCCATAAGTTGAGATAGACTGCATTATTATACATAAAATTAAAAACATTTTCATACCATCCTATACAATATTTCATGGAACATTTTATTACTTCTGTGTGTATACTGTCAATACCACATGCCTTGTTATCTTTTGGGTAATTTTGTAATCAAGGGAGTTAAAGTAAGGTTCACTAAATAAGGTTTTTATTTCTTCTGATATGTCCACATATTTATTGTTATTAATGCTGAATAAGTTTTGATAGTGTGTTACCCACTCATCATTAGTAATAGTACTACAATCATGTTCATCCCCTTTACGAAGAGAATTTAACAGTTACCAATAAGCTTGGGGATTTTCTTTCTCTAAATTCTCCAGCTTATCCAGCATAGATCGTTGATATCTACTCTTACTAGATTTACACATTCTTTGTACTGCTTTTTCATTACAAAAAACCTTTCTTGTATTTGTCTATCAAATGGATCATTTGTTAGTAATCTTCCTAATATTTTTAAGTCTTTACGAAGTGCTACACACACATCGTCATACCTTGGCTTGTTTACTTAACGTTTTTTCCTTGCTTTCTTAAAACGGTATGTTTTCACTCCTGATCAACATTGTCAATATTCAAGGGTATACCAGTGATTCTATTCAGAGTTGCCACATTTTGTTCAATGTAATTAACAAACAATTTTCAGTAGCTTGATTCCACTTATATCTAGGTGGAGCTGTAAGTTCCCCACGACTATCACACTCCTTTCTAGACTGTCTAGACCTAATATAAAGACCAATGGGACAGTGATCAGAGCTATCCTCTAGATAACCATGAACTGTAAATAGTGTAACATATTTCAGTAATGACCGATCTACAATAGCATAGTTGATTGCACTACACCCTATATATTTAAAACACGTACATTTGCCAGTTATATCTCCTAGAGTCCGGCCATTTAAAATTCTTAGCTGTGTAGTGATACACAAATCAATGAGTTTTTCCCATATTCATTCACGGTTTTATCAGTGTTCATTCTAGTCATTAAGCAATCGTCTGGATTAACCATATTATTGAATGGGTGGAAATCATCAGAAACATTCATCATATAATCTTTTACCCTATGTGTTCTTGCATTCATGTCACCCATGATGATGCATCTTCCAGCATTCTGGAATTTCATACGTTCATTTTCTAAGGTTTCCCATGTTGATAAGTCTGAGTTATTAGATTTTGAATAAGAGGAGTTTGATGGGCTAATATACACAAATGCAACAAACAAGTCATGGATGATTTTTCCAGGTAAGGATTAGCCAAGACATTATGTGATCTTGATCGAAGCTTCTCCATTACAAATGAACAGTGCCACATGCTCAAACGGGAAAATACCCAACTACAGCTGCTCTGAAAAAAGATTGCTGTTCTAAAATAGAAGCCATGTGCTTTAGTTAATGACGTCACGTTTGCAAAACTTTTAGCAAGATTTGCAGCATGCAGAAGCTTTTAGAATAGGCCTTCATGTCAGATCATTTATAGGCCTTGTGATAGGCTACGACTATATATAGTATATACGCAGTGTATAGCTGTGATACAGCCGCTTTAATATTCGTGAAACTTGCTTTTAAAATCCGACTAAGATGTTGGATGTAAGTCTAATTCAAAGAGATTTTTCCTCTTAAAAAACAATTCTGGGCCCACGGGTTGATATGAACATGGACTTCAAAAGTCAGTTTGAGTGATCAAGCCTTAAAAACCGACGATGGTCACACTGTTGTGCGCTGAGGAATTGAGGAATTTTGAACCGTTCAAAACTTGTTATCACGCCAAACATTCCTCCGACGCACAACTACACAGGCTCCATGTAATGTGAGATACACTGACCAAATGCGTAGATCACGGATGGTCCACTGATGCATCACGTAAGCATGCGTTTACGTGATATTTTAAGCCTGTGTGAGTGTGCCCAAGCTAGGTGAGTACGTCAATGAACTTTTTTTTATAATACCAGAGATACTAAGTTTAATAGTACCCGTGACGTGAGGGAAAATATGGCCCAAATTTTATCTGAATTCTGATTTTTAAAAAGATCATAGCCTACGAACTTATCGTCTGTATAGTCTTAATAACCAATAAATCTCAATCGGGGTTTTGGCATAATCATAAGCTTACCTCACAAATCCAGTTGACAAACAAAATAAACGTGACCACCAGTTGATATCTCTTGAACTCTTTTGTTTTTCTTTCATTATTGTTATCACCAGCAACAGTTTCAGTTTTATCTTGTGTTGCATTGACGTCGACATTGTCCGTTACGACTGCAGATCCGAAGTGTACCATCTTGTATCAGTTGTTTTATTGAACAGCGACTTTATTTGTTGAGTTTGGAGTGAAAAGGATTCTTGACAAGCTGATTTCCACGTTGAAAGCTGATTATTTCGGTGAGTTAGTAAGAACGTACAGCATACCCGGTACATGAAACACACACAAATGCACGAGCATTTGCCTCTGGTTGATGGTCCCGAGTAAAGTGATAACTTCAACCAAGTAGGATCAAGGTATACATGTACGTCACTGTTATCAGTAATAGAAGGAACCTGTCAAGGTGGACAAATAATATATACATATTTGTATAGCACAACCATCCAAAATTATAAATGTTCGAGTGCGCTGCATAGAGGAAATGTCCTCAGCCCTCGGTAAACAAATGCGTTTTTAACATGGATTTAAATTCGTCCAGATTGTCTAGTTGTCTAATATGGAGCAGAAGTCTGTTCCACAACAGCGGTGCCGCTTTGCTGAATGCTCGGTACCCATAGGACTTGAGCCGAGTGGCAGGTACCTGTAGAAACCTCTGAGATGATGACCTGAGAGAGCGACCTGGTTTGTGTTGCCCAATAAGTTCTTTGAGATATGGAGGTGCAAGGTTGTGAAGGCACTTATAAGTCAATGTTAATATTTTATACTGAGCTCTTGCTCTATATAGACAGGGCACATGTAAATTAAGAAGAGAAATTTGAGAAGGAGTCTGTTTACTCGAAACATGTAAATAAATAAAGATATGTAAAGTTTTGATCGTTTTTTTTGGAATAATTATCGACAGCAAAATAATGAAAACAAAGAGAAAATAACATGAATCCATATGCTGTATACCAAGTTACTAGAATACTTTATAAAACTATTTTCTAGAGTCTGCCATCTACAATCTGTACTACTATTACCATGCTCAAGCAAAACACGGTCGTTGTGAGGTGCCGTTTTGTTCAACATGTTAAAAACTGTTTATCTGCTTTTAAACAAAATATATTTGGAAACAAAATACACTTTTGTTCTTATTTTTTTATTTTTTATAAAATGTAATCTCATGTTGGGATGCATTTTTGTAAGTTTTCTGCTATGAATTTCTCGAATTAACACTGAAATGAATAAGTATGACACATAAAATAGTCTACGTAGGAGACGGGCCAGCTAGTCTTAAATTAATAGTATTCATGTTTATATTTCGTAGGCAACTTAATTGTAAAGGAATAGCAAATAATATTATGTAGAAAGTATTTAAAACAATTGATAATACAATCAGAGAGCGCGTTGTATGCGCAGTACGCAAGACCTTAATTCTTCCCTTTTTGGGACAATGTTACACTTTTATCATTTTGTTGTTACAGATTATCACGAGCATACAACTATGAAATGCTTGCATTCATAAACAAAAGCGTGAATACCCACTGTTTTTTTCTCCCCACCAAGCCCTAAACATACAAAACTTCTATTATCATGTATACCAGTGTACCAGCTCTGCCTGGTAGAGATCGATAACGATCGTAACTTAACCACAAAAAATACTAAAATAGTATATCAATCAGGGACGGATCCAGCGGGGGGGGGGCTCGGGGGGCAGTAGCCCCCCCCGCCTGCCATATTAGCCTTAACGCCCCCGCCCCTACAATTTAGCCCCCCCCCCCCTTTTCCCCCACCAAAATACTTCATTTTCATGGTGTTTTCATGAAATCCCGTAAGTGAGCCCCCCTCCTTTCCTTATGTTTTCCTTATGTCCCTTTTCCAAAAACCTGGATCTGCCCCCACGCAAGGACAAATCCGCCCGCCCCCCGCTCTCCAAATTTGAAAAGTAGCCGACCACCCTCCCCACCCCCCGCTCTCAAAATTTGAAAATTAGCCCCCCCGGTCTCAAATTTCTGAATCCGTCCCTGAATCAATCATGACTGCCTAGCACCTGATGTGATATCACAGAAAACGTACAAGGCCCTTTGCATTTAGAACCACAATCTTCATATAACATTAGAACATGTATAACATACAATTAAATATTGTAGTCCCGAGCACCAATGAGATCACTTGCTTATGTGGAAGAATGCATCTAGGCATCTGGCTGTTGTGAATATGTAATACCCATCTAATAAGCTTTGTTTCATTGCTATGTAGTGTAAAAATTGAAAATTCATATTTAATTGTTTTGCAGACGAACACGACAGCGAACATCAAATATGCATGGTCATGATGGGGCTCACGATGGGAAATTCACAGTCTAGTTAAATCAGAAGTAGCTTGAATTAACAGCTTTGTAATTAATCTATAATAGCAATAGTGTAGCCTTTGCACCTTAAAACTATATTATAAGATACAAGCATATTTGTTTTGTAGAAAAGATAGTATTATGTATTTGTAAATATATGAATTTGGGGTTCACATTATCCTTGTCATTTTACTGACTTCAGCCCATCACAATATTTACATTTTATTTACACTTTCGGAATGTTTGCTCTAATACTATCCTATTTTGTCAATTTTCTCAAATAGAAAAGTACTTTTCATATACAAAATATTATTCTAATTATCACGCGAGTACTCATAAGCCTTTCCTGAACATTATCTATGCACTATTACAGTAATAGGTCGGTTCTCAAAATATTTACAAAATGTATAGAATTTAACATAATATGTACTAAAAAGAAGTAGCAACTAATAAAATTATAAAACTTTACAAAAGCCCCATTTGGAGCCCCAATAATACATTATTCATGACAATACACGCATGTGCAATCATGCCTATCATGATTGCCTAACGCCCAATGTAATATCGCAGAAAAAGTGCAAGGCCCTTTGTATTTAGTATCACAATCTTCATATAATATTGGAAGAACATGTATAACATACAATTAAATATTTGAAGTCCCGAACACCAATGAGATCACTTGCTTAGGCGAAAGAATACACAACAGATTTTTACATACATCAGCGATTATGAGTATTGATTGTTAAGAACCATTTGTACACAGCCGGCTCCACGTGAAACTGCTCCTATTTACGGTCTCCGCTGCATTCAAGGCCTGAAATAGATGACATAGATCTAGAAGCTGTTGAGTAGACCTGCATATAATATGCACAAAAAAAGCTAAAGCAAGCCAGTCACACTGTGTATGGCCTGCATCTATGTCACCATACTGCAAGTCTGTTCGTATGGCCGCCCGACCGTCCGATTATCTCCTTCTCAGGAAAAATAAAACACGTATATATCATGTATTGTGGCAACCTCCAAACCGAGGCTCCTTGGAAAGGAGCAATTTGTCCGTCTCGCTGAAAGACTCTAGAGGACGTTATGATTCCCTGTTGGAGGTTGGTATTGTGGTTCTTGTATGTAAGTCAATCTCTGTGTAAAGATTGACACGATTTGATAAAAAGCTTTTGCTATAGGCCTATATATATTTTTTCTTTGTTACGTCTTAAATTGAGAGTAGCCTTACACACCTTGACCACGGAGGCATATATGTTGTGAAACCGTGTGGCTGGTAGGTCTTTTCTAGGTAACGTGAACACACTGCGGGTGCCATGTAATAGTTTGGCACCGGAATGTACCAGCTGCTGGCACAGCTCGGCTGAAGTGGGTGACTTCACCAACGCAGCAGCAGCTGCTGCATCTGGCGGGGAACTTGTCGATCGCGAGCAGCTGTCACAAAAGTCGGTCACAAAGTTCCACGATACAGGCACAATGTATGCGAGCTCTGAAACAGGCAACCGCCAGGGGTCACTTTGGTGGACCACTACATGGTCATTACATGAAGATTGAATTCTTGCTTGTGTGTAATTCATTATCGGAGAATGCGTCTGGAAATGGTGATTTGATACAGTAGAGCCTGGTTGAACGAGGCTGGTGTCTTTGCAATGCTGTGGTCACGTGGCAAAGCGACTCTTTTTGGATTCAAGATGGTTGATGCATGACATTAGTCCACATACCTGGGTGAAAGTGCAGGATGACATTCAATAGACACTGGTCTCCGAAGCGCAGAAGGTGTTTGTACTTTTCATGGTATTTCTGCAGAAGCTGGGTCCAGCCGGCGACTCGGAGCCTTTCCAAGTCCAAAAGCAGCACGCCCGAGTTAACTCCTGCAGCAATAACAACAGCATAGACTAGTAATGATAACCTTTGATTGTGCTAAAGAGCAGCCGTGATACAGCATTTGCGGACACGTTTATCCGTCAATGCGTAAAGCTCCTCTTATACAGAATGTTTGATATATGGTAATGGTTCATAATGCTATCACCGGAAGTAAGAATATTTGTGTTTGGTAACTCACTTGCCACCCTTATACTGTTTAAAAATATGCCCTGATTGCACGTCTCACACCAGCATGGGGTGGGTGAGATGGTCTGGTCGAGCCAAGAAGGACTTGTTGTGTGCTGCCACACTTTTGATATGTGTATGGAATACTCTCCGCACGTCTACAAACGTACACTTTACACAAAGCAGGTAGTTTATTGCGTATCATAACGTATATCATAATAACCTTAGTTGCAGTTGTATAGCCATGAGGCCCAGGACGCCATGCTGGACTCTTATTTCATCATTTTAACCAGATACAGGACTCTGTGTAACTGAGTGATCACGTTCTATGACATATTTGACCTGCAGCCTACCCCTTCTGAGAAATCCTGGATCTGCCCCTGTATGATACCTGTAGGCCCTATCCTAAGTAAATTGGTGGACAAACAAGGAATGATGATTCAGTATTATCTGTTTAATTCCCCCGATTATTTTCTTCTTCTATATGTAATGTACCCGAAATGATTGGATAAGTCGCGGATGTGTAGGTGTTTGCCATTACCAGATCCATGTATTAATTTTTTTTTTTTTTTTTATTTATTTTTTTTTTTTTTAAAGCTGGATGGGGGGCGCCAATATGGTATCTGAAGTGTACTCTCGATCGATTGTGGAACTGCCGAGAACCCCGTGAACATGAAACATATTTGTGGCAAAAGCGGGAGTTGGTGATTAGGATCGGAGGGTAGTACAACTGACATAATGTCAGCCCAGTAGAAAATGTTTGGACAGAAGTTATTAATTGATGTTTTACACGCCCAGTTTCGTTTACACATAGCCAACCGAGATAGAAGAGGTTTGGTTCTTTCTGTAATTCTCATGTGTGGCTGTCATTCAATTGGTTTTGTTATAGTCAAAGCCTTGAACGTATAACTGGGAGGTTCACAGTTTTAAGACAGTGTTTGTGATGAATGTTCTGGAGAGAGTATACTAGTAATCATTTTCTCATTATATAAACATTAACAAAATATCTGTCGGTACTCAAAATGTAATAGCCAATTCATTCACGGTAAAGAATTGACTTGAACATTACTGGCCATAACTTTGAAATTGATACTTTGATCTATTAAAGCCCATTTTTCACCGGCTCTTCAGCTACGCACTTAAAATAAATTCACTGCCTTAAGTGTTGTTAGTTTTAGTATTTTTTTTATAAATAGATCTAGATAACCACATATTTGAAAGACGTGCACTGACACTCTTAATAAGCAGTCTGATAAGTAGTGCCAGCTGGCATTGTACGTGTAATATTCTCCTCGGCCACAACCACAACCAAATCTGCCTCTCCATGGTCTTGTTTTATGTACATCTTCAATAAGATAGGAGAATGTCACAGTACGTAGCAGCTTGAAATTTACTCACCCCATGGTTGGAGGTACGGCAGGTCGGCAAATTGGTGATAGGAGTTGGGCCCCACATCCTTCCACGTGACGCCGATCGCCGTCGGGCTGCGTCGGGCGCGCATCTCCGCACGCAGCTTCCAGAGCTCAGCCAGCGACGACAGGACCAAGGTGTCGGCGTCCACGTAGATAGTCCAGTTTCGGGCAGCCGGCAGAATCTCCTACAGCACCACATCACTTCTCAATCATCAAGTCAACAGGCGATTGTGCTGCTGAGGTCACTATATACATGTAGCAACATACTTTCTCTAAAATTACTTGTAGATGTTTTATTGACTTGACGTTTCCCTCAGTTTTTACGGCTTGATCACTCAGACTACCTGGGCTATCACAAGTCCTTGTTCATACCAACACACACACACACACACACACACACACACACACACACACACACACACACACACACACACACACACACACACACACACACACACACACACACACACACACACACACACACACACACACACACACACACACACACACACACACACACACACACGCACGCACGCACGCACGCACGCAAGCACGCACGCACGCACGCACACACACACACACACACATATATATGGCCGTGAGATATGACGATGTTTCCTTCGCTGAATTACTACATGTAGAGACCTGCTTGCTACGCAATTGAGACAGAACAACTTAAACTTTTAAACTTTGTAATGGACCCATAATCACGGAAACAATTGAAAGACAAAACTATGAAATATATTGATTGTTCCAGGCCTCTGTATAGTAGTATGCATATGGAGGCTCTGTACACTACAGAGGGCTGGGACAATCACTATATATTTTCTAGTATTTCTTTTAAATTGCTCCCGTGCCCACAACCATTGGAACTTCATGGCAATAGCATTGTCTTATTCTGTTTGCAGCCATTGCCATCTTTTGTTCGCATAATAGTTAACGTAACCAGTAATCGGCCTCTGTAGTGAAAAATACAATTGTTCTCTCTTCAAATGACGTGGAATAGTGCAGTAAATTGAATCACAATCTGTAAACAACAGTCCTCCAAGATCATAACATATTTTCATATAGACTTTACCTAAAGGCCACAACAGGACAATTACAAAGATTATTTAAGGTCAGTGTGATGAATAGCTAAAGTTGCCTTCCAGTTTCCGGCCCTTGCAGATTTTAGTTTATGACCTTCATACAATCTACTAAAATCAATATGATTTCTTAATATTTTGTTCTGGATGAACATGAAAAGCGAAGAACTCTAAGCTGTTTATGTTTGATACTGACAATTGGAAGACTTTATCTAAAAATTCGTGTTTTTCATGTATTTGGTGGGTATGGATTGGTCATTTGGTCGATGCACGCATATGAGAAATGATCAATTGATGATCATTAAGTGGGGCAATGACCTGGTGTAAATTGTAAAGTCGTGAGAGCAAGACTTGGATCAGGACTATAAATCACCACGTTTACATTTACATTTCAACTTCTTGGGATGGGGTTTGCAGATGGGGCTGATTCAAGATTTGATACAATTATTATACGAACTGCGTGTATTACACTTATGTTGCTAACACCCTGCTCCCTGTCACACACGCACTCTGACACACACGAGCGCACGCACGCACGCATGCGCGCGCACGCGCACGCGCACACACACACACACACACACACACACACACACACACACACACACACACACACACACACACACACACACAACAGTCACTATATTGAGACCCGTGCATCTTCATTTGTGCCTTGCATAAGTTTAGGTTCATTTATTGTGAGGACACAGATTAGTTAACTAATCTGTGGTGAGGATTGCAAACATGATAACAAGTTTCTTATTCGAAAATGTAGGGGGGCGGATTACTGAAAGATGGGGAGGGGGCGGAATATGAAATCATGGTTAAAATTAATACAGTAAGTTCTTCATATCAACAGCTATCACAATTTACATATATCTCAATATTTCGACAACAATGCCTGTCTTTCTCAAGAGTGTGGAGTCATAATGCAAACACTATAACTCGAGTTGTATGTTGAGTTATAGTTACAATGTTTGCATTATGACTCCAACCTCTCGAGAAAGACAGACATTCATGACATTGTTGTCGAAATATTGAGATATAAATTATTTTTCAATAAGATACTACTTATGTATGTGAATTCGTTTACCGAGTATGCTTGTATTCAGCTTTTTATGACGTAATTTCAGTTACCCTACCACATAAATAGATGTGGCGTTTCAATTTAGGAACATCAAAACATTATGACGAGGCGCGATTATTTGTCAAACTGTAAGCCGTCGTAGTTGGCATATATACATACGTGAGCAAAGAGCCTGAGGCTGGCACACGGGCGGAACAGCTTGTGCCACTGTTGAGAGGGGAACACCGCCTCATGCACGCCGATTGTTACGTGCGGGAAGGACTTCGTCACAGATTCGAGCTGAAAAACGTTGCACAGCTGATATAGTAGTGTAAGCATTAACTGAGTCTACGCCTCCGGATCCAGGTACTAATTGAGGCACTCATGGGGCTGTCTCGATGTGTCTTTGCTCGTGAGATTGTAAACCTGATCCAAGTTTTCTCCGGGTGGACTTCGCACTGGTGCTGGTGACGACAGGCCGGGGCGACGGCTGCTGCTGCTCTGGTTGAAACGGATAAGATCTGGAACAGATTAAATCCTCCTCCCTTCCCATTCTTTCCCCTGTCCCACATCTCTCACACCAGCTCCCGTCACTATACAGGTCTGGGAAAGATTAAATACACCCCCATCACCTTCCTCCCACAGTCAAATATGACAGCCATACACACACTACATGTATGTGACAATGCTTGATTCCTCTAATATCCCTCCCTCCAGCAACTCCTACCCCTGGTAAACACGTGCAGACCATTATAAATGTGCATCTCAATCACCCCCTTTCTGCTGTGGCTAGGGTTGAAATTGATGAGATCTGGAACATCCATGTCCGCCCCCACCCCCACCCCCCACCCCCCCGCCATATGGACACGCACACCCTTTCTGCCTACACCTTTCTCAAAACAGGTACGGAGCAGATAAAATGCGTCTCCATCACCATCACCACCCTTCTCAGCTCCCTCGTTGTACGACTGTACGCGTGACGTGCAACGTACGTTTGACATATACAAACGTTTAACGTATTACGTACCTTTAACAAACATGGCCTTGTAAGCAACCTTTCTATAAAAAAATCTTTTTTCTTGTTTTTATCATTGAAACCAATTTCTTTGGTTTGAAATGTAACGACCACCAAGCTGTCCTGATTGTACATACATAATGTGGAGTGTGTACGTCTTGTGGTTAAAAAGCCTTTTGTGACACAAAAAATCGCCTCTTCCTTTATATATAGACTCTATAGATAAAGTAGGAGGCACCTAACTCAAAGTATGGGGGAATTAGTGATTGGTTTCAATTATCTGTAGTGATAATCATTAGATTTGTTGAGTAATTACAGTATTTTCAGAACTTTCTACGTTTTACTACTTAGTTTAAAGGATAAAATGTAAACCCCACTCAATATAGGAATTGCAGTGTTTTCAGAAAATTATTCTAATACTTGTTATGCAATGTACGGTATTATGTTCTCGGATAACGAGTAATTTCTGGAAATTACGCGTACGTGATAAAAAAAAACGGTGGAGTTCAATGAAGGTTTCTATATATACTGTGGTCCTTATACATGGGCAGTAATGTACATCTACTGCAGTTTTTTTTAAGAAAAGGAATATACATGTGTATGATCATAATCTGTGTAAAGCTTGAAAATATGCTGGAAAATTTTAACAAGCAGAACATACGTGTTGCTTTGTAGGTTCTGTTAATGATTTTTAGCCCGCAAGAAGCCCACGATGCAATATTTTTTAAGATTAAAACTTGCACCCAAATGAGAATTTAAAGAACCCTCACCCACAAGCCAACTGCACCTGCAGGAACAGGTGATAATTTAGCCTGTAGTCTGCAAATTCGCGGGTGGAAATGTGGGGCACGAGGGTTGCAGGGGTCCCGTCCGTGCAGGAATCTGGTCATGTAGTAGGTCATATATTGATAAACCCCAGTCCACAAAAAATGCCACGTTAATGTGAATCATTTACATACTGACTACATGTACGCGAGTCCGTACCTTTAGGGATTCTGCTATTGATACAGGACTAATTATGTAATCGGGGGGGCTGTAATACTGATAAGCTTGGTACATATGTGGGTCGTGGTCAGTGCAATATGCTGTCAGTTGGATGTCGGTGGTCATTTTAATACGAAATATTACATTCTGTACCGTTAGTCCGGTACCACACACGGCATACAATATTGCATACAATATAAGCCTGTGTATCTTATAATAGAAAACACATAGTTATACCATAAATAATGTATCAAAGCTTTCAGGATGACAATATTATGTCGCATACATTTTGTCATCTTGATAGCTTTGATGCATTATTTATGGTATAACTATGTGGGTTTTTTTTATTATGAAATGCATAACAGTTATATAACAGACCAATTCCATGCTATCGAAGCAATTGGCACTTCTTAATTAAACTCCTTCGAGATTCCCGTCTGAGCATTCAATGTATTCTATTATGCATGGTTGAAGAAGACAAATACTATATCTTAATTATTAAGGTCCATTTAATTTGTGCAACCAATGCAATCAATGCATTAGTATAATGACAGTGATAATTAGTGATAATGACAGTAATGGAATGTGTCGAGAAATGATGCATATTGAGTAAAAAAAAAAGAAGTGCAAAAAATAGGATAGATGAACTCTATTGATTTAGGATGTACGCACATGTATTATTAATTATTTACAATCCTGAAGGCCTAACATTGTTTGGTCTTAATAACGCCTGTGGTCGGTTCATGGGAATCTCTTTCACACTGCACATGCAGGGGAATATCAGTATCAAGACCATCTAGGGGCTAGCGCCAACAGAGAGGTGGTCTTTTCCTCACAGATTGTTGGTAAGGCCATGGCCTTATGGCCTTAGATCCCTAGTCGTTAGGTACAGGGCAGATAGAGGACTTGGCTGGAATGTGTGAAGTCAGACTTGAAGAATTGTAACCTCCTTAAATACAGATCCATTTGATACAGACAAGTGGAGGGCTGGTGTGGCACACAGCCTGCTGCTGCCTAGGGACGGTGCAATATTTACCAGGGCGGGGGGACCAGTGCATTTGGTAGGGGGACGTACTTTTTTCATGGGACATCAGTTTTTTTCATCACATCAGCAGGATACAAGATCTTTCTTCAGACATGTTTTTCGATATGCACCGCCCCCCCCCCTCTCCCTCTGCCTGTTAAATATTGCACCGTCCCCTACCTCACAAACTGGCACACAGCAGTTGACAAATAAACCACTGGATGTAGTAGTAGTAATAGCAGTAATACTTTGTATAATCACGTGCTTGCAAAAACAATTATATAGATTTATTTAATAGGCTCATATGGGGTTTCTTCAATTTGGAGCTCATATTGATTTTAGTGCCTACTATGGTGACAGTATTACCAAGGATAGTATATTGATCAATATAGTATCCTTGGTATTATTACCTAAGAAATAACTTTCAAGTACAAATACTACTCATAAAATTGATTATTATGTATACACCATTCTATCATTCCGTGCAAAAATCTCCGCCAATAACCCACGCTGATTGGTCAATCAGCGTGCTCAATTTTGCGATGGAAAACACGCTCCAGAGCGCGCGGACGGCGCTAGTCTAAACTCCTCACATTATCAATACAGCCGCTGACATCGCAAGGCGTGTTCTGTGTAGCGGAGAGCAGAAGTTTAGACTAACGCCGTAGTAGTGGTCTCCGCGTGCTCAAAACAAACGAAATTGACTTGCAATGAGAATGTTATAATATGATTTATCTTAAAATAAAATGGATTTTAGTCATGATAGAATGGTGATTGACCACTCGATCGTCTGATTTACCCGAACGACGTTATCACTCCAATCTCGTGGTCAATTCCTACAATACACCATTCATGAAATACATGATATTCATATATAGGTCATCTTGTCCGCATTCTTGGATTTTTCACACTCCGTTTAATAGTATTCGGGAAAAATGCAACCATCATTTTTTTTCTAATCAGTAGGTCAATACGATTCAGAAAATGTATGGTGTCGCTTAACACAGAATTCACACGGAAGTTACATAAGCCGATGGACTAATAGCTTTGATCACAGTTGGATGTATCGTGGATCAAGATAGAAAATTAAATTGAAACTCCTGTGCCTGATTCTCATAAACCCTGTAACTGCCCATTCCGATATGAGCCCCCGACCTTCCCAACTGACATGTTTGAGCTATTAAGGTGTGTCGGAACTTGATCGTGCACGGCCCATCTCATTATCCGAGCGCGGAATAAGCGCTAACGCGCTCACTTGCGTTCGTCACGCAAGACAAAGTTTGCGTACATCACATCCCCTGCGACTTACGCAATATTTGGGCGATTTTTCGCAGATATTTATGCAAGAGATCCCTTTCACCAAAATCGTCGCATCGCATATATCATTTGCGATGCGATACCATTTATGCGACGATCGCAAACATGTTTTGGCGTCAGTTTCACCAACCATGTCGCTGATTGTACAGCGCAACGCAGACGGCCGTTCCGTCACAAATTAATATCGCTACCACATGGAAACATTATGGTCAATTTTGGGGTTATAGATTGATTATAAGCAATTGGTATTACTATCAATATATGGCAAATTTTGAATGGGCATAACATAGGTTACTTAGTATTTTGCTACATATTATAGAATTATCACTTCTTAGCAGGAAACTAGCTAAGAATTACTACTGTTTTAAAGTTTCCCAATAATTGTCAATCACATTTTTGACAAGTTCCCTGTCGTTTTAACACGAAGTGACTTCTGAGTAGGCTAGTGAAATAGTAAGCACATGTACTTATTGTGAAGAGCATGTGAATGTTATAAGATATTTGCACTATCATCCAATTGTTTGCTAATTTCTGACTCACATACATGTAACTATTGCAGGTGGACTTCACGGGCGTGTCTGTGGTGTGGGTTGCGGGGTCCGTGGGAGGGGGGGGGGGGCGTCCTACTTCATACTGAAAAACAGTCTTAGGACTATTAGAGGAATGAATTAGCCGTCATTTGAGAGTTATTCAGAAAATAAATGACAATCCGTCATGCAGAGACACACTTATACAATGTTCTAATATAACGAGTAGCCGCAAACAATACGTCAATGTAATACAAACAGCAAGATGTATGGAATTAGACATTGACATGAAAGCCCATAATTGTGTATGTATTATAAAGACCTCATAATATATGTTGTATGATAATTTCACCTTTGGTGTCAGTGTTGGTAGAGGTTGAAGATACTCGGAAATTCAGACTTTTACCACACCATATCGTATGGCATATGTAAGCATTTACATTAGAATCGACTCTTGCGGAAATGCCCCCTCTACACCCCTTCCGGGGATGCTAGACCTACCAATTGTGAGATACACAAATAGAGATACACACATTAAAATTTACACTGTAGATATCTAGAGCTCAAGGTTGTGCGTTGTGGTGAATAAAGCTCTACATTCCATAATGTTGAGCTTTTGAGGATTGTGGGCAACAGTGCAAACATGTAAGTTTTTTTATGGCAGACACTTTAACACTAGTAATACCAATACGCGTGAAAGCTATAACTCAACACCATTCCAATAATTGCATGGATATGAACGTAAATATCGTCTGCAATGCTGTTTGCGCCACCTTTTTTCAACGCACCTATGCTGGTTTTGCGACGTAATTGGTACGAGCATTTTTGGTGAAACTGAATTATGCGACAAGATTAGTTTGCGTGCGATTGATCGCATATTGGTTGGTGTAAGTGGGCCTTGGTTCGGGCAAATATTTCAGTTGGACCTTGGGTGGTGGTTTTGTACTGCAGACGTGAACTTGAACCTTTTCATTCGCGGCCGGTTGTCAATGTATCTATACACAGTCACACAATAATATTAACTAGTAACTCGTCCAACTCGAATACCTACCACAAATCGCTCCTTTCGAGAAATCACCCTACTGAAATGTATAAATTACACTGCAGGCATTTTATATTTACCAGTACGTTAATAACCACCTCTTTTGACGCCTGCCTTTTCACCTTGATTTCCATACCTTGCAAATCATGGGCCTCAGCATCATGGGAGGGGGAGGGGTAGGGGGTATATAATGGTCTACTACTATGGCCGGTTACAAACACTATACCATACAGTATACACTATATATGACTCCCCCTCCCCTCCGACGATGCTGAGGCCCATGTTGCAAATAACCATTTGCTCACCTGGCGACTGACGTCCGTCATCTGCCCCTTCTCTGTGAAGGCGTCCACGTGGAGCGCCTGCTGGGTGAAATAGGCCGCCGACCTGACTGCCTCCACGCCATCCCGCCATCGCCCCCCGCACATCACCACTAGCAGATATACGGGGCCGTCCCATTCTTCCATAGTGCTGTTGCCGGTGCTGTTGCCGCCTGCCACCTTTACCATACAATGGTATTTCATACATTAGAAAAATTCACAAGACAGCACACGTTGTGTGTGCGTTGGGGGGCGGTAATAGTAGTGTGAAGGGGTACAAATTAGAATACACTAAGGAGAGCAACACATAGGAACACAAATTATTCTTGTAAATGGATGCATTTATCAACAAAAGAGTGTTGCAACACTAAACAAGAACTCAGACCTAATAAACACCTGTAGACACAGAAATAAATTCCTGCTGATGAACATTCGCTGAGTATAATTTAACATACAGGCAATATTTCAGTAATATAGTACCATTTGTCATGAGTCACGACCACAGAATTGTCTTGCTCATGATACAATGTCAGCAGGTATTCCCTGCATGCATCTCCCCAAGGACATAGCAAGTGTCTCCTATGGAAATCTCCGCAGAACGTCATGAGCTATGTGGTAATGGCTAATTCTATACATTACCTCAACAAATCATGCAGTAATCTCTATTATTAAAGTGTTTCTGCTGATCCATCTCTTGTATATATCAATGGTTTATTACATTTTTTGATAGTTGAAATTGTGTTGCATATAAAGGTAATTTGGAAGATTGTGGAATCGAACTCACGGCCTTCTGTCGATGAATCAGACCGGTCTTATATGTCATGGTTGGACGTGCTAACCACTACACTAATCCCCCATGACGAAGTAGACAAGTCTCTTGACTTGCCTGTATGCTTCCACGTCGCGCCGCCGACTGTCTGACACATCAGGCTATTTATAGCCTGAGTAGCCTTCCAGCCTCGAGCGCACGATGCACACACTGACTTCGTGTTGGGCATGTTGTGATCAACGCAGGATGCATTGTGTCTCTGAACCACTTTCTTTACAGACTCCCCCAACTCCCTTCTCCTCTACAACCAGCCCACAAGGCTGGTGACGATCTCACTTTCACAACAGCCCCTTAGCTGCAATCGGGTACCGTATTCAAGTTATCCCCAAGGGATCCGGGCACTACCCAGAGTCGCCATCACCTCGCTACTGGCTGCTTGGAGAGTGAGCTAAGGAGTTTCTATACAACGTCAGTGTTTCAGGGACACAGGGTCGTTAGATCCTTGACTCTCCCGGTACACTCAGCACGGCGAGATCCCGGCGCAATAGTGCTGTACAACTTTTCAGCTTATAGTGCCAACCTGCCTGGCGATCCTCCGGCGAAACCACGTCCCATAGCCAACCTACATTGACAGGGGGACCCGTAAGAATCCTCAGATCTAACTTTCCCATCACCAGATCACACATACCCAACTAACTGAGTTTGAAATTACCGGGCGGCAGCCCCCTCCCCCAGTGTCTTGCACACGGGGCCAGCCCACTGGACTAATGGACAATTTCACAGGGCAACTACCCGGTGGCTTCACCTAAAGCACCCGGGTCCTTGTCTTCCACCAATTGAAACGAAAGTCAGTGTTGCATGTAAAGGTAATTTGGAAGATCGTGGAATCGAGCTCACGGCCTTCCGTCCATGAATCAGACCGGTCTTATATGTCATGGTCGGACGTGCTAACCACTACACTACTCCCCCGTGACGAAGTAGACAAGTCTCTTGACTTGCCTATATGCTGCCACGTCGCGCCACCGACTGTCTGACACATCAGGCTATTTATAGCCTAAGTAGCCTTCCAGCCTCCAGCGCACGATGCACACACTGACTTCGTGTTGGGTATGTTGTGATCAAAAAGTTTTATATCTGCCATTAATGAGAGATAGCATTTTGAGGATATCCAATTTCTTCTTTAGTAGATTTTTAAAGTGAAGGAATGAAATTACGTTCTGATTAATTTTCATGTCATAAATATACTTCTTGGCAAAAAGAATTAAAGAGTTCATACTATTTAAAATTAAGTCATAATTATCGTTTGGTATGCCAAATATAATATCGCATACATTTAATTAAGTTAATGTTTATAGATGTAGCGTGTGTCCACCAGGCCAAGAGCGAGGTCCAAAATGGCTGTATGCTTATATATATATATATATATATATATATATATATATATATATATATATATATATATATATATATATATATATATATATATATATATATATATATATATATATATATATATATATATATATATATATATATATATATATATCATATACGAAACGGTACCGTCTGCAGATATTTATACTATGCTCCCTTACTTCATACTATGCTCCCTTACTTCGTGTTCGGTTGAGCACTCTCGAGGTGCTGCTTCGCCAATGCCTTGTGCTTTGCTCACTGCTCTGCAGTTTGAGCACTCTGGCAAGTATGCACGGGTCTGGCTTAAATACGCTTCAAGAGCTTATATGCTCTTCGTTGCTACCATTCCCAACCTCGTTTTTCTGAGCTGCACTGATGAGTCCTAATAGGACGAAACGGTACCGTCTGCAGATATTTATACTATGCTCCCTTACTTCGTGTTCGGTTGAGCACTCTCGAGGTGCTGCTTCGCCAATGCCTTGTGCTTCGCTCAC
Organism: Streblospio benedicti; assembly: GCA_019095985.1. NCBI lineage: Eukaryota > Metazoa > Annelida > Polychaeta > Spionida > Spionidae > Streblospio > Streblospio benedicti. The sequence goes on from CM032661.1 coordinate 23,781,176, forward strand.
TGCTCTGCAGTTTGAGCACTCTGGCAAGTATGCACGGGTCTGGCTTAAATACGCTTCGAGAGCTTATATGCTCTTCGTTGCTACCATTCCCAACCTCGTTTTTCTGAGCTGCACTGATGAGTCCTAATAGGACGAAACGGTACCGTCTGCAGATATATATATATATATATATATATATATATATATATATATATATATATATATATATATATATATATATATATATATATATATATATATATATATATATATATTATTTATATATATATATTGTTTGACTTAACATGAAATTGCTCGCGTTAAAATTTTGTAATAAACCATTGATATATACAAGAGATGGTAACATCCATTAATTAGTGATAATTTCAAGGTGATTAAAGTCATTATGGATCAGCTAACGTTAATCCACATGCACAATGTTCACACTTTTTACATGATTTTAAAACTATTGTAATTCCTGTTATTTTATAATTGCAGAATTGACCTAGCTTAAATGAATGCTTTAATAGTCTTTTACTATATTCTTTAGTTTTCTTTTTTCTTTTTTTTCCTTTTTTTGAAAAAAATCTGTCGATAATGCCTTGTAATTTACTAATTGAAGAATCAGGTGGACAGCACTTGAAATTTAAAAAGTTCACTGTACTGCCTTACTGAACTACAGTTTGGTAAGGATGCTTGTGTGATCAATATGTTTTTACGTGGGCTTTTTTGTAGGCTTGACCAATGAGAAAATTTGTAAACCTTTTTTTTAGTAAAGTCACGTATTATGGAAATTTATTTGTACATATATGACAAATTTGGAGACTTTGATTAAGGCATTTTGACACTGTCACGCTTTTGAATCATTTTAAAACTATTGATATTTATGTTTGCCCAATATAATAACAACTTTTATATAGAAAGTGTTCCGTGACTACTGAGGTAAAACTATGAATAATTGTTCTTATTTGGTTAAAATGTTCATTTCTAACGTTGTATCTCACTATACCTCTTTACCAAAAGATAATGTAGTATGAGAGAATGTTATGAATTAATTCACAAGCATTGGGAATCATACGATACACAACACTTGACGCAAGTTGGAGCAGGTGTCAAATGCAGTCAGCTGAATGCGCTACAGATGCAAATACGTGGGAAATGGTCAATTAATCGACAAGCGTGCCAAACACCTGGTGAAAAATGTAAAGTTGTGAGAGCAAGACTTGGTTCACGACTATAAAATAGAGTGGCGCGACCTCTGAAACACCAATTTATTTCAATCCGGAATACAGAAAAAAAATCCAAGAATGCCTCCTTGTTTTTGTGGTAAAAGTGGTACATTTTTTTCTATTCGATGGTTTCCATGGCAACGTAGCTAGCTTGGGGTGGGGGAGGGGGTGGAGCTTGCATAACATAATTAACTGTAGCAACATAAGTGTTCATTGGATATACAAGATCTTGGCCTTGAATGGAATCTTGGATTCACCTCTTTCATGATGGAAAATCACTTTGTATGCATATGATCTCAGTAACAAAATTCTAATTTGCATAAATCATAAATTTTAACATTTCCGCCCAAAATATATTCATTTCCACTAATCCTATTCCTATGATACACGGATTTGAACAAATCTAAATACAGCATGCCACTTGGGTATACAACTGATATGAACAATAGTCTGAAAACGTGCCTCAAGTTTGTGTAGGTGCCAGTTTCTATGGTAACAATAAAGTAGTCAAAATTCAATTTTGTAAGTTAAAAATGAATAGGCAATCATCAACCTTCCCCAATTCACAAAAATAATTAAAAACAGAAAGAACGAGAAACATCCAGTGTTAAAATTTTACCCATAGAATCGACTTTGTCTGTGCTCCAAAATTTGACCTCATTTGACCCCGGAAATCCAAGATGGGCCTCCAAAATTGGTAATGAGCTCCAAGATAGTGCAAATAGTGACAAAAGCATGATTTTTGGGATACTTTCATTTTGACCCATAAAATCGACTTTGGCTATGCTCAAAACATTTGACCTCATTTGACCCCTGAAATCCAAGATGGCCGCCAAAAATAGAAACTTTATAATCCTTAATTATATGAATGGTATCAATACCAATGAAGTGAATATTTGAATGTTTTATCTTTACTCCGTTAGCTTGAGTATTTATCTATGTGAAAATCTCAATTTAATCAATTTATCAAAGTACATTTAAGGGTTAATATAGCAGTAGGCCCAATTTAATTAGATATATGTTGCTGTTTTTACTCGTGAAATCAAATCTGAAGCTTTTAGTAGCTTCAAACCTCTACGGTTTTGGTTGATTGCACACCAGTAAAACGCCTACATATCTCTATTTGTAGTTCCTGACACATTTGATTGCAAAATTTTTGATGGAGGAGCCTTAATCTAGCCCCCTCAATATTGGATTCTTTTTTAACATTTTGATGATAATGCAAAGACCAAGTTCATCCCATTTTTTGACAAAAACAAATTACAGCAAGCTGATAAAACGATAGATGTTGCTGGGGACCAATATCTGGATGGTCAATTGAAAGAATAGCTGAGAGAAAATCGTGTGCTAATGTGTGAAAGCAGGGTCTGTCAAAATTCCATCAATTCTTGGAATTTCTTTTTTCTCCAAAATCAAACAAAACAGAACTGTTTGAGTATTTATCAGATAAAGTGAACGAAAGTAGATGGTTTGATGGCAAAAGTCTATTTCTATATTACAAAGGGAACAGAGGTGATAACAAATCACACGCCCATGGATAAATGCACCCAGGAATCAGGCAGATAGTAGAATGATCGTGCAAAAGTCCAAATAAAAAAGAAGTCTGTAAAAAATTTAGTCTAATCAGACAAGACGTCCTTGTTGATCCTCATTGGCTTCTTTTTCTTTTTGCAACAATTATGTCCAGAAATTGAGATCTATGGCTTGCCTTTGGAAACAAGAAGAACAAAAAAGAACACTATTATGTATAGTATAAATCAAATTGGTAGAAAACATTAGGTCAGAGAGTGTGTGAAGTCTTGCCAATGTTCACTCATTTATTGGATGGGACACAACCTCATCACTTTACAGAAAGGTACAAGGATCTTCATAGAATGCTTGGAATGCTTAAGCAAAGTATCACAGATTCATCCTAGACATAAAAAACATAATCCATTCCAGCAACTCAGTGAATCTACAGAAAATTTCTCACTACTGGAAAAGTTCACTATCGCCATGTATGATAAGCACTGATAAGGGAAGCACCAGTGTAGACATCAATGATACAAGAGAAATGTTATCTAAAAAGTACTGGCATTGAAAGTATTCCTCTCAACCAAAGATGCTCTTTTACGGCATGCTTTACCATCTGGCACTTGCTACAAAATGTACCAATCTATCCTAATCTACAAGGATTTGGGTGGAGAAATGGAAAATACGTCCCACTTTTGGATGACATTTCAGAAGCAAGTAAAGCTTGTAAGAGCTCATCAATGGATGCAAGTCGTCTAGAGGCTGTACCACCTGTAAAATGTGCAAAATCTGGTGCACTGAAGCTGCAGCTGTGAAACGCTGACATTTTATTCTGTGTATTCACTTATTAAGAATTCTGTCCATGTATTAGATATTAATTTACTTTTAGAAAGAGTAAATTTGGCTTCCCTTCCACATGATTGTTAGTTTTATACATACATGTACATTGTATTCTAAACTGTTGGTATAAGTGGTATTACATCCTGAATGTCTTTGATTTTTGTTTTATATTACATTGTAATTGTTGCAAATGCTTTATGTTGTCTTTTAATTTCTGCATGTCGTGTTTATGGGGTTGCGGTTCAAAATTAATTTTCATGCACAATCTGAGGGTTTGTTAACAGATTTAGATTTATCGACAGATATGCTGTAACATGTTAGCTAGATATTAATTTCTAACATTTTTGTAAACTATGTTGTGATCCGAACAGGAAGTTTTTGTGCATGATTGTGAAAAAAACTTGTAATGATTGGTAGAAATCAACTTTTTTTGTTCTTCGGTGGCCATCTTGGACTTCAGAGGGTCAAATGAGGTCAATTTTTTTTTTTTGTAGATTAGCCAAAGTTGATTCTATGGATAAAAATGAAGCTGCATGCCAAAAATCATACTTTTGTCACTATTTGTACTATCTTGAAAGCTAATGACCAATTTTTTGGCGGCCATCTTATTTTGGTCAAATGAGGTCAAATGTTTTGGAGCATAGCCAAAGTCATCAATTCTATGGTCAAAATGAAGCTGTATGCCAAAAATCATACTTTTGTCACTATTTGCACTATCTTGGAGCTCATTACCAATTTTTGGCGGCCATCTTGATTTTCAGGGGTCAAATGAGGGTCAAATCTTTTGGAGCATAGCCAAAGTCGATTCTATGGGTAAAGGAAGCCGTACGCAAAAATCATATACTTTTGTCACTATTTTTGACTATCTTGGAGCTCATTACTAATTTGTTGGCGCCATCTTGGTTTTGAGGGTCAAATGAGGTCAAATCTTTGGACTTAGCCAAGTCGATTCTATGTCAAAATGAAGTCACGTATGCCCAAAAATCATACTTTGTCACTATTGCACTATTTTGGGTGAAATCGGGAGCAAATTACCCAGACTAAAAAGAATAGTAAACACCCTATAATCATATATAAAGGATTCAAACAAACAAGATCAGCCAAGAACGTTAATTATGACAAATTACGCCCAAAGGGTAAAGTCAACCAGCCCGCGTCTATGGACAAAAGTGCACAAGAACAACATCCGGTGCACGACCAGTGCTCTCTATGCCACGGATCAGCATATCACAAAGTGGCGTGTAAAGTTGCAGAATGGCCAGCAGTAGTCCCAGAAAAGCAAAAATAGTCCACAAAAAAG
>CM032661.1:23786135-23856291 GCA_019095985.1 Streblospio benedicti
TGATCATTTACATACGGAGCATTGAGGATGAATTTGTAAATGACTGGTTAACCAATGCTCATTCATAAATGTAAATTCACATACAGAACATTTAGGATGACATTTCAAATGATCATAGAGCAATGTTTCACTTGCAAAGCGAATCTTGCACATTTTACAAGTTGGATGACTTTTCAAACGTTTTTTTTTTTAAGAGATCGTGCATTCAAGAACTGTGACTGAGAAGATATAGCATCATTTTCCACACTGGTACCAAAAGAAGCATCACATTTTCCATCTTTGACATCCACAGAAGCAGCATCATTTTCCACTTTGACATCAATATACATGGCTTTATCTTCCACTTTGATGTCAACAGAAGCAGCATTCTCTTCCACTTTGATACCAAATTCATCATATTGATCATGTATTTTCATATGTTTGCGCAGTAGAGACATTGAGGCAAATGTCTTACAGCAAGTTGGACATTGGTGCCACGTACCTTCCTCATCATCATCGTGATTTGAATCACAAACACCTCATGATATCGTGTGTTTTCCACACCATCATCTGTAATGGACATTTTATACTTTCCTAGAAATGACATTATTCAGGTGCTTTATAAATCCTAATTCAATATCCGTAATAATGTTGGAGCATAACTTCCATAAGCGACCCGTACCGTCTAGGTAGTTCTATTTATTCTCCTGCAGGTGCGCCGGCAGGTGCGTGTTTAGAGGTTCCCCGCATACTATAACAGCCCGAAACGTAAAACGTGTCTGGATGACGTCAGACGTATCGAGCCGTCGTGAAGACGTGACCGGCGCTGATTAGTGGTGATTAGCTGTTAATGAGGCCGTGCCTGGACGCGGGACTCCGGCACGGCGCGGGCTGAACAGCTCTCTGTGCCGCTTGCTAGTGGGCCTAATTAAGAGTGTGTTTCACCTTAATGACACTTTGTATACAGTATTAAAGTACGTTGTATTAAAAACTGTGAGGAAGAAATAGTCTGCCGTCTTTTACTAGCCCATGGTTCCACCACGAGAAATCGCTGGATCAATTACAAGCTATTTCAGTAGTATGGATGGAAAGGGAGGGGGCTGGCGTATGACCCACCCCTGTGTCTGCCTTTGTGAATGGCTGCCCATGCTTTGTCACACTAGATCTACTGGTTCATGGTTATCAATCGCATCAAGATTAATAAAACTAACTCTTAATCTGGGATAATCATGTGTTTGTATTTTTTCTATATGTTTGCATTATATGTTTGTGCATTTTTATAAACGTACCTCTCCAACACAGTTTTTATTGAAGAGAATGAAGTGAGTGCAGACATCGTTTTATAACAGCAAACAGCAACTGTACCGTGACAACCAAACTAAACTGATAGGGTGACAGAATATTTGGCTATTTTCTATCCATTTAATCCACTTTAGAGCTTGAAATGTATGCAAGTTTGATATTTTATTTGGTTGAATGTTTATTCTAAGACATTTTGATGAACCGGTTCATGTACTTTTAAAATTAATTAATTAATTAATTACTAAAAAGTTTATTTGTTTTTTGTCGGACCTGGTCATGGCTAAAAGTGGATCATATTCTTCACTTTCCAGTTGCGCAGAAGTCATGCGCAGTCGTCTGTTTTATCATCTCTAGTTGTGACAAACGTTCCATGTGACTTCCGGTACATGTTAAAATCCCATTTGAAAAATTATTTCATGCCATTTCACGGATATTAAGAATTGTATGGAAAATTCGTGGCTGTTACATTGATAAACTTTGGAAATGTATATAAAAATGTCTATTTGAGGCGTGAATTCATTAGAATATTGTGTTTTCCAAGTTTTGCTGTGGAACCGGGTCGTCTGTCATGTTTGTTTACGATCAGTATTTCCCTTATATCTCAGTCAATTTTCATAGTAATGCAAATCCGATTACAGATTCGTAATCCTCACTCAAAATTCTATTAGAAGACTACTTTCCACGAATGGAACACGACGAAACATACTTGAAAATAACATTTTAATATTAGTGTCGTTTTGACCTAAAATCGTAGCTTTTGTGCGATGAACGTTTAGCGCACCTGCCAATGCCAGTGCGCATGCCGCTCTGCGCAACTGGAAAATGAAGAATGGTATGGTGTTTTCAGCCCAGCTATTAACCCTTTGCCAGCCAACAGCGCCCTCAAATAACCCTTTACTCGCCACCGGATGTACAAAATTAGCCCTTTATTATTAACGTGATGTGGTGTGACTGTGGATCTGATACAAGGTCGTTAATTTGTTAGCCGAGGACTCTGGGGATTAGCCGTGGCCATGCTAACCGGATAGAGCCGGTCACAGGCGAGATAGGGTGTGTGGGATTCGACGGAGATGCTTCTAGTTTTCGGTTGCGAGGAGGCGGGAAGGGAAAAGACTGAGGCAAGATTTTCACGAATTCACGAATTTTGAAGCGAGCCTAGTCGGTTGTAGGGAATTTGTGTTACACTGTACATCCAGTTTCAATAACTTGTGATTTTAATCAAAAGTGCAAAATAAAGATGAGGATGAGTCTATGGTGAGTTGGAGATACAGGAATATAGTTTGCATATTTTGACGGGCTGTGACACTGTAGACAATGGCAATCTGGTGTGTGATAGTCGTAATCTGTGACCTTTATAACATAAATGTTGATACAGAAGAACCTCTCTAATCAGCGCATTCGTGGGAATGAGCTCAAGAGAGGTGATCGCGATAAGGAGGTTCATTTTAGTCAGTTATGAACGTTTAGGACCATTAGAAAATTTTCTATTACAAAGGTGGTCTCAATATAAAGGCAGTCTTAATTGGAGATTCTACTGTACATAGCATAAAGTGGCAAAAACAATCTAAATATGGACATACGTACATGTATGAAATCCCCCAGCCTGGTGTGTAGTGCACTATTAGGCTGCTGCTGCCGTGAGGCGGCAATTACATGACATTTAGAGGCGGCGGCGGCGGCAGCCATCGACTGAGTAAATACTCAGCTCGTGTATAATCCGTGAGTGTGTGTACACAGCCACAGCCGCCGCCGCCACCCACTTTATCCATTTATAATTTGTGATAAAAGCCGCCGCCGCCACTGGTTGTTTGATGGAGGCTCTCACGGCCCCGGAGGCTTTGTGGAAAAAACGGGTGCTTAAGGGGGGGGGGTATAAAGGCTCAAGAAATCTTACACTACTGGATCTTTTGGTCTTTTCCCCGGCACACCCCACAAATTTTAAGGGTTTTCCCGACATCCCAATTCCTTGAAATCCCATAGCCGTCTTTGTTTTGCTTTTTTTCCCCCACACTCCTCACAGTCTATTGATCAAAAATTGCTTTTGAGCCCTTCACATCCCCCAAAAAAGGCTTAAAGGTCAAAATATGTATAATGCAATAGATTTATTATCGGCTCTCCAAATTAGCAGGACTGCGCTTATTGACTGTGGTTTTCTACGTTACACTTGGAAAGAACATAGAGGGCCATATCACACAGAATGACCTGTACAAATTGCACATTTGAAACGTGTTAATTTCTATGGAGAGGAGACACGCACGTTTCGTGCGCATAAAAAGTGGCAGAGTAACCAAAATGGACGAAGTGAAATGACCCGATGTAGGGCCACTTGTAAGGTGGGAGCTGTCCGCCTCCGGGGGGGGGGTCAAAGCTCGCTCAATCTCCAGCAGCCATTTGATGATAGATGGAAGCGCTGCAAGTGGCTTTAATGTGCCCCAGACTCTTTGCGTCCGTATGGATTTGCACGGGCGAGCTTTTTGTAGTGTTTGAACTAAGTCAACGCTTTTATGGTAATGCCTATTGTGAGCACTCATGTATCATGCTTATATAGGAGTGCGTTCAAGGAACGACTACCGGCAGTAAGTTGGCTGTTACGTGATTATTTAGACCTTGCGATATACTTGTAAGCCTATTCTTTGTCCAAATGTGTAGCAGTGTAGTATCTGTTGGGAATCGAACCCACCACCACCGCCAAAGTGGTACCCATCATTTTAGTCCCAAACTGAGGCTACAAGATATCTCCCTATAGACGTGTGTGAGTTATGTATCATATAGGCTATGAGAGAAACTGACTGCTGCTAGGTTCATTAAAGAAACTGCACATTAGCTTTTCCAATGTGGATGTGTCTCCACGAGGACTGTTGCTCTGAACATCTAAGGAGGAATTCCCGCAATTCGTTGAGATTACAAGCGAGTATGGGAAGAATAGTTATCAATATGGGTAGTATATAAAACTAAATATGTAGACTAATGTTAAAACGGGACTGTAACAGTCCCTACAAAAGCCGGCGCCTTGAATGTTGACACGGCAAAGGCTTTTTCCACGGTTTCGTAACTTAGCTTAGAGTTTGCATTGAAAATTCACAAGCCATTGCCCATATATATGGTAGAACTATCCATTGACCCACCTTTGGGACCAGTGCTAGGTGGTCTCAATAGAGAGGTGGTCTCCATACAGAGGTTCAGTTTTTCTGGTAGTTTTGTGAAAGTTTAGAACCGTGAAAAGTGGTCTTATTATAGATTTGGTCTCAATAGAGAGGTGGTCGTAATTGGAGGTTCTGCTATACATGAAAAGGAACAATCCCATTCAGCAGGCCGGCTTCAACAACACCGCACACACAGCATACATGGACATTTTACTTGTTATGAGCTCCACCTGATCCGCCTCAATACTGGCCGGAAGTTGCCGCCATCCTAACGAGGCCTGATAATCCCCGCATGGCTCTAATCCTCACACAGTCTCGTCCCCCTTGCGCATCTCTGCGGCGCACATGACAATGCGCACACCTCTAACGATGTACGTGTCAATAACTAATGATGCAAACTCCCAATGCACCGCCACAATATGCCGCATCCGCTCTCGTGGCCGCTTCTCACACACCAGACGAGCCACCCTCGCCAACATCGTCATATACCTCACAGCTGTACACGCAGTACGTAGCCGTGATCCAACGTGCTTAATATTCGTGGAACTTGCTATCAAAATCCAGTCAATTAGAAGCTCCACTGCCGAAATGTTCAGACGTTAAAAACGCACTAACGTTAACGCGATATGGATTTTTGCACAGCTGCAAAGTGTATGTTTTACTTCCACAAGAATCGGTCTGTCTAACCCACGGATAGGTACATTTGTACATTACGTGGACTGGTAAAGGCATTGTAAAGCATAAAGTCGTAATACCGACGATGCCTCGCCAATTGACACCCAAGATTCATTCTATATGTCTATATGATATAGATGCACTAATGATATGCACATTTATAGTGTAGGGCTCTCTTGGATTAGAATGCATTGTATCAAAACACGGGATAGAGATGGGTGGGTCAAAAGGTCACTGAGTAGTAGCAGCGGCGGCGGCAACAGCAGCGCTGGTGGCAGCAGCAGCAGCAGCAGCAGCAGCAAATCAACAATAGCAGCACAACAACAACAGCAGCAACAACAACAACAACAACAGCAGCAGCAGCACAACAACAACAGCAGCAGCAGTAGAAGCAGCAGCATCAACAACAACAACAACAACAACAACAACAACAACAACAACAACAACAAAAACAACAACAAAAACAACAACAGCAACAGCGGCAGCAGTAGCAGCAACAACAACAACAACAACAACAACAACAACAACAACAACAACAGCAGCAGCAGCAGCAGCAGCAGCAGCAGCAGCAGCAGCAGCAGCAGCCTCCATAACGAGGAGACGAGAACGCCCCTCATTACCTGACAGCTCGCGGCAGATTCCGCCCACTCAGTGTTATAAAGCGACACTTTTAATAAGTATATAACAGTAGTGCAGTGGAGCATGGTAATATGGACACCTCCCATTTACGGACATCTGCCCTATGTGGACACTTTTCACGTCTCACTTTCCCATATCCTACATCATACATGAAGTGAACCTCTGACAGACACGTGTCTTGTGTGGACACTTTTCACTTCTCCCATTCCACATTCCCCTCATGTATAAAGTGACCTTCTCTTTTAACGACACCTGCTTTTGTTGACACTTTTCACTTCATACATAAGACATCATCCATTGTATATTTGATAGCATGTGCAAATATATGGTTGTCATTCATCCCCGCAGCACACGCCTGATCTCAAACGGCTTATTTATGCAGCACACCTTCCTGCCGCCCGAGCCAGCTCGTGCCTTGCATTTAGATACGTCCTGTAAAAAGGGGGCTACTGTAGTGGAGCCCCTGACTCGGCCGTGCAACGTTAGTGACAGAGTGAATCAAAGAGAACTGTGTTAGGGCATAATATGCGCATGGACAGTGATCCAACTAATAGTATGTGTAAATCTCGATTTGTTGATAAATAATCCTTTGAAATGCACGTTAAATTTTGTATTCTATGTACAATGTGCTCGCATCACTTAAAGAATAGAGCAGGACTTGAAAAGCACATGGATTCAAAGGTAATGATAGAATGGTCTTTTGCAATGTGTGAAAATCGCAGATTGCCAACCGAACATATCTTCAAAATCATATGAAATGCCATCCACAATGCTTAATGTGCAAGTATATCTTTGAAGGTGAAACTGATAATTATGTATTTTCTAATGAATCAATAAGCGTTGTGTATCAAGGTGTTAAACTTATCAACACTATTATATCAAAACTACTACTAATCAGGCTATTAGGGACCATTCAGTATTTATGACAGGGTGGGGTAGGAGGATTTTAGGGCGGGCTATGAACTTGTGTCACAAAGTTTGGAGGGGGTGCTATCAATTTTTTCACACACTTTTTACGGGGGGGGGGGAGGGGGCTATCAAATTTTTCATATAAATTTACCCCTATTTTCGAGAGATTTCTGTACTTAAATTAACAGTTTTTTATATTATGGATATCCATCAATTAGGATTTGTGTTAACTAACAATGATCATTAGCTGTTTGGGGGTGTCTTTAATTTTTATCACATGAAATTGAGAGTGGTTACCAATTTCTTCACAAGAATTTGAGGGGGCTATTAATTTTTTCACAGCATTTTTTAAAAATCCTCCTACCCCACCCTGTTATAAATACTGAATGGTCCCTTAGAGCGGCACACAGTGAGCCAGTGAACACACGCATCCCGTGAATCCCACAATTGAAAACGAAAATTTAAAATATCTAGTAAACAATCTCCTTCTCTAAACGTATTTTTCAACACCCATTGTCACCATTGATAATGTTTGGTTTTAATATTTTGTTTGTTTGTTTGTTTGTTTGTTTGTTTGTTTGTGGTTACTCCGCAGCCATCAATTCTGATGATTATAGCAGTTGGGGGCCACGTGATGTTGGGGATGACTGTCCTCTACACGAGGCACGCCTTTTAATGAAGCTTCCGAATTTCATATTCAACTGTTTTGCTATCAATGAAATAGAATTTTATATGCTTTCCGGGGCTCAGTATGCTCTAAAAAAAAGAAGAAAAAGGGGAAAAGAAAAAAACTCACGGGATGTGTGTGCGTCCCTTTACGAATGAAACCCCCATTTAAATAACGTTCGAACATTCTGGTATTTACCAATCCATATTAACTGTTAAATATTTCGTGATGTTCAGAACTGGAGAAAGTGCATAAATCAAAAAGAATACTTAAGTAAAATAATTTATTGATGTAAGATTTAGATGCAATGTCATATTTCATGCCTTAGTTTTAGTTGTTTGATATTAACATTGCCTATAACTGAGCATTTATACTGAGAACATTATGTTTTGTTTCAATACCTTTTAAAAGACATTTTGCTTTATAGAGTAATGATAATATCAGTGTAAAATTATAAGAAGTATTTAAATAACTTTTATCTATTACATTTGTACATATTTGAAAAATATATCATAATAGATTTTTAAAATTATAAATCAAAGTAAAATAGATTTATGTGACGTTTTAAATATATATCTGACAGAGAAACGGCAAGTAAAGGAGAGTGATCGTGCTAATTGTTTTGAATCGAGTAGATCTAGATCTATGCAGAAAGGTTCGCTAACTGTACTAAACAAGGAATACATGATAAGGTACAAAATAACAGTCAGTTTGTATACTGCTGTAAATCATATGTGGTTAAATAAATTCTCTAAACTATTTTGAAATGAATAGTGGCAGCGGTGGGACCAAATCACAGACACAGGACTGTCAGGAGCAATTTATACAGATTGTCAGATATATGTTGCTGTTTTACTGATATGCAATCTGAACCTCGCAAGAAAAAAATACGTTGTATCGAGGTTCAGATTGCACATCAGTAAAACAGCAACATATCTCTGTATAAATTGCTCCTGTGGACCAAATCACAGGAACAATTTAGACAATCAATTATGCTTCGCCTTGTTCGACTGATGCGGAGCCCAAGCATCAAAGATCATCTTCAATCTAAGAACCCAAAATGCACAAAGGCGTACCGGGCCGTGCATTGATTGTGTGCCATACTGTGCAAGGATAACAAAATATACTATAATAATATACTACCAAATACTACAGGACTACACATGGAAACTTTTTGACAGGTCATTCACAATCCAAGTTAACCAGGGAAATCAACGTCATACATGTATTTATAAGGCACGTGGATAGTGAGCAATATTTCTGCTAGTTCTGGCAAAGGATAAAACGTCCACAATGAATGATGGTGTGGGAGACGCACAGCATATACAGAGAGTGCTCGTTTGTGTGAAGACCGGCGATGATGAGAACGTCACGTGGCTCAGATGTCAGACTTGCTGTAAGACGTTTAACTCAATGTCAAAAATGAGCAAACATATAAAAATACACAGTCAATATGAAAAATTTGGCATCAAAGTGGAGGAGAATGCTGCTTCTGTTGACGTCAAAGTGGAAGAGAATGCTGCTTCTGTTGACGTCAAAGTGGAAGAAATGCTGCTTCTGTTGACGTCAAAGTGGAAGAATGATGCTGCTTCTGTTGACGTCAAAGTGGAAGAGAATGCTGCTTCTGTTGACGTCAAAGTGGAAGAGAATGCTGCTTCTGTTGACGTCAAAGTGGAAGAGAATGGTCAGCTCAAAAGTGGAAGAGAAATGAATTGAATTCTAAGGGACGTCAAAAAGAGAATGAAGTTCTGATTTGACATATCAAATCAAACGAAGTGTTCAATCAGTTCTGCAAACATGCTCTGTTTGTCAAGTGAATTGTTGGTCTAAGGAGACTCTGGTGGCTCATATGCAAACCCATTCTTACTTAGCAAACTATCAAGGAAAGCAAAAAACGTACTCATTCGGAAAGTGAATGCGAAAAGGATGACTCCAAGAATATGGACATTAGAGATTCACTTGTGACCTTTTCAAAATCCAAGGGTTCTCCAGTACACAGTTCTGTGTCATTACCGACGAACACACAAACCACACCTACAGATGAGATTTGCTGTTCCGTCTGTAAAATCAGCTTCATCAACATACAGTCGTTGAATATGCACAAGAACACCGAAGGACATTACAAATGTGTTGAATGTGATGTGATTGTAGGTGATGAAAGATCACTCAAAAATCATTTGAAAAATCACTCTCAATGTGCTCTGTGTAAAGTGACTTTCTCTGGCATAAAATCTTTGCTCGACGATCATATAAATTATCATCCTAAATGCTCAGTATGCAAATGTAGATTCATGGATAAACAATGCTTAGCTGATCATATAAAATGTCATCCTAAATGCTCAGTATGTAATGGTCACTTTCTTGACCATCGTGTACTTAATTTACATATGCAAACTCATCGGAATCTATATCATTGTTCAGTGTGCGAGTCAACGTTCCCTAGTAATCATTCTCTTGAAAGACATATGAAACGTCATCCTAAATGCTCAGTATGCGAATGTAGATTCATGGATAAACAATGCTTAGCTGATCATATGAAATGTCATCCTAAATGCTCTGTGTGCGAATGTAGATTTATGAATGTACAAAGCTTAAATGAACATTTTGAAATTCATCCTCAATGCTCCGTATGTAATGGTCACTTTCTTGACCATCGTGTACTTAATTTACATATGAAACGTCATCCAAATTGTAATATGTGCCTGTTGCATTTTGCTACTGAAAAGTCAATTGAAAAACATATGATTAGTCATCTCAATTGTGACATGTGCAGGTCGCGCGTTGAAAACATAGATTTTTTCAAAAAACATATAAAAAATAATCATAGTGTGGGACGTTGTTATGTGTGTAAGGCAGAGTTCGCAAATGGTAAGTCTCTTGAAGATCATATGAAACGCCATTCAATTTGTACATTGTGCAATTGTAACTTCAGCAGTATAGAGTCTTTGAAAAAACACATGGTCCGTCATCCATTCTGCTTTGTGTGCAAACAATATTTCAGCCGCCTTCATTTGCTTGAAGAACACATGAAAAAAGAAGAACATCGTCGATGTAATCAGTGTGATATGATGATCAATGATGACCAGGTGTTTGCTGACCACTGCGAACGTCACCCCCAGTGCCGTGTTTGTGGGATCCACGTCATGCAACAAGCACATCTTGAGTCTCACATGAAAACTCATATGCAATGTTCAGGGTGCATGGCGTGGATCATTGACGATATATTTCCTCACCACCCAGCAAAACTGAGGCACATCACTTTGTTCTAATATATATATGTATATTGCCACAGAACTGGGGTGTTCCTCACTAGCACATGAGAGAATGTCATCAATAAAACGTACAGTGCAAGTGAAATCAAGTTCTGCTATGATTGAACTGTCAACAGTAACTGCCATAATGTAGAGATTTTAGTTATAAGCCATTAATAGCAGGCTGGTAAATACTTGTGATGAGCAATTCACTGCCTACCAGGTATTAATATTTGATCACTGCAGCTACCTTGTAATTATTGAGGTCCGGTCTTTTGCATCAAAATGTTCCATTTGAATTGTATTTTGTCAGTCAATAAACAAGTTGTACTCATCAATGTGTTAACTTTACAAGCACTCAAATCTTTTTACCTCAAGTGATACTTAGACCATTTGCTTTGGAAATGAATCTGTCAATTTAAATTTTGATTGAATTGTATGATCATTTCAAGGACAAGTACTGTACTTATCTAAGTAAGATTCATCAAATTCACAGTATTAATCTTTTTAGCTTTGTAATATTTCGTTGACATGCGTAGCGAATGATACAAACTGTTAAAAACTGTTAATTAACAAAGATTAGTTTACCTTCTTTGTTTATACATTCTGAGAACATTATATTTTGTTTCAATAATTTTAAAAATTCATTTACTTCATACACCATTCATGATGTAATTGTAATATCATTCACAAAATATTTATATATACCTGTTTGACATATGCCTACTGATTTTGAAAATGTGTCACTTGAGGATTTTTAAATGATAGGCTAGTATATGAAATGAAAAGAAATTTATATGAAGTGTTCATGACGACTTCAAGTCACATTACATGTACATTAGATGTAGTATCACTACTGAACGTGAGATTGGTGTTTATTTGTGTGAATACTCCGCAGCCATCAACTTGCTGATTGTTATAGCAGAGGGAGGCCACGTGGTGTTGGTACATGAACCTCCAGAGGCAGGTTAGGTAACCAACTGAGCCTCGCGGGTGGCGGGGTCACACTAGCTATTGTTTTCAAACTAGGTGAGATATTTTACGTGCAGGGGGTGGCCACGGGGCACACCTTTTAACGAGGCTTCCGAACGTCCCGCTTGGCGTCGCCACCGTCTAGATCTAGCAGTAACACTGTACTGTAGCGAGTCGAGATCAGCAACTCAGTACTCCAGTAGCAGACGTACGACGTAACGATTTTGGCGACACTGTGTCTGCATGTTGTTAGTGGTAAAGAAAGTACATGCTGGATATCCATTGGTGTAATGGTTATGCGGAATATATATACATAGCAATGTGGAAGTGATTTCAAACAATAATAGACCAAACTTTAATTGATATATAAACTATGATGTTAAAGCAGTTGCTGCAGGAGATACTGCAGTATTTTGTTACAATGTTACTATGCCTAATATGGTATATATATATATATATATATATATATTTATATAGCTATATAGATATATATATATATAATATGCATATATATATATATATATATATATATATATATATAGGCTATATGCTACAACCTAATGGTATTTAGTAGCTCTTGAATATGCAGCTGTATGGGCCAAGTTGCCTCTCGTTGGATTAAAACCCTCTAGTAGCTCCAACTTTACCAGGGAGAATGTAAATACACTGGCCCTCTTGGAAACATGCTGCCTAAGTTCCAACCCTTTACCAGGGATATTGAATCCGTATTTATAAAATACACTTTTTAGCATCAATAATAATGTCAGCTCTAGGAAAGGATAAAATTTCCACAAAGGATGATGATGTAGAAAACGAGGGAGACCCGGATGTTTATGTAGTGACCAGTGATGACGAGAAAGGCACGTGGCATAGATGCCGGGCTTGCTGTAAGAAATTCACCTCAATATCTATTCTTAACAAACATATGAAAATACATGATCATTGTAAAGAATTTGGTATCAGTTTGGAAGAGTATGTTGCTTCTGTTGACGTCAAAGTAGAAGATAAAGCTACGTCTACTAATGTCAAAGTTGAAGAAAACTCTGGTTCTGTTGACGTCAAAGAGGAACAAGAAGCTGATGCATGTTATGCTTATGCATCAACTGGTCTCTTGAATAGTCACAATGCTCGGCTCGTTTGGTAGTGAAACTGCAGTGGAAGTAGATATTCCCAACATATGTACCAAATTGGTGGGGAATTTCTGAAAGTTGTTAAAACACCCCATATCTCGGTGTCACGATACCGACACTCTCAGCTGGGAAGAACACATAACTAAATCCTGCAAAAGGCATCTTCCGTGCTAGGATTTTTGCGGAGAAATCTCAGAATGTGTCCCGAAGACACCAAGCGCATTGCATACCTCTCACTTGTACGTCCCATCTTAGAATACGCGGCGCCAGTTTGGGACCCGCACAAAGCTCGAGATATCGACCGTCTTGAACGAGTCCAGAGACAGGCTATCCGTTTTATTACTGGCACTACCGCTCGCGAGACCCCGGTTGTGTTACGCATATGATGCTACGGCTAGACATTCCGCTACTCCAGGAGCAAAGGAAAGCGTGCAGGCTCACTCTGATGTACAAAATCGTGGGAGGGACACCTGCCTGCTATGCGTCCGGATGTTTTCCTTTTTTACCACTGAGGAGAAACAAATGTCCGATTCGAGACAGACATTTGCGGAGCGATTTCGTCAACACGAGTATTGTGAGCCACTCAGTTACCAACAACTCTAAGTGTTTTGCTGTGCCAGCCATCTGAGAACTCTATTTTCCACGAACTATTCGCGAGTGGAATCAGTTACAGGAATATCAAGTCACTGCAGAGTCCATCGACCAATTCAAGGCATCCCTGGTCGGTGGCGCAGTGACAGACTAAATTAAACACTGTGCTCTCTTTCCGTTGCCAGTTTATGTCAGTTTTGATTGAGGCAACGTAACCTTACAGATTACAGATGTCATCAGAATTCGTTGCTTTGTTATGTGTACCACTCAGCGTTCTTCAATAAGCAGTCTTTTTGAAAAAAACATGAAAAGTCATTCACCCGAAATGGAAAAATATACAAAAGGTTATCTATTCAAAAAGGTTATTATTCGTAGAAAGTGTAATGTGTGTATTGACAATTGTCAAAGCACACGAACAGTTTGAAATGTGATATGTGCAATGAAAAAAATATGAAAAAGTTATCTTCATTGCAAAGCAAGCTTCACTGAACAGTCATCTGAAATGTGATATGCGCAAGCTTCAAATTTTTAAAAGTAAAGACCGAGATTTTGGAAAAAATATGGGTTCCAAACCGCAGTTATCTTCATTGCACTGAGATGGAGATGAACTTCACTGTTAAAAAAACATATTCAAAAGTCATTGATCGCACACAAGGTCAACAAAAAAATTTACAAATGTATGTATACGATGCGATTCTACGATGAAAAAATGACAATCATTTGAAAAAGAATAAAGACATGTGGAGATTCAATTGCAGAACCATGTTATATGACGTCCAAGGGTTCCTAACCGCAGTGTTGTTTTTGTTTCATTTCACGGAAGACAAACCAATGCGTGCATGTTACAATTTGTCAATAAAAAGTCTCTTTAATAAAAGCACATGGACAGTCATCAAAAATCGAATATGTTCAAGTCTCGATTTTAAGTGATACGGCCTTAGAAAACATGTGAAAAAGTTAGCTTCCATGTACATCATGTGTTCACTAAGGCTTGTGATATATTGCGGAACTATGAAATGTCTCTTGAAAAGCACATGGACGGTGATCCAAATTATATTATATGTAAATCTCGATTTGTAGATAAATAATCCTTTGAAATGCATGTGAAATTTTTGTCCAACGTACAATGTGCTCGCATCATTTTAAGAATAAAGCAGTTCTTGAAAAGCACATGAAAAGTTATGAAAGTACGGTCTTTTGCAATGTGAAAAAAATCCCAGTTTGCCAACCAATCATATTTTCAAAATCTAATGAAA
Source organism: Streblospio benedicti (assembly GCA_019095985.1). Taxonomy (NCBI): domain Eukaryota; kingdom Metazoa; phylum Annelida; class Polychaeta; order Spionida; family Spionidae; genus Streblospio; species Streblospio benedicti. The sequence continues at coordinate 23,800,650 of CM032661.1, forward strand.
TGTCATCCATAATGCTCAATGTGCAAGTATATCTTTGAAGTCGAAACTAATTAATATGTTTTTTTTTCCAATAAATAAATAAGTGTTGTGTATCAAGGTGGGTCCAAGGTGTTAGACTTAGCAACCCTACTATATCAGCACTACTATTGACTATACAGGCTATTACGAGTGAAACCCCTATTTAATCTGGTATTTACCAGTCCATAATAACTTTTAAATATTTCACGATGTACAGAAGTGGGGATAATGTATAAATCAATAATAATTTTTTAGAAAAAGAATTCATTGATATCACTCTGAGGATCAGAGGTTCAGAATGTTCAGAATGTTCCTTCTGAACCTCTGATCCTCAGAGTGATTGATATAAGATTTACATAAAATGTCATGTATTTCATTCCTTAGTTGCTCAGGCTTTATAGCTGGTTATAACATTGCCTACAAATGAGCCTTTATTATACTGAGAACATTATGTTTTGTTTCAATAACTTATAAAAAGACATTTACTTTATGGATTTATCATTGTATCACTATAAAACTATTATAACTTGCTGACTAACAGTTTTGTATTAGATTTATACTTATTCAAAAACAATATTATTTCAATATTTGTAAATAAAATATCAAAGTAGAAGAGATTTATGTCAAGTTTTAAATTTAAAATAACAGGGAAACGGTATGTAACATTTGTGATTTAATTAAAGTGTTTATTAAGAATAGTACAGGACTAGACCTCTATATTTGAAAACTTTTGACAGGTCGTTCACAATCCAGGTTAACCACAGAAATCAACATCATACATATATTTATAAGACACATGGATAATGAGCAATGTTTCTGCTAGTTCTGGCAAAGGATAAAACGCCCACATTAGACATATACAGTCAGAGAGTATTTGGTCTCACAAACTTTCTAAACTTTCTACGGCAATAGATTACATTTTAACTAAAAATGGTACGTCATTGTTATTGGGGTACATGTACTGCTGATGCCCGTTACCCAGAACGCATTCAAGGTCGGTTGATTCCATTTCCCCGACCTAAGACTAATTTGGAGAGATGCTTACGCTGGATTAAAGCCTGTGGAAGACCACATTACCAGCTGAATGTGGCACGAATAAACAAAAACAAAGCTGTCTGTTCTAAGGTGGGTTAATTGTTATCTTGGTTTCAAATGTTTACAGACTATATAACCAGTGTATAATATATCTCGTATCAGCGGTCTATGGAGTATGGGAGAGCTAGTTATAAAGGTTGTCATTCTCATCTCACGGACAGTCACAGACGTGCCTAAATCTTAATACACTGTGTCACTGCAAGTAGTCTACAGTACTAGTAATAAATATGGTTGATTTAATGCCAGTGTTTGCAACTAAGGTAATTGCTACAATGTTTGATGTATTTGATATAAAGTCTTGCCCAAAAAAGTCGATAAATATATAATGTATACACATGGATTTAAGATCTTGTTTATAATGTTGGTAATTTATTTATGTTAATAGCATTTTCTTGGTGAAGATGGACCAACTGACGAATATCCTGATCCAGTGCAAGCTGATGGATTGAGAGTCAGGCCATCAAGACCAAAAAGAAGGAAAAATAGATCTACACGTCAAGTTTCTACTGAAGAGTAAGTTCCGAAATTTTGATTTTAATTTGATTTGATTGTTTTGATATTATGTGAATGCATTCATATCAAGTAAAGTGGTGAACAACAAATCTTTAAAAAAATGTACACTGCATTTAAGTTACTATCACATGCAGTAAATTAAATATAACATTTTGGAATTCTGTTTTCAGACATAACTCAGATCATAACTCACATCATACAGACGCATCAACATCTGTGACTTCAGATCTCGGTAAACGCTTACAAACAGAAGAACATTGTAAGTTTTAATACAATAAATATAGTAACCATATGCACAACACTCAATAGTACAGTATGAACCTTCGTTATCAAACGAAGAGTGTGTACAAAGTCAAATGAATAATGACTTCTTAATTTTTGTTGGGCATAATGCTTGTTTTTGTTTTAAAGAATTAATGAAAGGCTTAGCATAGTCTCGGAAAATTTCAGACAACTTTTCTAAGAACTTATTCATAAATGGAATATCTAGCAGGACATGCAAGTCACGCTGTGTGAATACAATAAATTCACAGAAATCACAACCTGTAATCATTAATTGTCCTTGCATTTGGGAATAATAATTATGTGCTTTTTTTATTGTGATTACTCCATTGTCATTCTGTAAAAAAAGATCCTTGATATCTTCACATGCATCCACTAAATTCATATTCCTATTCCTTGCAGTAAATGGCCATTTGATCTCCACTATCGCAGTCAGTCCATTGTCACAAAGCATACCATCGGGTGAGGCTCCGAGAAACAGAAAATCTGGATTGATGTTTACCTCGATGTCAAAAATGAGCAAACATACAGAAATACACGGTCAATGTGAAGAATTTGGTATCAAAGTGGAGGAGAATTCTGCTTCTGTTGATGTCAAAGTGGAAGAGAATGCTGCTTCTGTTGACGTCAAAGTGGAAGAGAATGTTGCTTCTGTTGACGTCAAAGTGGAAGAACGAGACACTGATGCATGTTATGCTTATGCATCAAAATGTCTCTTGAATAGTGCTGCAGAAGAGTATGAAGTGCTGTCGCCAGTTGAAAAGCCTTTACCAGATGGCAATGTGATGACCCTACCTCAAAACGTTCACTCACGAAGTTGCAATTATACATTTAAATCAGAAAAACAAATAGCGAGCTGCAACAATATTATGACACTGCAAACATGCCCTGTTTGTCAGGTGAATTGTTGGTCTAAGGAAACTCTGGCGGCTCATATGCAAACCCATTCTTGCACAGAAAACTACCAGGAAAGCAAAAAACGTACTCATTCGGAAAGTGAATGCGAAATAGATGACTCCAAGCATACAGATATTAAAGATTCAGTTGTGACCTTTTCAAAATCCAACGGTTCTCCAGTACACAGTTCTGTGTCATTACCGACGAACACACAAACCACACAGGCAGGTAAATTTTGCTGTTCCGTCTGTAAAATCAACTTCATCAACATACAGTCATTGAGTGTGCACAAGAACACCGAAGGACATTACAAATGTGTTGAATGTCATGTGATTGTAGGTGATGAAAAATCACTCAAAAATCATTTGAAAAATCACTCTCAGTGTGCTCTGTGTAAAATGACTTTCTCTGGCAAAAAATATTTGCTCCACAATCATGTAAATTGTCATCCTAAATGCTCAGTATGCGAATGTAGATTCATGGATAAACAATGCTTAGCTGATCATATGAAATGTCATCCTAAATGCTCAGTATGTAATGGTCACTTTCTTGACCATCGTGTACTTAAATTACATATGCAAACTCATCCGAATCTATTTCATTGTTCAGTGTGCGAGTCAACGTTCCCTAGTAATCATTCTCTTGAAAGACATATGAAACGTCATCCAAATTGTACAGAGTGCAAGACTCAGTTTGTTAGTAAAGTTGCTCTGGCAAAACATCTGAGAAATCTTCACAATGTGTTTCTTTGTTATGTCTGCCAGACACTGTTCTCGAATATGCAGTGTCTTGAAAAACATATGAAAATTCATCCAAATTGTGATGTGTGCATGTTGCATTTTGCCAATGAAAAGTATCTTGAAAAACATATGATTAGTCATCTCAATTGTAACATGTGCAGGTTGCCCTTTGAAAACAAAGATCTTTTGAAAAAGCATATGAAAAGTCATCATAATCAGGTCCGTTGTAATGTGTGTCAGTTACAGTTCTATGAAAGTAAGTCTCTAAGTCTTGAAGGTCATATGAAACGTCATCCAAATTGTGTAATATGCATGACTCGATTTGTAAGTAAATTTGCTCTAGCAACACATTTGAGAAATCTTCACAATGTGTTTCTTTGTAATGCCTGCCAGACACAGTTCTCAACCATACAGTCTCTTGAAGAACATATGAAATGTAATCCAAATTGTGATGTGTATATATCTCTTGAACAACATATGACTAGTCATCTCAATTGTAACGTGTGCAGGTTGCGCTTTGAAAACATAGATTGTTTGAAAAAACATATGCAAAGTCATCATCATAATCCACTCTATTGTTATGTGTGTCGGGTAGAGTTCGAAGTTAAGTCTTTCGAAGGTCATATGAAAAGTCATCCAAATTGTAAATTATGCAATTGTCACTTCGTCAGTTTAAAGTCTTTGGAAAAGCACATAAACCGTCATCCATTCTGCTTTGTGTGCAAAAAATATTTCAGCCACCTTCACTTGCTTGAGGAACACCAGATAAAAGAAGGACATCGTCAATGTAATCAATGTGATATGATGGTTAATGATGACCAGGTGTTCGCTGACCACTGCAAACTTCACCCCCAGTGCAGTGTTTGTGGGATCCACGTCATGCAACAAACACATCTGGAGTTCCACATGAAAACTCATATGCAATGTTCAGTGTGTATGGCGTGGATCATTGACGCTACATGTCCTCACCAGCACATGAGAGAATGTCATCAATAATATGTACAGTGAAATCAAGTTCTGTTGCTATTGAACTGTAAAAGATAACTGTAAAATATTAGAGATTTGTACATGAGCTGGAAAACCCTTGTGATGAGCAGCTGTATTGAACATTTGACTTATAATATTAACTCACCTGTTTTATAATATGCTCTGCCTATTAGCAGTATTTGATCATTGCTGCTGTTTTGTAATCTTTGAGGTCAAATTTGTTACATCAAAATGCTCTATTGGAATTGTATGTTGTCAGTCAATAAACAAGTTGTACTCATCAATGTGTTACCTTTGCAAGCACTCAGATCTTTTTACCTCAAGAGATACTTACACCATTTGCTTATTCCTTTGTTAGGAAACTTGGGTTCATATATGGTAATTTAGTAATTTTCAAAATCACAAATATTTTTACATACACAGTACAAGATAATAACTTTTTATTATTAAGTGATATCAAATTGATAAATGAATTTGTTAGTTTTAGTTTTGATTGAATTGTATGTGCATTTCAAGGATAATCACTTATCCATATGATTTTCATCAATATCACAGCATTAATGTTTTGAGCTGTATATTATTTCATTGATATATATAACTAAAGATACAAACTGCTAACAAAGAAAAGTTACCTTGAGTAACAATTGCAATGTATTAGACTTAGGTACTTAAAGGAGCCAAAAATGTCATATTAGAATTTAGAAGTAACACAATGTCCATATTATTATTTAACATTCTGAGAATATTATGTTTTGTTTTAATAACTTTTAAAATACATTAACATCATACAGGATTCATGATATCATTGGAAAATCATTCACAAATTATTTATATATACCTATTTGAGATATGTTTACTGATTTTAAAAATGTTTCACTTCAGGATTTTTAAATGATATGTGAACTTGAAATGTTTTCCGTATTGTCTTTCCTTACCACTGGTTCTAATTTTATTTCACACTACAAACTTCTCCTCAAAAATGGGTGCGGGTGTGCAATTTCAAACGTTTTAACAGTACCCATCGATATACTAATTTGGCATAAAAAAGTGACCCATCTCTATACCTTGACGATGAAGAAGTGACATGTCTATACCTTAACAGTGAAAAAGTGACCAATCTCTATACATATTATATCAAGAAACTACATATTATTAACATTTTATCAACAAAATATTCAAAAGAATTATATCAGTATCAAACAAAATTAACCTTACACTAACATTATCTGTACATGCTATTTCAAACCCATAGCTATACCTAAAATCACAAAATTTAGACCCATAACTATACCAAAAATCACAAAATTTAGACTCGTAGCTATACTAAAATCACAAAATTTAATTTAGACCCATCACTATACCTGAGATGTCTAAAAAGGTGACCCATAAAATGACACACCCGTACCATCTGGCATATAGTAAGACCCCCCACCCCCACCCCCAATCCTAGACAACACCGGGACCAATCCAGGACCATTACGTCTCCATTGCACTGAGTGCAAACTTCACTTCATAAATCAAACTGCTCTTTAAAAACCACGTCAAAAGTCATCAAAACTATCAGGAAAGCAATAAATGTGCATATACAGTAAACTGAAATGGAAGACTCAGATAAAAAAAAAGACATTAGAGAATAAATTGTAGCACCATCAGAATCCAAGGGTTCAGAAGCACCCTGTGTTGTTTCATTACCATACCACAAATAAACCACACATGAAGATGGACTGTGTTCTGTCTGTAAACTCGGCACCATCAACATCACCTGTATGTTTTAACAGCAAGAATATGATATAGTATAAGACAATGAACTTAACTTTTTTTAAAACATCCATGCACACACAAATTGAAATGCTTGCTGCACCGGGCTTCACAGTTCACGTTATTGTTATATTTTATCCACAGTCCCAAATTTTGCTTCGTAATTAGATCTTCACCCCTTGCATTTAATAGCTCAAAGGTCCCACTGATTATAAATGCTGTAACTATTGATGCATTACTATAAAACCAGAAACATTTCCGTACGATTTAATTAGCAAATTTTGCGTTTTACCGCAGAACCGCAAAGTTATTAGCCAGCAAACATTTATAGCCAACATTTTTTTTCTATTACAACATCGAAGGTTCATTGTAATAAAAAACATCGGCACGCCTTTTATTGGTTAACCTCTGTGCGCAATCGTGAGTATTCTAGGAAATAGAAGTTGATTAGATCATTTGCATAATTATTGACGTTTGCCTGATAGACAATTCAAATAGCTTTTAAATCATGTCAAATTAGACAAATTTTAGCTAAAATAATAAACAGTATATATGGTATTTTCTAATATTTATAATTCATGTCCAATCTACCATAACGTTATGAAGGAAATGTCCCAATAACTCACTTTTCCCACCACTTCCCCCCCATTTGCGCAGTTCAACCAAACTGCTTCAACAGTCAACCCAGCCTACATGTTAGGTCTACATTGCTGTCCTATTATCACTGTTCATGACATACTTCATATGTCCTCAGTGAGTCTGCCGTGTTTGCCCTGCGGTGCATCATCACGCCGGGCGGCGGCGGCCTCATCACCCCAGATTATGGGCGGATTAACGATAATCTGGCGCCTAATGCCCCAGTAATGACGGTGGTGGCTCTATCAGAGGGGCTGCTGAAGCGACCTGCGCAGTCGGGGAGCTGGGGGGGGGGGTTGCAGTCGTATTGGCGAATTTACAATGTGTGGTATTCTTGTTTGTCTATTGTAGACTTTGTCTTTGTCTTTGTCTATTGAAATATGTCACAAAACAAGTTTCGCGGGTAATGATAATTAAAGTACTTACTCGTACTTACTTTCAGACGTCAATGAGCTTATTTCGTGATTGTTACAAAAAGTACATTCCCATCAGGTGAACAGTAGAACCTCCAAATAACACCACCTTCACAACAGAACCATTTCCCCGAGGTCTTCATAGAGTGACAGCAGATGTAAGAGAACCTTAACAACAAGACCACCTCTCTGCTGAGACCACAAGGGGCCAGTCAAACAAGTGTTCTTGATAGAGACGCCATACTGTGCGTTATTACATGCAGTGATTTATTGACTCGACACCGGTGTTGAGAACGTGAGGAAATGGACTGAGTGCTGGCGCGAGAGGGGAACACACGGTCAGCTAATGGCAGCCGGCACGCGATGGGGCACAGCGACAGATACGGCAGTCTTTGTGTAGACCACGCCAGTGAGGCCTCCTCAACAGAGAGGTGGTTACTTTATGATTATGAAGATAAATGACTGCCAGTCATGATGCAGTCACGATTCTCACTTAAATCAACACGTTTAGTTTGACTGTCTCCAGCTATTGTACATCTACGGTGATGGAAATTTGCTCGATACATGTGGAGAGAGAAGCTTAGAAATGGATGTAAATGGGCTTATTTACAGTCGCAGTTCACTGTTATTGTGCTCGAGTGACTTCACATGCACACCAGGTCATTGGCATCCTTGTCACACTGTACTAGTGTACCAACCTTTTCAACTCACAAAACACTTGGTGCTCATCGCTCGCTTTAGCGCTCACTTGCTTGACCTGTACCTATTCAACAATTAGGATTCACGGAACTGCATGGCAAACAGTTGGGGATGAGTTTGCTCAACATTGGCCACCAGACCTGTACGGAAATCAAACTCACGACCTTCTGGTCACAAGTTCAACTCCCTACGCATTTGGCCTGAGAACCGCAAAAACCTCAGACGACATATAGACGCTTGTCACTAGAGAACATTAGACCTAATGCAATTCACCAATACATTTAGGCCACCCTTTAATTCATAAAAAAAACTGCACAGTTCCCATCGCCAAATAACATCGCACGGGCGGATAGAAACAACACAAGAGAATGTTTATCAGTAGCGGTAATATACAGTTCAAACAGGCACTGTGTGTAGTCTGAATCAAACTCCAAATCTAAGTCAGTTGTTCCGGTTGAGAAGGGACTTATAGCCGTCTCACTGAAAGAGGACGTTGTGACTCCTGCCTGGAGGTTGACCAAGTACAATTACTCAAGGTAATAGATTAGTTTTTATAAAGCAATTGTATTAATGTTAAAGTGGGTGACTGTTAAAGATTCTATATATAGGCGTAGTAGCAGGTTGAATTCACCCACGGTGTACAATATGACAAATGCGAGACGCCAACAATTCACACTTTCGGCACAGTAAGATGCCAGCAGTTCACACTAGCAGGACTGTGGAAGACCAGCACTGCCTAATCCTTGCCTGGTGTATGGATCCCGGGAGCGTGAGGCAGGGAGGCTATAATCCCCGCGGTCCTGCACTCTTACATGGTGTGATAAGCCCCTATACGGGGTCCGAAAAGAAATACTGTGTCCATGAGTCCATTTTCAAGACATTCCAAAAAGATCATGCGTCACTTCTTATTATGCTGAAATCCATATATAAGAAATATGCGCGTGTTGCTTGTCCATAGATAAAAGGCTTTTCAATATAATATGTCCAATTTTGTAGGTTTAAAAAAAACTCAAAAACGGCCGTGTCGCAGTGTCCCTTTTAACCCGTGTAAGCGTCCTGAGGCGTATGGATCCCGGCAGTGAGAGTGTACACATCAGTGTGTACACATCAGCAATGTGTACACATCAGTGTGTACATACGGTGGCGGCTCCCACTTACGTAACGTGCTATTGATCGGTGGCCGCTTTAGCTGCCTGGGTCGATACCTCGACCGGGTCAATGTGCGCTAGTCGGGCTGCTACCAAATGGGGTATATGGTTCTATTGTCATATCATGATTCAATTCCCCTAATATTCGTGGAAATAGGTCACAAAATTCCAACCAATCACATTCCCCACTGCAGAAAAGGTCGGCGAACTTGATATCAATAATAACAACATGATTTTTAATTCTCGTCTTGCTACTTGTTCCACGGTGTTACTTTGCATGGTGGGTGACACCTGCTAATTTCTTTAAACGAGGTTGCGAGGATAGTTTATATGGTATTTGTAAGGTGCCGCGTGTGTAGCGAATTGAAGACGACATTGGGGAGGCAGTGTCTGTCATTTATAAAGTGCGGTCACACTTCTAGTTGTTTTTTATTTTGTAAATGTAGTGTTATGGTAAAGAGTTTCATTGTAATGTGAGTTCATAGCTCAACTTGCTCAACTTTGGCGCATATATGGTTTTTTCTACAAGCAATTGTAACAGATTGAAGTAAGCAAGCTTAAAAAACAGAACGTTCCAAAACCTAGGCGTGCTTTATCCATTTTTCAATCAAAAACTGGGTCAAAGTATAGCTATTGATGAAGCGGTCATACACAAGGGAAATACTCCTGACTGGCGTTAAAGGGATCAAGCTTGTCACATCAAAAACAACAAATCACAATAGTTAAGTTCTCACCTGATCGTTGTCTTCGATATTGTTGATGAACATTTAGAAAATTTAGGGCAGCAATGGAAACTCACTTAAAACTTCTGGTTTGTTCCAATTTCATGGTACCGTACAAAAGGAGCCACGATTTGATTTCAAGATGGCCTATGTAAAATTGAGGAAACAAAAACCCGGCTCTCACCTGGTCGTTGTCGTCGGTGATGTTGATGACCGGCAGGCTGTACTTCCGGGTCACCGTGATTTTGGGCGGGGTCGTCATCAGCTCAAAGCGTGACGCTCGCCGCTCCTTGCTGGGCGGCGAGAACGAGAAACCGCCGGCGCCGAACCCCGGGGAGAGTGGCGGCGGTGTGGGGGGCTGCACCCCAGGGGGCTACAACAGGGTTTGTCACAATCATTGACTGACTAAGGCCAATTATCCTTACCAGGGGGCTACAACAGGGAAACATGGTTTGTCATAATAATTGACCAGGCAATGAATCCAATTAGGGACGGTGCAATATTTAACAGGCGGGGGGACCGGTGCATATCGAAAAACTTGTCTGAAAAAAGGTCTTGTCCCCTGCTGATGTGATGAAAAAAACTGATGTCCCATGACCTCTATTCATAAAAAAAAAGTCGGCGTCCCCTCCCATGAATATTCGCATGATTAATTTGTACCAATTCGCTCACGTCGAGGTGGTATTTCAGCAGCTGAAAAAAAGTACATGTCCCATGCCCAACGAGAATGAAAAATCATCTGGTCCCCCTACTTTGCACCTTGAAAAAAGTACATGTCCCCCTACCAAATGCACCGGTCCCCTTCCTGGTAAATATTGCATCGCCCCTTAGACTACGCAAGTTTTGATGATGTGCTTTCAAAAAAATGAAATTGTTATTATTGTATTCAATTATGTCAATATTCATGATAGATATATTGTATTGTGTGCAACTTTCTATGGAATTTGATTGATAAATGCTTGCATAGACACATTTATATCATTTGTATTCATTCACAGACTTCAATTTAGCAAACTAGTTATCTTAGCAGCAAGCTAGTGGATGCTGCGCATCCTGGTCAGCTCAGTGAAGAGGCAGGCATGTTTTAAGACAAAACTTTTTTAATAACATAAATATGAATAGGTGTCGATCACATTGGATCATTTTTATTCAAATCAATGAGCTGTAATGTTGGGCGCTGCAACCAGGAAACAAGGTTTTCAACAATACATATCAATCACATTTGACCATTTATGTAAGGATGGGAAAGTGAGAAAGATGTGGGCTTTACGCAAGATAAAAGAAAAAATGTTACGTGAAAAACAGGCTATGTCCAAATAAATCAAACAAAGCAATAGAGAAATACGTAGAGCAAGAGAGTTGCGACTGCAAGCTAAGGGACTGCAGCGTATTATTGAGTATAAGCATTGATACTGTGTTGCTGGAAATATTTATTTACATATTTTCTGTCTTAAAATTGGAATTACGCCACACAATGGATGAGCCTCTATACCCTTGAATGTGGAGGCTGCAACAGGGAAATATTATGCACTGGAAGATCCAGGTTTTTGGGAAAGGGGACTGGGGGATCTACTGGATTAAATATTTTGGTAGGAAAAGGGGAGAGTGGTGCTGGGGGCACCTGGATCTGCCTATATTATAAGTGATAAATAGACTATAAAAAGTAGAACCACTCTTCTCAATAACTTTAACACGGATGATCTTTAAGGATAGGTGTGATCCACTTTGGTCTTCTCTTTTTTTTTTGGGGGGGGGGAGCAAAGCCTACCCAGAAGAGTGAGGGGAAGGAAAGGCTCGTGGGATGGTTCTAAATATAGATACAGGTTCACTAATAAGTGATGCTGCTTCATAGTGACTGACAAGGGTGCTAGTGGTGAATACAGGTCTACTGAGAGAGAAACATAGTATAGCTATATTTAAAAAGTGTAGCCCCTTTTTATGCTCAAGTAGGCTGTGGGGATTTGAGTGTACATGAAATGCTCCCAAAATTTCTCTTTTCAAAATCATACTGCTATGAGTTTTTTAATCACAAATTGTATAATTAGCTTTTGTCGGAATGGTGCTAGATAATTTTGGATCATTTGCTTTACATTAACGTTTAATTAATACTATATAAAGGCACCCAAAATTGGTTGTGTGCATTTTATGACACCTATCTTAATGCATTAATCTATGTGCATGACATTTTGTAAAGAAATTAGCTGCAAAACAAACAACATCAAACGTGTTTAATATCCATCTCCTAAAGTAGAATATTCTATTTAACTTGCGTACAATCCTTTGACCTAAATTAAAACATAGATTACCTTGAAAGCTCTCACTTGTTTCTCCAGGTTTCTGTTTTATTATTTAAGCCCACAAAACTGTTAAACCCCGAAGAATAGTAAGATGTCACTCTTGCTTTAGCGCAACTGTCTTATAAAAAGAATGAGATTTGTTTTTCAATTTAGAACTTCTTATTAATTCTCTTACAGTTACTTTATCACTTTTAAAAATGTGAAGTCGTCAGGCAAAGATCTTGCTGGCACGAATATAATATGTATGATAGAATATGTATTGTAATTGAACCTGCATAAGTCACATTTGTAAAAGTTTTGACATTATTTTGTATTGATTTAGAAATTCTAAATTCTAAACTTAGACATAGTTGTCTTTTTATAAGACAGTTAACAAAAAGAAAACCAAACATGAGTAATATCACCATTTGAAAGAACGTAGAACTTTGTAATAGTGAGATATAAGAAAAGCTGTTAAATCAATGATGTTCACATGTGGAATAGTAAGTAGTCTTTCTTGCTTTATCTACTTATCTAATAAAACAAATTAAAAGAACATGTAGATACCACCATTATGTTGGTGACATAGAAACTTACATTTGTAAGTGTGTAAGTTTCTGTGTCACCAACATAATGTTGGTATCTACATGTTATGAATCCAGAAACTGGCGGCTAAATTAAATGAAATTGTGAACTTCTGTTTAATTCATTTCAAAGATTTTTATAACTTTTGTAAAAGTGATGAAAATATCTTAAATGAATACAATTTTTTAAAGATACTCTTTTTTGATAGAGACGTTAATTGATAATCGAGAAATGAGGAATATCAACACATCAACCAACTAAGAGCTAAAATAATAAGCTGTTAAATCACTGACGTTCACCTGCGGTATGCTGATGCTGGCGGTGGGGATGTGGAGCGTGGGTCCAGACGGCGGCGGGACCTCAATCGACAGTCCATCATCCTCGGTCATCGCCAGGCTCGACATGTCCGGCAGGTCGCCTTCGGACATTGTCGACGTCGTATCCATGGCAAAAGAGACCTGGTCGGCGAATGCGACGCTCGCCTTGCGACTGCCCGGCACCGGAACATCCAATGACACACAACTGTTCTTACGGCTCCCCGGTACCTCTATCGTGAGGCAGCTGTTCTTCCTGCTGCCTGGATGAGGAACATCCATAGGAACGGAACTGTTTTTTCTTATTATGCCGTGAAGTGGCGGCGGCACGTCCATACACACACCACTGTTTGTCGTCGTCGTTGTAGTCGTGGTTACGTCCGTCGATAGTGTGGTATCCATAGCGACGTCTTCTTCATCAGGCGTGGGTGGTATGATGACGGCGAGCCCGGGGCCAGGCCGGCCAGACCACGGCCCCGGGGGCGAGCCTAGGCCGCCGCCGGGAGGTAGGGTGTCTCCGAAGGTAGGCGGTCTGATGGCCAGTGAGGGAGGTGGGGTTGCAGGGCTCAGTGGGGACATGCCCGGCACCTGAAAAGGAGGAAAGGATGCGAATCAGACTGTGATGGAGGTTTATTGTTATTATGTTAGGTGGCATATCAATACTGTTAAAAATGGATGTTGATACATCAGCGTGATGCTTTATTTATGATAGTGGTAAGAAACAAATGATGAATATCCAAGCAGAACTTTATTGCTCTATTTACAGCATCGAGCAATAAATGTCCACATATATGAATCTTATAGTACAAAATATGTCAACAAATTTACTCAAATATATTATCTGTTTGAAGTTTTTGTAGTTTAAAATATAAGAATTGAAACCAAATCATTCCACGGAAGGCCTACTCTATTCTTATATTCGTCCAGTATTTTTTAGATAAATGAAAACTGTTTTCATTGATCTATATCTAAGTAAAGTAGTTTGCTATGGCAAACAAAAGATACAGTACAAATTGCATCTTCCGTACCTGTAGCGTGTTGCATGACCCGCTGGGTGTTAGGAGCCGTGGCGAGCCCCCGGAGGAAGAAGACAGTGACGAGAGGCTGGTGCTGGAAGACAGTCCGCCTGCACCCCCACCCCCACCGGGCACTGTCAGGGTGTTACACGAGCTGCCGGGCACCGTGAGGGTGTTACAGCTAGATCCAGGCACCGTCAATAGGTTACATGTCGATCCGGGCACTGTCAGCTGGTTGCAGCTGGCGCCGGGCACCGTGAGCGTGTTGCAGGAGAAGCCCGGCGCGGCGAGGCTGCCTCCAGCAGGGGCGGTGGGGGAGGTGGTGCTGGTGGCGGCGTTGAGGCGCTCGTTGAAGCTCTTGGCGAGCAACACGCGTCGCAGGTCGACGTCACGCCCGTCCACCGCCGTGGAGTACCGGCGCGGCTCTGGCGGCTGGTAGCTGGAACAATGCAGATGAGAGTATAAGATGGTTGATGTCATAAGTATGTTGTAAGGATCAGATGACTCTACAGTCACACCACGTCACTGGCTTCCTTTTCACACTACATTCTTTCCCCACTACTCGGGAAGCATACAGTTCATCACACCCGGAGCGCAGACATAATTATCAATCAACATTAGTGTTCAGTTGCCCGACCTGCACCTATTTAATGTGTAGGTACCGTGTTAGCAGTGTACAGGTGTTCAGGAATGAGTTTGCTCAACCGACTGGGAATCGACTGGGAATCAAAGTCATTACCCTCCAGTCAGGATTCCAACTCCCTATGAGTATCCACTCAGCCACAGAAGTATATGAAGTTCACACATACGGTATATGCTGGATATGGATATAGTGGGGATTAGGGTATAAGATGGTTAGTGTCTTAAGTATGCTGTGAGTCCATCTACTTGCAGTAAACGTGCCACCCCAGCGGCTGCATCATGACATGGACAGAAGGGTGTTCTGTTTGTGTTTCTATGTGTAGATTGCAGCGACTTGCAGCTCTAGGAGCTGGTACCTGGAACACACACATCCACCCTGTTTCCACCTAAAAAAATTATTTCCACGTGTATTTTGGCACGTCCGCATAAAATCCTGCAGGTGCACATCCCGTTTCCGAAAGTTTGGATCTGCCAGTGAAGCATATCTTTTGAAGCCTTGCTTTATAGTTACTGAAGTCATAATGAAATGCAAACATGTTGTTTGGTACACAACAGGAACTTACATTTAAGTTCCAAATTCCTCTGCTTCTGCTTGGCAACTGTGCAGATCATAATTTGTGTATGAAAGGTGGCAGTTTACGAGTAAAGCGTAACACTGTGTGCACCATGTGTCTAACAAAGAGTAGTTGATTTTTTTTAATGAATTTGATACTTTTTACTCAATTATGAAAATGGACAGCAGGAGGTCATGAGTCGAGTCTTTTGTATGACAATACGTAACATTATAGGCCAGTCCTTGGGGTGTTGGTTAACGCAACACGATACGTCATGCTTTATTCCATTATGTTTAATATTCGGAACAAAACACTTCAATGTTTTTTCATACAAACAGCACCCATTGTTGTAAACAAAACGTCGCAGTTTTCTGTATTGAAATGCACACACGTGAAGAGGAAAGAGAAGCTAATAATAGATAAATCGCATTTGATAAATTGAGATGTCTTCGTGAAATAACATTCATAATAAAAGCTTGCATATATGTGTCAGGTATGTTGCAGAGAAATTTAGATGATATAATGTTTAGTGTGTCTCTAGTAAACTAGCATATCTAGATGAATATACAACTTCATATGCTGACTAATTTTGTGTTCCTTGCAACACGTTCTATTTGTGTATATGAATACATTTTGTAACATGTGCAATATGCCTAATGTATGTGTGCGCTCATCAATCCATCAATCTATTACCAGCCTGTCAATGTTCGCACACAGAAATCGTAGTTTGATACATGGACATTAAGGATCATTAACGCCCTCGGTTGCAATAGGCCAATCCCAGCTTCACTATAAATAGCTTTGCACAAACAGACATTTCCAATACTTGCAGGATTCTTGTATAGCCTAATATGTGTTGAACATTTGGCTTCATTTATGACCCTGCAACTTGCTATTTATTTTGAACCTGGGCTTGGACTATATAGCAGGGCTTTGTAGCTTTTTATTGGCAAATACCTGAAATTCATTGAATCATGGGACCCACTGCTTTATATCACAGAACAAAAATCAACTGGACACTGTGACCATGGTTAGATTTACTTGTTTTACAGTAGTTTGTATCTTAGCATAGTACATGTTATAGTTCCTTTTCCCTTTTTCCTACTAGATATTCTAATATCGTCTATGTTCATGCTCCGATTTAATGTGTTATATTCTCATGACTAATCAGCTTAGGCCATATCTATTATACATGGATACTAGAGACATTAAATCGTGCAAATGATACAATAATATATTTGAAAATGTTAAGTTTCATCGGATTGAAAATTATCAAAATAGCGGATATGTGCTGAAAACCTCAACTTTATATTTCTTTTTGTCTTCTCCCTTTTTTATTTTTTGTTGTTTGTTTGTTTTCTTTTGTTTGTTTGTTTTTGCGGATTGCGGTGGGAAAGCGGGCGGGGGGGGCTTGAAAATCTGGAGTCCACTTGTATAGGCAGGTCGGAAATTTTTTAATAATCTTATGGTCTTATGGGGGTAGTCTAGAAACTATACCATAATGGTTTTCTTTATTCATACTCCCCCCGGGCCATAACAACTGGCAGCCCCCTAAGACAGAAGGCTGGGGCTGAGTAACGGCCCCGTCGTGCACTCAGCCTCACTGATGTACGAGAAGGCGATAATGCTGCGCTACTCATCCTCCCCTTAAAATAGACCTTTGTCTCAATACTCGCAAGTGGGGAGCTTCTATGTATATGGATTCGCTACATATGTTTCTTGCAGCAGATCACTTGCTTTTAGGGGTATGTGTCACAATGATGATGCTTATGACCAGCACTGATGAACGAAAAAGTAAGTATTGCAGTACACACTCCTCCTAACATAAACCTTTATTTCAATACTATCGAGGCTTGCAAGTGGGCTGTATGTGTAAGGTGGGTATTAGGAGTCAAGTAATCCCACTTCCCTAATTTTTGCCCTTATTTCTCCCATCGCTGGATTTTTTGGCCTTTGCCCCAAAGCTCACAAATTTCAAGGCTTTCTTCACACACCCCGCGTCATTGAAATCCCCGGACGTCTTTTTTTTCAACATTGCTATTTTCGACCCTTTTTCCCACCTCCCATTTCCTCATAAACATAAGTATGAAATCTCTACACATGTTTCTTTCAACTGGTCACTTGCTTTTAGTGGTACATGTGTGTGTCACAATGATTCCCAATGACGTCATGATAATGCAAGGTAATTGGGGAAATATAACGGTGACGTTTCGGCTGCAAATAAGCACATTTACATCTAGACACTCTAACTTTCCAAAATTGATCATCGGCCTGTGTCAAGAGACTTTTCTCTCCCCATCTCTCTGTCTGTCTGCGTTAATCTCTTTTCTTCTCTTGTCTACTTCGTCAAACTCATCTCCCCCTGATCAGGGTCCATTAATATTCATATGAGACAGTAATGAATGATAGATGGTAGCTTGTTGTGGCACAATACGTCGAACTCTCTGGTTGCAATGCCCGTATGTATATGCGCCATATACATCACTGGCAAATAGTTCGCCCAATATTGAATACCTCTGTCTACATCAAACTCCACCCACCAATATCTATAACTTTCGCCTCACATTCTTCCCGGTTCTTACTTTCCATTTGATATTTCTAACATTCCTATACGTTACCTCCATACTCCCATTGTCTACTCTCCCTCCTTCTCCCTCAATAACTGTAACTCTCACCTTGTTCCTATCCTCTTTTTATCCCCGTATGCACGGATGATCGATTGTTTTGGCAAAATACCTCGAATGAATTCCCTCTCTTCGTTTCCCATGATATGACATTTCTAACACTTCTGCATTACATCCATATGTTTATTTTCTGCTCTCTCATTCTCTACTCTCCATCTTTCTCCCTCAATATCTGTAACTCCTCCATTGTTGCCTCCTCTTTGTTCCCCGCATATCCCCTGTATTCTTTATTCCCCCCATGCAGCCCATATATCACCTCGCCGCTAGTGTATCTCCCGTCTCCCCGCCACTGTAGCAGCTCTCCCATAATTGTAATGGATGTCCACAGCCAACTCTGAGCAGGCCACTTCCGGTTCAGAGAGTATACATTGGTAGGACTAATAACACGCAGGTGCCATCTTGAAACAAAAAAAAATAGACGTTTGCCACATGATCGCAAAATTTAAACAACTAGTTGTTGCTATTTCCGTCTGACCATCTGTCCAGAAAACGTCATAAACGCCAGTTATTTTTGTTTTGTTTGTATTTTATGTTTTATTCTAATTTATCGGTAATCTGTTGTTGAATCTGTTAGTTCAACTTACCTATTATTGTTTTATGAGGCATGTGTATTTCTAGGGACCCCCACAATGTAAATAAGCAATACTTAGTGTATGCAAGGAACATCATATGATAATAATGATCTGTGATTTTTTGTTTTAATGTGGCATTAATTCATAAAAGCTCAAAAGATGGTGCTAAAACCTAATAAGAACAATGTTCACAATGATATTGATGGATATTGAAGACCCAGTCTCCATCATACCGCGGTAATGATGACTGATGTCCCCAGCCGCCGGCCTCGCCATCCATCTTCCTGGCGACATGTTCCATCTGATCGCGGCCAATCTTGTGAGCTTTCGCGTGTCACCTGACGCTTTTCCATATGTATGTCACCACTTCTGCCATAAATCTTTGTTTGGGGGGTATAAGGGGTCAAGAAATCCCACATCCCTTCCCCCCCTTATTTCCCACATCACTAGACTTTTTTCACCTTCGCTCTTTTTTTACCTTCCTCCCCTACATCCCGCTTCATTATAAACCACCCCCATTGTTTTCTGTTGTGCACAAATAATGAGCAAAAAGGATTGTGACAGGCACTTTGCCTGATAATGTGTACAGTGTCAGAGAATATTAGATCAATACCATATATATTGAAATTGCATTTTGAGACCCAGTCCCCAAAGTGGACGAACTCTAGTAAACCTCTCATGAAGGACATTTTACCTCTCAAGAAGGACATTTTACATCTCACTCTGGTGTTAACTACAGTAGGAACTCCACTTCGACCCATCTTTACAGTGAGACCATTTTTCTAGAAGACCATTTATCATGGCAACCCTTCCTTAAGAGACCCACGTGAATCTCAGTGAAGAGCATCTCCGCATCCATTGGGACCGCTTGGGGCCAGCCTCCTGTCTGTTATGGTGGTCTTCTTAATAATGATATAATACAGGACTTGTATTGCCATAGAGATTCTTTCTCTAAATCTATAGGGCTGTATCATATAGTCACTGCCGGAAAATGAACCCTGGACCACTGTGGATGTAAGTATTGACATGAAGGATTCTTTGTCAAAGTGTACACGGCCATATCACATGTTACTAACGGACCCTCGAACTCTGGACCACTATCACATGAGTGGCATCTAATCACCAAGCACTAATAAGCAGGTACAGTAGACCACGTGACCACAGTTCCGCTGTATTTCCCCCTCAGTCCGTCATTTAGCCTCATTCAATCAGCGGCTCTCAATATGGGATTATCGCATACAGCCTTGATCAACCGAGCCTTTTTCCTCTGTGGCGATATATGAGGCTGAGTGATCGAGACTACAGCGTAATTATGATGAATGGCGGCGGCGGCGGCGGCGAGAGAGGAAGGGCTGAGTGGATACAGAGGAACCTCTCCAATGGGGATCTAATGTGCTCCCCTGGGTTGCTTTTGTATTCAATTCCAATTCACACACTCATATTCTGTCGGTATAGATCTACTGAAGCAACTTTGTGAACGAATAACAGTAAACTGTTCGAGATAGCCAATATTCAAGATAAAGCAATTGCTGTGTGTTTATATTGTGCTTGGCGGTATGTGAGACTAATCCCGAGATGAGAGAAAATTCTAGATAAGCAATATCAATGGTAAATGAAACTACCATCGAGATAACCGAGAATTCGAGACAAGCAGTAATGAGGTAATGAGATTCTACAGTAGTAAGATGTATGTGTATCTTAAGCTATGCCATCATGGAGGTAGGAACGTGCTTGCTAGAGAATAATGGGAGAGGGAAGAGTAGAGTGGAGTTTATTCAGATACAGCGGCAAGAAGCTACAGCAGGACCTCCCATGATGGATGTTGTGATTAACCGTGACGAAATACACACATGAACAGATGAACTTAATATGGGTAGAAATGTGGATAGCTCAGTATTGCAACAGTATAATGTCACATATCATAGAGGCCAGAATGAAGAGCTGGGGAGGGTTTGCTATGGGAAGATTTACACAGATGGAGCTGCATTCATAGTGAATCACAGTGCTATTCCTGAGCAGCGCCTAATACAGAGGCCGGTGAACATGAGGATGGATGGCGACTCCGGGCCACATGTTTGTTATTTTAGCAGAAAGAGACATAGGGTAGATGTTGAGCAATATTGCAAATGCTTATATATCGGGCGCTTATATATAGATCTGGATCATTGTCACATGTATTATTGATCAATTGATCATTTCTCACATACTTGTATCTGCGGCAGATACAAGAGCACACTGTTAGTCACTCACACACTCTTTCAACCCAATGACCTGTACCTAATATGTCAAGGAGCGACCGGGAGTTGAGCCCACAACTTTCTGGTCACAGGTCCAAATCACTATCCACTTGGCCACAGAAGCACGCAAAAAAGGAAAGAGTAGTGCACAGTGCAAGTGTAAACAGGGATCACACGTACCGCTTGGCCTCAGCGCAGGCCCTAATCGAACAGCACTAGAAGGATGGACTTCTCGGTGTGTGCATGTGTGTGTTCGTGCGTGTGTGTGCGTGTGTGTGTGTGTGCGTGCACGTACCGTTTAGCCTCTGCGTAGTCGTAGAGCGCGAGCAGGATGGACTTCTCCTCGGCGAGCGCGGTGGAGCGCGGGATGAGGGAGCGCGAGCGCTGGCGCCGGTACAGCGGCCGCCCGTCCCGACCCACGTCAGGCGGCCCGCTCAGGATGCCTGCAACAGCGGTCAGTGGGTGGTCAGTGGATGGTCAGTAAGGGGTAGTAGGTGGTCAGTGAGAGGGCTGTGTGGATTACTGGTGAATTATCAGTGAGGGTCAGGGGCTGGTTGGTTGGTGGTCAATGAGTGGGTAGTGGGCGCAGAGTGGGTGGTCAGTGAGGGTCACACGGTGGTCACCTAGTGGTCAGTGTGTGGTTACTTGGTGGGCAGTAGGTGGCCAGTGGGTGGACACTGGACGATGATCCCGTTAAGCTCAAACTTGAAGGGCGCTGTCAGCCTTTTGGGCCAAACTCCCGCCTCTCAGCCTCAACTATTTCAGGCTTGTTTTAAATATTCCTCATTCAAGTCTAATGTTTAAACGGATACATAAATGAAGGCATAATATAAGTCAATCAAATCATCAGGATAATTTTAGTTCCGCTGTCAATCTTTGCGTTGTGTAAGCACATTACACTGCCTGTTACGTGTGGTTGTTTATCTAACGGAGGCGCAGGTGGTTACACCTGGGTGGCAATAGGGACAAGTTTTAAAAAAGATCGCATGCAGAGTGAAGACTCATCCCACCGGTAGATAATATAACCGTGTGTAAGAGAGACTGCCGTGAGCCGTCCTTCTGCCGGCTGTGAGTGATGACTGACCGCTTGAGCAGGCTATTTCTGGCCGGCCGCTGTAGTACACACCCGGGCTAGAGTTTAATGCGGATGGACTGCTAATGTATGTAAATCTGTGTGAATGTAATGAAATGTCCGTTCTCACGACTGCACTTTTACACCAGGTCATTGGCAGACTTGTCAATTGTTCATTTCTCCCTCCCATGCTTGCACCGACAGCACATTCCGCCCACAATGCTAACCACTCTAGCAGTTTTTCAACCGAACGACCTGTACCTATTTAACGTGCAGTATACAACTGCTTATGGATGAGTTTGTTTCCTATACCTGAAATGGGAAAAATCCTTCAGTGCAGCAATTCCTTCCCCTGACCTTTACAAAGAGCTCAACATGGGCCTATATTTCCTTGTAACAGAATTCTGAGAGTCACTGATGATATAGTAGCATGCGTTACAACAGCAATTTCTTGTTCCAGATTAGATGCGACAATTCAGTTACACGTTTGCGTACTTCCTAGCAATGCCGTGAGGTGCAATGTCGTATGTACCCACGCATGTGTCAATAGATGACGATCTTTGGCCACTAACATATTTAATACCACCCAAAAAATGGTTAAGCAGCCACATCACTTTGTTCTACCACCCAACCAAAGGTTAGGTCGTCACATCACTGTTCAGTTCACTACCAAAACATTTAAAGGAATATTTTGACATCAGGAGCAGGTGAACTAGGGAATCCATGTTTATTATACTAGTATAAGGCTGAATATAAGCACTCTAGTACGGAAACAAATGGGAGTGGCTTGCTATGCTTGACACCAGTAACTATACGTTGATTGTGGCATTGATAAGTGTCCCCACAGTTGACTGGGTTGCATGTGCCCCACTTGGAATCTGAGCCTGTAAGAGAAGACGGCGCTATAAGTGTGCCACAGGGCTAGTGGTAGAGTAGACAGACCCTCTGGGGGCCAGTAGTAACCTGACACACGGCTGTAATGTCATTAACATTAACTACCAGCTATAGTTCACAATATGTATGCCACCCCCGTCTATTGGGTCGTTTATCAATGCCGCAGTCAAAATCAATAGATTTCCTAGTGTATGCAGCCAATCAGATGCATACTTATGACTGGTTTTGAATATGTGTATTCTTGAATTGGCTGCCTAAATCGCTACGTGAGGTGTTCTACTGTACTAATCCAGATAAACACTCTGCTACCATAGTGTGTGTGTGGGGGGGGGACTAGAATTGTTGAAACAGCCATTCAATTGTATTCTATTCGGAAAAAGAATGATACTTTTCCTACTCTCAATAATGTCCCTAACATATGACAATACCTTGCTAGTTTTACTGCATACACCTCGTACATACAATGGCTGTTCCCAGCGTAAGGGACTGTCCGCCCCTTTCACAAAACAAACCTGTAAGTAGGACTGTATTATACCCACACATAACCCCGCCGAATGTACTGCCATGCAACCCTGTATGTAACAAGACCTGTAGGTCGGCCTGTACCACCCCCACAGTGACCCCGCCCGCTGCACCATCCGGCCGGCCGCTGCCGCCACCGCGACCTCTGGCCGGAAGCGCCCGCAGCAGCGGCAGCCACCGCCCGCGCTATTCTTGGCCGCTACGTGAACGACCCGTGCTCGGCGTACATAGTAAACTCAGCTGTCAACTGGTGGTTTGGAGGGCAAACGCTCTATGATTGATGGAGTGTGTGTATTGGTTGAGAAGTTGATATTGCCGTTTGAACGTAGCCTACAGAAGAGCTTCAAAATTAAGACCGTTGTAAAGCAAGTGAGTTCTCGTCGTTACTACGTCATACAATCATCCCCACGGCAGGCAGGTCAGCGACTTCATGAAAACGATACGTCACTCCTTGCCCCGAGAGGCTAACCTGGACGTATTTCAAGCCTTGCGACGCTGCTTGCTCCCAAAGGCAAGCCAGGATGCACCCAAGGTGCTTGGTACAGGGCGCCTGCCCTTGCCGACTTTAACACAAAACCTTCCACACACGTCGTTGTGTTATTTAGACTATTCGTGAACAGTCATTGACCAGGCGGATGCATAAAGAGTTCTAAACTCCATCAAAACTCCACAAAGAGACCATCTCTGCATTGCGGCTATTCAATTAAGTCCCTTGTAGTCTCAATACGAGGCTCTACTGTCTTGCGTACGGGTTCTAGTGACATTCGGTGTGATTCTCGTAAGTGCATAAGCTCATTGCATGTCGTGTATCATTAAAGAGTATTAATCCACTTAAATTAATGTTACATCCATGTTCCAATATACCCGCACTCGCTGAGAGGGTGACGTTTGACGTGAACACAAGCAGATCCACGTGTGTGGGGGTTTTTTTTGGGGGGGGGGAGTGATGAGGTCTGCAGCAATCAGCTTCTTTTTGTGTGTGTTTTTTGCTGTTGTTGTTGTTTGTTTGTTTGTTTTGTGTGTGTGTTTTTGTGATTTTTTGTTGTTGTTTTTTTTGTTTTTTTTTGTTTTTGTTTTTTTGTTTTTTTTTGGGGGGGGGGTTCATTGGGTACGCCACGTCCCCTCTTGATCTGCCTCTAACCAAACAGTATCAATACCGTCCATATTTACGAGACGGTCCTATTAGAGCCGTCCATCCTTACCGGCCCTTCAGGTGCCTCCCCGATCACGCCCCTGGCAAGTGCTGTGTCCACACGCCGCCGCATCATCAGTCCGGACTCGAGTGTTCATATGGCAGGGCACAGTCAGAAGTGGCCAGCAAGGGGGATATTTGTCAGGCTCCAGGAGCCGGGGGAGGGGGGCGGGGGCGTAGAGGTCGTGGCAAGCTCATCATAATTGGACTTTTCTAGCATGCTTATTATTAGATAATATAGAGTCTACAAGGTGAGTGTGAGTGTTCAAAACGTCCTACAAGTCCCACAGTAAGTAAAGAGTTGGATATGATGAGCCTACAACTAACAACTTGCTTTTGACGTTTTAGACCAAATATGATACGGTGTTCTATGGCTGTTTGACGACTATCCCCATCCAGTCCAGTGCGCCACCAGACGGTCATGATATTCCGTCACCTCTGTACTCTGGCGCGTGTTATGACGCCTCATAAAGTGAGTCAGAGGTCACAGCGCCCGATCACGTGACCGCCTAATGCGTCCATCCATCACGTGATCGGAGTGCGCCATGTGTCACTGTCAGGCGGCGACGGGCCGTGACCGCCGTGTGGATGGTGGACGTGACGCAATGGGGCGTGACTTGCAGACTGCAGGGGATTACACGCTCACTACAGATGTAGTCCATGATTGCAGGTACAATTGGATAGTATACGATCTTTTGCACTAAACAGGTCCGTTTAGGAAGCAAAATGAGATTGGTAAGGCCATTAGAAAATTGTAATCTAACATAACAAAAAAAAACTAGTGAAGCGAATGCCAAATTCAGTTTGTGGGTATGTTGTCCGAGAATTTTTTCTCATGAATGAGATAACATGATTTTCTTTTGAATGAGATAACATGAGCAAACGTGGACATCATGTAAATTATCTCTTGATGTGTTTTTTTCTGAATTTTATGCTGAGTTGCAAGTCACAATTTGAGAGCTCATTGAGGGACATCCCATTCCTGCCGTATTTCCATATTATAGGGCATGGGCGGTAAAAAAAATTCAAACATGACTTGAAGGGGCGCTGGAATGAGGTATGGACTTCTTTAAGGGAAGCGTTCATTATCTTAAACCTATACGTAGATAGAAATTCATAATCATCGTACAACACACCCCACCCCCACCCCGAGTTTGACATATTATGAATTAAAATATACCAGAGCTTTACAGGAAGAGATATACTTGTGTAAGATTATAATCTGTGTAAAGATATTAGAAAAAAAATGTAAATGATTTTAGCCAGCAAGAAGCCCACAATGCAATATCTCTTGACAATTAAAACTTGCACCCACATATGGATTCCAACCCTCATCCACACCTGTAGAAAAGGTGATAATTTAGCCTGCATCCCACATATAAGCGGGTGCAGATGCGGAACACAAGGGCTGCGGGGGCCCGTGCAGGGAATTGGTCTATATGTAGTAGGTCATATATTGATAAACTTCTGTTCATGACTTCATGTGAATCATTTTAACACGAAATATTACATTCTGTATTGGTACAACGCAAGGCATACAATATGGTATGTAATATAAGCATGTGTATCTGATGATAAAAAAAAACACATAGTTATTACCATAAATAATGTATCAAAGCTTTCAAGATGACAACTATTATGTCACATCGTTATCATCTACATCTGCATCAGTTATATAACACATCAATTCCATACAATCAAATTAATTGACATTTCTTAATTCAACTCATTTGATATTCCTGTCTGAGTCTATAATGTACCATATTACGCATGGTTTGAAATAGACAAATGCTGTATCTTAATGATTCATTATGTAACCGATGCAATCAACGCATTAGTAATGACAGTAATCATGGTAATGAAATGTGTATAAAAAGGATGTCTTTATGTGCACAAATAAGAGCCAAAAAAGATAGATGAACTCTATTGATAAAGTATGCATGGACATGAAGGTTTTTTGTTGTTGTTTTTTTTTACAATCCTGAAGGCCTAAAAGATTAGGCGGTGATAACGCCTATGGTCGGTTCGTGGGAATCTCTTTCTTACTGTACATAAAAGAGGATCGCCATATCAAGAGCATCACAGTGAATGATACATGAAATGCCACATTTGTGCTCATACAGTTATCTTATCTTATAAGATAATGGTTCGCAGTCTACAAGTACGACTTATTCGCACTAACGTGATAGTCTATATGAGTCAGACAACCCCACCCCCCACCCCCAATCACAGCATGTTTCCCGTCCACATGTATCATCATTAATCATTCACGCTGCATATAGATGAGCCGCCCCCAGATGTGCTGATGATGATCAAGCGTGTGCGGTGAAGCGCCCATATACATGTATAATATAGCAAGCCACTCCATTCCCACCACCACCACCACCCTCACCTCAGGGCATTATTGTGTAGGCGTATCACTGATAGGGGTTTACATACACGTCTATTATGATGGTACCAATGCATGTCAATGAGAAGCATCGGTATACTTGAATCTCGCTTACGCAATACACACTTTTCCAGTGTTGCAATGTCTCCCGGTGAATCAAATATTGTCCCCTTCAAGTATGGAACAGATTCGAAGAGCTAGTTTTACATGCCAAGCAAAATCATCAAACATTTTTTCATACTTGGCAACGTAAGGACGTACTTTTGATGCGACTGAACCTAAATTACCCTGATGTTGGTTGATGTATTGAAAAATGTCATACGAAAATTGGACTATTTGAATGAGGGTTTAATTTCAATAGCTTGTGTGTTGAATATTGACACCAAAATAAAGGTTCAATGAGAAGTGTGCCTGGTACTTGGGGGGGTATAAGGAGTCAGGAAACCCATACCCCTATTTTGTTTTTGGCCTTAAGTCCCACAACTTTAATTTATTTTTTGGCCTTTTTACACACATCACACAAATCACAACGTGTTTTTTCACATCCCACTTTCTAAAAATCCCGCATCCCTCTTTTGGTGGGGGGGGGGCTTTCTCCCACATCCCTAGTTTTTGGCCCTTTTCCCCACATCCCACTTCCTTATAAACCGTCCCACTATCAAGGTACTCACCCTGCGTGATGGCCTGGCGCCGGAACAGTCCGTACAGGCTGCCTCCGCTCGCGGCGCGTGCACGGAACTCGTCAAAGTCGTCCGCAAACTGGATTGTGTCCTTGATGCTGTCCATCAAGGTCGACATCCTGGAACAGTGGTCAGTGGGTGGTTAGTTAGTGGTCAGTGGGTGGTTAGTCGGTGGTCAACATGGGTGCGAAGTGTGCAGCCAGTGCATGGGTTAGTACTGTCAGTGGGTGGTAAGTATGTGGGATGTGAGCGGTCAGTGGGGTGGGCAGTGGGTGATCAGCAATGTGGGTTCCGTTCAACCAAAAGATTGCAGAGGCCATATTGATAAACGAACTTCACTATCCATGTGAGGGGACATTTTGTGTGGTCAGCTCGGTCAACATCCGACGTGTAACGCGTAAACGATCAGTGCAAGGTCAATTGATGGTCAATGAGTGGCTTCTGAGTGGGAACCAAGAGATGCTTTAGTGATCGGCAGTGGTCGGCATGAGGTCAATACGAGGATTGGTCTATAATAGTGGTAAGTCAAGTGGTCATCCTGATACAAGTTTCAATCGATTAAATAGACAGACTGTGTTCGTTGATCAGTGTTTAATTTCATACTTGTTATTGGTTATCTCTTGATTCCCAAGTAATCAACTTTGTTCTGTTCATACCAAACCTTTAATAACCTTTGATGCCCCCAGATAAGCTATAAACAAATTGAACTTTAGCTCCAAATTACCAGGGGAAAACACAGTTATTGTACAGAGAAGGGATGAATACCTGCCCATGTTTTCTAATTGGAATATGCAGATGAGCTTGCTTTTTTGTCATTGTTGATGTTAAATGACCAAGTGACCGGCATTGTAGAATGATATAGTGGACTGGGGAGTTATTTACAGGGCAATCATCATGTCATGGTGAAAAACAACCCTTATGAAAAAGCAAGATCTAGATCTATTTGCGTTTGAAGCAATGCAAAAATCATCAAATCGACACATTACAGGCAAAAACTCCTGTCTACTCGAGGCCAAATCTCTGTATCCTTGCTGTATTTCTACATTAGGCACAAGCCAACTACATTGGACGTCCCCAGATTGAGTTTTCATCCAATTGTCGGGCGGTCACACTCACATTTCCACTGAGTACACTCGTTAACGCGCTGTCTTTATTGGACGTCACGTCTGCTCAACGTCTGACGTAATGCAGCCTATATACGTCTGACGTCATCACTGCCACGTTCTACGTCATGTGCACGTCTAACGTGAAGCAATGATTAGGAAATGACGGACGTGCAAGGAAATGTGAAATCTGTATTTGCTTTCACTGCGATTTTAGTCAGTTAGTGAAGAAATAAAATGACTTTCTTTCACTACGTGATTGTGGGCGTTGTGTGTTTAAGCCTAATGGTGGGTGAGGAAGTACCAATGCTCTCTGGGGAACTTTAGCTCGAACATTGGAATACATAATGCAAAGTAAATGTACTTTTTAGTAGATATTTGTACATGGCAACTGCCTTCCTCCTTTACAGATGAGGCTATTTCGCACTTTTATTGTGGGCGTGTGCTAGCGCATTCAGGAGAATTTCTTTTACACTTGCATAATTATCTGAAATCTGAATCTTTAATCTTATATATAGTGTTTCAATGTATATATGTGGGTTGATATGTCTCCTTCAACTGGAACGACTTTGCTTGGTCAGACCTATTTCGGAAACATTTTAGATCTAGTCGATAACATTTTTTTTTTCTTATTAGCATTGTAAATATACACAGTTGACTTGGTTGAAGACTCGTCCATCTGACGTTCTGAAATGCTCCAGCTAAAATGCTGCGCTTCAATGAGGGCGGTATTTTCAATATCTTGTCAATTGAATAATCAGCCTGTAATAGATGACGATGGTGCTGCCAAGTTGTGTGTTTAGGTGACATATATAGTGATGCCCTCCTACGTCTGAGACGTCACTGGGCGATGAGAACACTGACAGATGGGGAGGTGAGCGGGGGGCGGGGTGTTAGGGCCTTAATAATTATGAAAGTAGAATGCGTTCCGATTCAATTCCCTATTGAGGCATGACAAGGAGGTGTGATTATGGCACTGATATACAGATTGGAATTAAATTTACCTGTTCTTTAAGACTTTTTAAAGACCAATTGTTGCAGGCCATAGTCTACTTTTAAAGCTTTTCATATGCTCGTGATTGATAGAGACTTGAAAAATTCTCAGGCTGCATGCTGGATATCAATATCAATGAGGCACAAACAGAGTGGAAATTTTCCAAGCTTGTGGGACATGGCAAAAGTGATGAGTAAATTGTAGGGCGCGAAGAAAGGTGGGGAGATGGCGTGTGAGGTGACGTTGTTTCATTAGAGCGGGATTGGGTCTCATTAAGTAGGACCTGGAGACGTGGTGATGAGCTGACAGGAAGACAAGGAGTCCTCGAGAGGCTCTTGTGGCTCGCCCACGTCCGACTGTGTCAGGAGGTGCATGTCTTCATGGAATAGGTGGTGCCGGGAAGGATGAGGTTATATAGCCAAAATGTGATTTGGGATTTATCCCAAATCTTTGTTGAATTGTGAACTGCCTGTATGAAAGTGTGTAAACTATGATGCAAACTAATATTTGTGAAAGGTGATCTGCTCAATTCAAGGGCTGTGATTACCCCACTCACTAAGTTACTTCCAGGTGTAACAAAATAAAATACAACGAATAACAAATGAATGTGCTGTAAAGGCTAGATGTAGTAACCAGTAACTATAAAGAATTTTTTGTCAGATTCACTTTTGTGCATGTGTGTGGGGGTACGTGTGCATGTGTGTGCGTGTGCATGTGCACGTACCGTCGCTTCTGCTCTTCCTGGTCCCTCTCGTGCTTCCCCATGAGGCGTGGCGAGGTGGGCGCGGAGGCCGCGGCAGGAGCGGGGGGCAGGTGGTGGTGATGTCCGCCCGGGTAGGGGGGGCGGCGGGGGCGGGGAGCTGCTCAGCATGGTTCACACCGCGGCAGGTGAGCGGCGAGGAGGGGCAGCGCCATCCTGCTGCCAGCACTGGACGCAGGCTAACCACGGGGCGGCGGCGGTGGTGGGGGTTGGGTTTGGTCACTGGACTCTTGCTGGTTACTAGTGCTGACCACTGCGCTTAAATCCACACAACCGCCTGTTTCCACCAACTTGTATGGAGTAATCCTGAGACCTGGTAAAGGCTAACATATGCAGCTGGTGACTGGTGGTGGTGACCAGGTACTGCTGGCGCGATTGGCTGGTGTTATGGTGGTCACTGGCCTAATGACCGGTGCTGTGGTGGTCACTCACCCATTCACCGGTGCTGCGATGGTCATTCACCCGTTGACTAGTGCTGTTATGGTCGCTCGCCTCTTGACCGGTGCTGCAGTGGTCACTACCTCGCCAGTTGCTAATTGCCGCGGCTCCGACCCATCAAAGCAGCTGTTAAAGGTGAGCGCGGAAAATGCCGCTGATGCACCAAGCAGCTGTAAAGGTTAATCCGCACAGCTGCTGCAGCTGTGTCTGCTGCTGTACTCAGGCTGAGGGCTCGCTCACGATCAATGCCTCTGTACTCACGCACAAGACAGTTTTCTGCAGGCTTTATTTGGCTTTATCTGGCACTTATTGTAATTGCTGCTCCATTTGAATCACAATATAATGGTTATAGCTCTTGGGGAGAATGGAATGTGATTTTCTTATTCAAATACTGCTTTCTTTAGATTGAATTTCTGTTTGTTCAGAATAAAGTCACATTTCCTTGGAGAAGAAACATTTCTTACTGAGAATGAAATCCTACATTTGGCAATCAACTCTTACTTAACGTAATTAGATCATTGTTTTGAATGAATCGACTGTTCAATTACATTAAATCCTACTTAGTATTGAATGCTGCATCAAATAGTCTCCGAACAGCCGCTCTGTTTGAGTTAAAGCACTTAAAAATTGAGGAAAACAACACTGCTTAACAGGAATTCTATCACCACTTTGAACTGAATAAATCCATTCGTGTTCTCTTATTACAGCTCTCTTGTTAATCCTACAATTGACTATTAGGAGAAATTATCCAGCTACTAGCTACATCTAGCTTGACCACTGTCCAGTTGGTCAACCCATCGTACAGGTCATTATCGCTCACATTCCCAGCATGAGCATCCTTACTGGAGTGACGTCATATCCCTGATATCCTGTGGTCACTTGATGGTCACTACTACATCCACGCATTGTATGCTGCGGTCAACTGTTGATATATCTTTAAAACTTTTAAGAGTGTAACTTTTATATCATATTCAGTAATTAGATTTATCAAATGTGATTAGCATCACTAATATTGGACATTAATCCATCATTAAATTTATCCAAAATTGTTAGTTTATAACAATGCACCGAGATCTGAATGTAGACATGTAATAATGAATAATTCATTGACACATTATGGTAAACACACTCGATATTTTACAGTGTGCTTGCAAACATTTTACAATAGATCAATCAGAAGATAATTTAATGGGAATGGCAGATGAATTACAGGAGAACTCCTTTATTAAGGCCACCGTGAAGTAGCTCATGAACTGAAACAAATGGTATCAATACATAGATAGGCGGTGTTTTTATGAAGGTTAGTGACTCGGATAAATGGTCCTATTTTAAATGTGCTAGCACTCAAGAGTCGGTCTTGATTGGAAGTTAAGACTGTTATGTCAACATATCTTTGAATGGTCATTGTAAAATGCTCATAAAACACAACTACAAATTTTGATTTCTTATTATGAAGTAATTTGAGGAATGAACAGAGAAAGAGAGTCGCCAGACACGGCTCAGATTGCGGCAGGCAGTCGGCGGCGTCTGCAGATGACGACATGACACGCCGCGAAACGTCGCCCCTTGTCATTATCACATCACGCTCATTAGGGCCAAATCTCGACGGCGGCGGCACATTGTGATTTATTGGTGCTGTTGCTACTGCCTCGTGCACTGGTGTGTTGTTGTTCATGTAACAGGTGTTGCTCTTGTTGTTTCTCTAGTCGCTGGCAGATCCAGGTGTTTGGAAAATGGGGGGGGGGGGCGGGAGGGCGCACCTTGGGGATTTCATGAGTTCCTCACCCACGATCGATGGCTGACACACCAAAAACCTCATGAAAATGAAGTATTTTGGTGGCAAGGTAGGGGGCTGCTCTGGGTCTGCCTATGGCTGTTGTTTCTGCTGCTCCTTCTGGTGGTACGTTGCTTTGCTATGACTTTTGTTTTATATTGCTGATGTTGTGAATGCTGATGTTGCTTTTAAACTTCTATTGTAGTTATTTCCATTATGCTGCTGCTGCTGCTGCTGCTGCTGCTGCTGCTGCTGCTGCTGCTGCTGCTGCTGCTGCTGCTGCTTTTATGAAGACTCACCCATACAGACCTGCAATAGTAAATGGTATGGTTAGACACGTAATCATATGGAGGATCGAGTGAGCATGCACGGCTGACCCTGTGGACAATGACCTCTTCAGGTACATAGTGTTCTTTTGTTGAAGAATATCATAACTTTTGAACCTATATTTCACATATCCACCGTGCTGTTTTCTTTCAATTAAAACATGAAACCATATAAATCAATCAGTGCAAGTTTAGTGTGATCACTGTGATGTAAGTTCTGGATGAATGGTGAAGTTGTATACTTCAGTAAAAATCCCGCAAATTCCGTGATATTTACATGTATAAGAGCACGTCCTGCCATGTAGGTGTTGCCAGAAATAGAACTGCCTGTCGGTGACAGCATAACGTCGGGGAGGTGTGTTCGCTTTTTTCTATAGAATTCATTTATATTCAATTAGACACATAAAGGAATACAAGTTGCTCTTGACGTGCTCATGAAAGGATGTGTATTGTTATGATTGTTGATTAGATGTATAAGTCGGCTATTTATACTCAATTCAAGAAAGCCTTTGAGTGTTGTTGGTGACATTGAGTATATGTTTGAACATAGTTTGTCAACATCCTTAATTTCGTTCCATATATTAAGACACATCGTCGGTTTACGGAAATCTCTTCCACACTGTCCCTATTTCCAGTGTTACAATATCTCCCCGGGGGCTTACTTGTGAATTTAACTTCACATATTCACCATGTTGGACTTAAATCAGCAAGATCGATAGCCCCGGTTTCTGCTCAGGTTTTCTTACTTGGCTATGTAAGATAGTAGGGGCCACGCTTGAGGTGACTGAGCCTAAAATGTCCTGTTGTTCTGATTGGCTTATGTTTTTTTACAATGTGTCCACGAAAAATGGCCACTTTGAATGCGGAGTTGTGTTCAATAACTTGTCATTTGAATGATAAGGTACAAATAGATGAAAATGGTGGCAGTAGGAACCTTCCCCACCCCTCACCATAACTTCCCTGCCCACCCCACTGTTGAGAGCCGTCCCCACCTCCCTATCCCTGTGGAACCCGAACAGATGCGCTTTTGCTGCAATGTAGTAAACACGACGATGGATCATACATACACTTCTAGGGCTCATATGAAATTGAGCCAGCCCATGTTGAACACTAGTACATTTCACATATTGCCTACATATTACACTATCAAGATTACTTTTTACTCGGTGACATCGCATATACTGCGTGTATTCTTAGACATACATCATCGATGGGCGTTAATCTTCTGACCCACTTCGGACTGTGTTGAGCAGATTTAAACATATCAGAAAGCTTCAGTTAAGAAAAACTTATATGCCCCCCCCCCACCCCAACCCAACCCCACTCGCTACCTCATACGCTGACCCATATCCCCCTTCAGACCCACTGTGCTCCATCATACGAACACTCGAGCCTTGACTGATGATACAGAGGCGTGTGGACACAGCACTTGATCTCCCTCCATACGCCCAGCTGATAGCCCCACAGCACTCCATTTGGCGGATTAAGTCAAACGTCTGGCATATATATAACGTGTTCCACTATCACCGTCTGAAACCGACCTTTACGTCTAAACAACATAGCGGCCTGTATGTGCAACTTAACATGGAGCCGCTTGCATCAGCCATATTAGACCACACAGTTTTGGTTTTGTTTTCTTTGTGTGAGTACTCTGCTGTCATCAATTTTGGTGATTATAGCAGAGTGTTAAGGAGATCACGCTAGTTATTGTTTTTAAACTAGGTGGATTCTCTGACGTGCAGAGGGGTGGGTCTCCTCCACACGGGTCACGCCTTTTAACGAGGCTCCTGAACCTTACGCTTAGTGTCGCCACCGTTTATGATTACACTAGACCGAGTGGACACGCTGTGTGGAGATCGGCAGTGCCGTGGCAGACGCACGACGTAACTGTTTGGCGACACTAAGTCTGCCATGGACGGGCCGCGAACCCACGACGCAGACAAATCACGTTTGTTAGTAGCACGCTCTAACCACTGTACCACCAAGGACCATAGTCCGATGTACAAAGGATAACGGATAGACTATTACTGCAATATGCATGTGTAAAAAGTATGGTCAATTACACAGTTAACCATGGGGTTCAATAAATGTTAAAACGGGCCGTTTGATGGAACATGTAAAATAGATCACCAAGGCTTCACAGTAGCATATATACACTCTGTTTTATGATAACAGCACGGACATTTGAATCGACTACGAAAATGGCCGTTCTGCATAGAATTGGTGACGCCAAGAAGGAGGCGATCAGTGAGTCAAAATGTGATTGGTGATTTATCCAAAATCTTGAGTGTGAATTGTGAACTGCCTGTATCAAAGTGTGTAAACTATGATGCAAACTAATATTGGTGAGTGATGATCTGCTAAATTCAAGGGCTGTTATTAGTGATTTGGCCTAAATCTTGAGTGTGAATTGTGAAAACCCTGTAAATAAGTGTGTAAAATGTGATGCAACCTTATCAATTAAAGTTCCTGGTGATTGGTGAACGACAATGAAATGTATTGGTGACTGGTGATTTAGGAAAAAGAATTTTGGTGACTGGATTTTCAAATACGCTATATACCCCACTCACTGAGTTACTTTCAGGTGTCACAAAATAAAATACAACAAATAAATAAATGTGCTGTAAAAGCTAGATCTAGTAACTATAAAACAATTGTTGGGTTCGCCTTTGTCCCCTCTGCCTCTGTTTGTGTGTGTGTGTGTGTGTGTGTGTGTGTGTGTGTGTGTGTGTGTGTGTGTGTGTGTGTGTGTGTGTGTGTGTGTGTGTGTGTGTGTGTGTGTGTGTGTGTGTGTGTGTGTGTGTGTGTGTGTGTGTGTGTGTGTGTGTGTGTGTGTGTGTGTGTGTGTGTGTGTGTGTGTGTGTGTGTGTGTGTGTGTGTGTGTGTGTGTGTGTGTGTGTGTGTGTGTGTGTGTGTGTGTGTGTGTGTGTGTGTGTGTGTGTGTGTGTGTGTGTGTGTGTGTGTGCATATGTGTGTGTGATTTGGCTAAATTAAGCTAATACCCAAATGAATGACTCCAAATTCAGTTCAACTCCCGGTTGGCAAAAGCCTATGGAAAACCTGTATCTGCCAGTGTAAGGAGTGTTATACTGTAGACATTTTACAATTTCTTGCTTCACCATACCCCATGCCATCCCTGCATTGATATGCCCGTCTGCAGATGTTTGTAATAAAGCATATTTAGTTTTGTGTATGTCTTTTTCTGCTAACGGGCATTCATCCTATGAATACATGAATGAGCTTTCCATGAATTTTCATATCTAATCTTATCGGAAGGAAGTATGATACTCAACGGGTTCTTCAGCTCAACCCCCGCCCCCCATGAGCACGAACCCGAGCCATAACAGGCCCATTGTCGGGATATTGCTCGTTATTGGCGTTATTCGCTTGTAATAACCCGGGAGCGCCGCCTCACGCCACGCATTGTGCGCGCCTCCGCCGGCCGCACTTTTTTACGGGTCGCATTTCCCCGTGTTATTGTCTGCCGCTGAGTGATCCCCGCGAACGGCGTGACGTCACGAAACAGGCCGGAAGTGACGTCGCCGCGCCAATGGTGTCGTCATCAGTAATGGCGCCGCGTGTTTCCTGCTATCATTGTGTGTGTATTGCTCTCCCATGTGGTGTTCCCAATAACTGGGGCCATTGGTTCTCAGTGTGCCCTTACCAACTGCTATTGGACACTTTAAATGAGTCACTGTGGTGCTTCAGCTGTCTTTTTGGGTTGGGCAAGTGCTTCCATGTTGAGCATTGTAAAACGTTGTAGTAAATGTAAATGTCTGGTTCATGGTCATGTTCCTCACTATCTAAGGTCAGACGACTCTACATTCATACCAGGTCATTGGCTACTTTTTCACGCTATATCCCTGGGAAGTAAGTGCATCCGTGTTGGGTATTGTCAAGTATGTTGTATGGACCAAAATAGCACCATGCTGTGAGCATGTTTGTCGAATCTTTCATAGATGTGCGTGCTAGCATCGCGACATACGTCAGCAGATCGTCACGTCACTAAAATATACGTGTGACGACCTGCTAACGTATGTCTAGGTGCTGGCGTGCACATCTACCAGGTACACATACACAATATTTTTCATTGTTATTTATTGAGCAGATCTATACTATGCGAACTGTTGGGTGTATAATATAGCGATTGTTGAAGCTACTGCAATAATAGTAATATGCATAGCAGGTACTAATTTGTATCATGCTGGTCCACAAAATCTGTATACTCTATATATTTCATATATATACACTCCACTTTAAAAAGTATTTTGTGTATGTTTATAAAGTGTGTACCATCATCCACTTTAAAAAGTATTTTGTGTATGTTTATAAAGTGTGGTTTCATCAGACATAGATGATGTCCTGCAATCACTCAACGGACAGACCTGGCTTCAAGTGGTTACATACTGGCAGTTTCGGATTCTTTCGGTTATAAAAGGCGCGGATCCATCTGTTTAGACGGAATGGGTCTGCTGGCACTCAACTCAAATCTCCAGTGGTTTCCAGGAGGATTGTACTACATTTTTCGGGAGTGGTGTTACATATGTCTGCTCCGAGGAGTGGGGCCGGAACCTTTCGCCGACCCTGCTGGATCCGCCATCATATCATAGCATACTCAGGACCTTCTAGCAAAATTTTCAGCAGAATGATGTTGTATTTCGCGGATGCTAACTATTTCTTGTCTCAATGGGGGAGTGTTGCAACCCCTCAACACCCCACCCCACCCCACACCTAGATAACCCAAGACACACGGGTCATCGCATGGAAAAAAAACATTCTGCAAAGATCACTTCATACACTCGTTTGCTAGACCACAGGTCTACAAGAACAAAAACAGTTCATTTCCGGCGTTGTCAGCTGGCAATGAATACAAATACAAGAGAAAAATAACCCGATGTCTTATTTTTTTTACTTACTACGCACTTACCGGACGGGCACCTGCTGCATGATGACGTCATCAACAACAGGTGCCCGCCCGGATAAACAAGCCGGGTTTTAGCGAGCTGAGCCCTCTCCCCCACCCCCGCCCCCACCCCGTGCTCACGCGCTCTCTCCCACTATTGTTCCCGTCTATTTATAGCTCTGTCAATGTGCATTGTGTTGGGGTTTTTTGCTCTGAGAGTCGGGGGAATGTGGGCATCGCTGGGGTGGTTTCAAGTTGATTTTAGGCTGGTTGGTTTGACGAGGCAGATTCAGGATTTGGCAGAAGTTGGAGCGTGTCGACTAGTGTCGGATCTTGTGTGACACATGTCCAACGACTCCAGGGCCCGGCCAGAATAATGAGAATTTACACGCACACACATAGGCCTACTTGGATCAGCTACGAGTTTGCAGCCTGGTAGCAATCGAGGTGCAATGGGGTGGATGTTCCAACTTCCGGTTTTCAATTTTGCTTATTTTCTATCCACCTTTCAAATTTTAGCACAATTTCCACTTTACATTTAATTCTACAAAGCAAATTGTGCACTCCACACTTAACGGGCTTGAGCCCGCTCAAAATAGTTTGTGTTGTTAGACCCCCTTTGCAATCCATAATTCGTGTGTTTCCCAATGCTAGTGAATTCTTATCTGGTCGTTCATCTCTTAGC
The DNA here is from genome assembly GCA_019095985.1 of Streblospio benedicti. Classification (NCBI taxonomy): domain Eukaryota; kingdom Metazoa; phylum Annelida; class Polychaeta; order Spionida; family Spionidae; genus Streblospio; species Streblospio benedicti. The sequence continues at coordinate 23,839,170 of CM032661.1, forward strand.
TCTTACGATTAATCATGTTTCTACAACGATAGACACCGCTGAAGGTAGGTTTTACAACCTTTAATATAAGCTTTCCATCAGTTTCGACCGAATACGAATTGAAAATGACCGTTGAAAATGCAGGGTCGGTCAACGGTCAGTTGAATACGTCTACGCTTCGGCTGTAGATATGATAGATCTTACATTTACCAGACAATGGATGAAACCTCACTCAATCAAAGGTGAGGTCGTCACATGTGTTTGTTGTGTACTAAACAATAGCCATATAAAGCAATAGACCGTGTTTAACATAATCAACAATTGATGTGGGGAGTCCCAGAAATGGTATCTTTAAGAGATGGTTCATTTGGAGGTACATGTATGCAAATGTGTTGCTCTGATTGGCTGCACGTACAGGCAACTGTATGGATTTTGACTGTGGCATTGATAAATGGCACAGTATACTGGGTTGGAAAACCTAAGCTCTATATCAAACCGAGGGCAGTGCCATTTCCCATGGTTACAACAAATAGAAAGACCTAGTACTTTATCAAAATTAGCTTATTACTTTATTAGAATTAGCCTATTTCTTTTGTAGAATCATCTGCTTTCATGTAAGCCCCTAGTAAAGGTAATGTTTAGGTATCTTTTTAACTGTGTACCCATAGTTTTTTCAAACGTGAACAAAGTGCAGACGGAATTTCATTTTCATCCTCATCTATATCAGGCTTAGTAATTCAAATCACCGGTTATTCAAATAACACAATGTTCACGGCATAAGATTTTACTTCTTTGTACTCAATTCAATTTTGTCTTGAATTTGATATCCATGATGTAATTTCGAAACGTTGGCTAAAGCGGAGATTGTGAAAATCAAGCACCGCATGATATAATAGGACACTTTTATGAGTGCACATGATACAAATGAAAACAAGTGTCTTGATTAATATGAATATAGTGTACATGTAAAACAATGATGCAAAACAATATTGCAATGAAATGTGTACATTTATAAACCAAGGTCGTAATTTGTGAGAATATGCATTGTATGTAGAAAGCACCTCACTCAAGTCCACAGTTTTTTTCCTGATTCAGATTATAGCGTAATAATAAGAAAAGATCCATTGTGACTTCTTTTTTTGGGGGGGAGGGGGTGTGGAGTTTGAGTCCCCTGCACCCCCACACACCCATCGGCCCTGACGTCTATACGTGAAAAACATCCTAATTTCAACGGTGCTTTAGTATTTTGAACGATGTAACACCCTTATATAAGCGTGCTTCAACTACCCCATCCCTCAATAAAGTTATTCACCCGGCGGGGCATCGTCATATCTCAAGTCGTGAAACCGACTGTGCCCGCGGGAGAAACGTGAAACGGCGACTGTTCATGATTGGCCAAATCATGTGATGTTTCCATCTTACGAAAGTTATGAGTGCTTTGAAGGGTCATGTCACCATAGAGGGATTAACATCACTAGATCTGAGGTTCAGTTTTAGGTATAAAAACGCACCCACACATGTAGGCCCTATCATGTCATGATATGAAGGCAATAGCACTAGCTGCACTAGATCTATACGTTTCTCTCACTGTCAATAAGTATGTCCGTGCATGGCCATATTAATGATTTGTGTTTTTTGCCCCCAACTCACCTCTCGATCCTACAGCGCTTTGTGTGACTTATCCGTGTACAAATTGTCAAAGAGTATCATAACCCCGCGCAGTACTGCACCCACAACTCTTGTTTGGTCAACATCCTGTTTTATATTCACGATGATATCCGCGCGAACAAAGACGATCAAAACAGTCTAAAAAAACACTCACACACTGAAGAAAAAAACTGCAGTGCCTAAATTTAGCTTTCACAAAATGCCAAGCACATAAATAATCCTGACTGTACCTTCTCTCACTAATTACCCCAAATTATGTAATCCCTGGTGATGACGACGTACAAGCCCCACTTACGTCGTACGTACAACGTTTAATCTGACGTTCGGCGTAACCTCGATGTATCCGGGAGGTGAATCCTGCTGTGACATCCAGGTGCCAGTGATACTGCCGCTGCTGCCGCCCCTGCTGTGTACTGTCCATCAGACTGACTCCCTCGTACCCCGGCTGCGAGCAGAGAGCCGTATATAGCCGTCACCGCAGCAGCAGAGAGGCGAGTGAGCAGGCGATAGCTGTGGCCTTTTGTGTTATTTATATACGCAACAATAACAAACGCAAAACACACATGACTGGACACCAGGGAATTCGTTCACGGCTGCTGATATGTGTACATGTGACGGTGCGAAGACCGCCTTGTGCTGTGTGTGTGTGTGTGTGTGTGTGTGTGTGTGTGTGTGTGTGTGTGTGTGTGTGTGTGTGTGTGTGTGTGTGTGTGTGTGTGTGTGTGTGTGTGTGTGTGTGTGTGTGTGTGTGTGTGTGTGTGTGTGTGTGTGTGTGTGTGTGTGTGTGTGTGTGTGTGTGTGTGTGTGTGTGTGTGTGTTTGTGTGTGTGTTGTTGGGGTTCTTTTTGTTAGTGTTATTGATCTCAGGCTCTTGGCATAGTTGGAATTACTTTCGTTCTCCTAAAGTGTGGAATGTATTTGAATGTTTTGTTGCCAACATGTGTGTATATTTTTTTTTAGTCAACTTTTGGCTTGGACTGAATATATGAAATCTAGAACTGAAAAAAAGGTCCTTTACACTTTGATGAAACATTTTTAATCTTAAGTTATTTTGTAATGATAACAATACGTATGAGACATAAATGAGTAGATATAAGGGGGCTTAGGGTCCAGAAAGGGTATCACAACATTAAACGTTTATGGTATGATTTTCAGCGCCGTGGCCATAATATGATTAGGCAACAAACTGCGCAGTTTTTACTGAGCAGATAGTTTGTTCGAATGGCATTGAACAGCCTATATTTTTCAGACGCCTCCCCCGTCATCTGTGAAAATTTCCTGTAGTTTCCTGCTTAGTCTATGAGCAAAACCCATAACTTTAGTGCCTATGATACTATATATTATAACATGCGCGTCTTTAAACGAGAGTAAGCTGCCGTGTTCTTTTCACCGATAGGAGAGGGTGCACTTTGCGGGCGAATTCTTTCTGAAGAAAATGATGAAAATCTATCAGTCTGTTTTTCTCATAGTTTCCTACTAGATACCCAGTCCGGTTGATGGGATTATTTGGATTATGCATATTCGGTTAATCGAGATTGTACATGTACGAGAAAGCTGTCATTCACACTGGACTAGTGATGTGGAAGTTTGCATTGTGTTTAACGATTCGCCAGGACAGTCCGTATTACATGTCGATTCATAAAACACAATTTTCTTTTATTCTTTCTTCTATTTCTGCTGCTCTAATGCGGTCTAAATTAAATCTATGTTGGTTCAAATGTTTTATAATTTGAACCAACATAGATTTAATTTAGACCACAGAAAGTCTTATTTGATGCCATTCGAACATACGTTGTCTAACAAATAAGACCCTATATTTATAACCTTTACTTTTTCACATAGTACAGGCTGAATCGATTTAAGGGGTGGGCGTTATAATCTGCACGGTAACATGATCAACTTCATAAAAACATAAATTTACAGTAATTGAATTACCTTCTCAATCTATGCACAACATTAAACACGTAAATCCTTTTTGGTTGAATGCATTTACATCAATAGTCATAAAGCATAACAATATTACCGCAACGATTCTATGATTTTCAGCGCCGTACTACATGATATGTTTTTTAAAACAAACAAATATACAGATCCGGCGTGTTCTTTCTCGGCAATAGATTTGGGGTAACATATTTTTTCAGACTTCTTTAACAAAATGGTAAAATCCTCAACCATAAGGAAACGTTCAAACAAAAAACTCAAACTTTGAAAAACTTTCATTGACAGATCCTGGGTTTTTCTGTTTTAAGCATATGGCCGAACACACCTAAATGAGGGAGAATGGAAGGGGCACCAGACATGCACCGGAGTGAAAAAGATTTTGTCCCCGCCCCCAGGTAGATCCACCCAATCACGGTTGATGGAATATTGGTGATGCCATTTATTCTGTTCTACTGATTGTAGCTGAATTGACATAGCTGAAGAGACATCTTCCATTTTACTATATCAAAACCCCTAACACGATTTGAACTCACGACCCCAAGGTTGTGAGACGAGAATGATACCATCATCCCAAGCAGCGACTGTTAAAACACGGACGAACCGATTCTCTGTAACCCCAGCCTATATACATGTACGAGTCGGTTATCATCTCAACCCAGAGGTCGTGGGTTTGAATCCCACCTGAGGACAAAGATTTTTAAAAACCCCAGCAAACTTGGGAGAAAAAATATACCGTTATTCATTTACATTTATTATTTCGTTTGAAAACAACCTTTTTATGCAAATTATATAGAAATAATTAGAGGATTTTTAATTACATTCTTTCATACATATACAAAATTAATCGATTTAGTGGTGTCCAATATTTCGTGGGTTCACGATTTTTACCTGAATTACATTTAAACTATGCAACGGAGATTTTGGGAATCATAGTGTCTAATATAAATAGAATTTTGAAGGTTACACGGACTGTTTAACCCCCCGACAGTGACCATAACATTGTGGCCTTAAAGAATTCGAACCAACCCCAAATGAGCTGGGACATGACATGTTAAAAATCTTACACGGACGGTCGATTTCTAAATGATAAGCCCAGCCTAATACTTGAAGTTATCATCTCAATTTTTGAGGACGGAGATTTTGGGAGGTCTAATTTCTAATATAAATAGAATTGAAGGTTTTTTTCCTTTGCTCACTGTTTGAATCCCACTTTACTGGCATAGCGGAGACATCTTCCCAGATTCAAGGGAGGGACTCTGAACTAACGACCCCAAGGTGTCTAATGTAAATAGAATTGAAGGTTACACGGACGAACCGATGTCTCTGTAACCCCCAGCCTACATACTTGGTCAGTTATCATCTCAACCCAGAGTTCGTGGGTTCGAATCCCACCTGAGGGCGGAAATTTTTGGGAGGTCTAATGTTCCAGCCGTGTTAAGGTCTGTGATTCTATGAATAACTGTGTATATATTTTCCCAAGTTTGCTTGTGAATTCAATTCTACTCTCACTGTTCTGCCAAGCAAGCTCCTACTACTTTACTGGCATAGCCGAAGAGACATCTTCCATTTTACTATATCAAGTGGGCCTGGCGGGACTCGAACTCACGACCCCAAGGTTGTGAGACAAGAATGATACCATCATCCCAAGCAGCGGGCTGTTAAAAGGTTACACGGACGAACCGATGTCTCTGTAACCCCCAACCTGTAACCCACACAGATACATATTGTATATATTTATCTTATCTATGGCATATTTCAAATTTCATATTCGATTTATGCTGAGATAAAATCTTCTTATTCTTATTCTTATTGTGGGTGCTGTCTAAACATTTCTAAAGTAAATATCTTTACTGCCTGTGAGTCAACATTGCACTAGCAATGATGTGCTCTCTGAGCACTTTTGATCTAGTTATATACATATGAGTTCTTCAAATCTTGATTCGGCAAATCATCTCCTCGTATCATTGCCTAATGAGAATAATGAGTGTATGTAGGCTTAATAATCACCCGTAGAAGGCTTTCAACGGGCACTGTACTCATTGACGTTATGAGTGAATTAGGAAATAAATAACAAGTAGGTTAGTAACCATACATATATTCACAGCTACTTAATTTCAGATGTGCTTGACTGTCAACGACATTCATCATGTCATGCATTAGTTCCGTGCGAGAAGTACTGAAGAGGCCTCAAAGTCTCTCCCGCGACTTCTGCTCGGCACTACGGACCCTTGATGTGCTTTTCGACCTCGTCACCCAGGGTAGACATTGTTCAGTCTTCTTGTATATGCTTTTCTATGGCCATCAGCTGAATCGATTCAACCTACTGGAGCCAGCCCTCAGACGAGCCTTAGAGCAGCACCAGTTCTGCTATTTGCTGCCTGCTGTGCGGGAGACGCGGACTTTGTCGCCCGCGCAGTCATCGGCCACACAGACACAGATGCCTCGGTCAACTGGGACGACATCATGTGGGTAGCATGTCTGATGGGTCACGGTGACCTCATCACCACCACTGATGCCACTGATGAACTACCTGGAAGACAACGGTGTTGGCCTGCAAACCACTGACAACCTGGGCCAAGGTCTCATCCACACAGTGGCCACCAGCAAATACCACGGTAGGAAGTTTCACAAACTCTTGGAAAATGAACAACTGAAAAGGGAATATATGCAGTATGGAGGTCATACCAAGATTGCATTTCATCTTAAGGATGACAAAATAGAAATTGCTCTCAATTGTATCAAGAATCATTTAAAAAGCATAAGAAGAAAGGGGGCATCTTGCACCTACCTTAGTTACCACAGCATTTGATGTTGGAGTTCTAGAGTTTCTGCTGTCCGAAGACGTTAATATAAACAAAGTAGATCATAATGGTCACAATGCACTCCACCAGCGTGCAGCTCAATCAGGAAACCTCATAGTAACAAAGTGGCTCCTCCACCACGGAACAGATGTTACAGCAGAAGACAAATTTGTTTTCACTTCGTTATTGGTGGCCTTTTACCATGAGGACGTCTTCAATATGCTGTGGAACAAAAGTATTTTGCAAATGACAGAAGGGCACTTCAGCAGGCTAAGAATTCTTGCTCACTGGAAGAATAATGACAAGGTTAAAGTCCTATGCGAGTCACATATTACTAGAACACCTTCCATCAGTGATCAGCCTCAGGAGTTTATGTATCCAAGTTGGAGTTGCAATCGAAAATTCACAGTTTGGTTTTCAGATAAGATGGATACACAGGTTGATAGCTATGAAGCATTTCTACACATATGTGCCTCCTCATTTCAGAAACTGACGTACGTAAATCACCAAAAGATTATTTTAACTTTACAGGCCTTCATTGAAGATGTTCTGAGTAAGGCATGTAAAGTGGATCATCTCATGGCCTGCATGTTTAGACTGTCAGGAAGTGAGCGAGAGAGAGCGAAAGTGATCACTACAAATGAGATCGACTCATTTTGTGTCTTGTTGTCCATTACATTTGAGAAGTTTGAGTTATCATCTGGCCCCAGTCATTACGTGCTGAAAGGATTTGTAAGACTCAGGTGCAAAAAGGAGTACAGGGATGAGTTAGCGCGAATTCTAGACAGCAATGGATACCTGTCAAGAAGCAAGCGGTTTCACAACTATGGGTCAGTGTTGTCCAAGGTGCTTGCTAACCCTGCTTTATGGGAGAAATATACAAATCTGCAGAGGATCAGTCGTCATGATATTACATCTGGGATCTCCACTATTACCCCGTTGTTGGTCCATTGGAACGATAAGGTGTATGCTCACTTAGATATCAGCATAGATATGGTCCCAGCCATTGATGTTCCAAACTGGAGACCCAGCTGGGCTAGCACACATCCTTTGCTCAAAATATCACAAATACTAATCGTTCCCAAATAGAAGACCACAGCAGTGGATGATGACACAATATTAGAAGTAGGTGTCAGTTACTGGGGTGAGTTTTTGAACAAATGCCAAACTCAATGCTTCAAGGGTATCGGCTCGCTTAAGTCATGAAAGAGCTGTGTCCCCAGATTTCTGACTGGGATTGGCTGCATATTGATCTCATAACCAGCTACATGCTGAAGAATACTAGTATCATAGTCAAACTCTAGGATGCCACCTAGGATGCCCGAGACCAGCCACCACTAACACACTCAGATCTTCATTGGGCAAGAGAAATTTATTCATCTATGGAATCTTCATTTAGAGATCAATACTTGAGATCGCTCTTCATTCCACAATATAATTTATTACATGATGACAAATTTGTTACCTACAGAGAAGCAGCCATAGCTTACTGCCAGCTCTGTCTGAACTCTGAAGCTGCTGGTGCCAGAAACAGTCAGCCAGATGAGGAAGGCCTATATGGCCATTAGACATGATGACAGCATCTAGTCACATTATGAGATATCCAATATGCTATGGTTTTCCATTTAGGGACAACCAGTGTTTGCAGTGTGACCTGTTTAACTGGAACTCAAAGAGTATAAACTAATATTTCAAGTTAACTGAAATTTTGAGTTATTAGTGACTCATTATCTAACCTAGCATGATAGGAAATGGTATTTGCTATCCTTAGATTTTATTTATCTGCGAGAAACAGATCCGACTGATTTGAAACATATACATATGTACAACAACTTGTAGATTGTACTGGTCTAGCTGTTAATGAAGGGCAGTATTGAACTTCTAATCTATCACTCAATATTTTTAACAATTGCGGAAATACATGTAATCAACAAATATCATCACCAGAGCATGCTTTATGAAAAACAGATGCTTTTAGCAAATTGTGCATGTACTTTTTGGGTGCAAAATACAAAATCATTACAAGGTGGACATTTGTTTTCTATATTTGATTGTGTCATGAATGTCATGAAAGATTGCAGAGTATAACTGTGCTTGTGGTGTTGGGATTATTGGTATTAATACTGTGTTAATGATATTGAATTTACTATAGTTTACAATGTAATAAGTTTGAATGATTTTGGCAATGAGGAGGAAAAGGAAGTTGATGTGAAAACAACAATAAAAGTTTTATAAGAAATTAATGATCCGTCATTACATGATAGCAGAGCTTGGTTTTACAAGTGGGACTGAAAGTTAATGATAGTGAAGAGACCAGATTTATGTGGCTCAAAGATCCCAATAAACTAGTGAGCGAGGACATCGAAGTCTATAGGTTTCAGAGAAAGATCCTACAAATTTGTATGTTGATAATGTAGTGTGTGGTGTAGAAACTTAAGAACAAGCTAAAGAGCTATATTATGAATCAAACAAAATCTTTAGTTCAGGTTTTCAGGTGATAATTTGTTTAATTCAAATTTCACGTCAGAGAAAGCCGTATTCTAAGTAATAAAAACATTTGTGACATTATATGTATTTTAGAAATGACACTGCAATTACTATTGTTGTATTAAAAATGCATAAAGCTAAGAGGCAATTAATATTCCATTATTTATAGTTACACATTCACTTTATGGATCTATAACATTGCATTAATTGTCTACAATTAAATGTAATGCCTTAAATAGAATTGTTACTACCTGTATAATGTAAGTCAATTTTTTTCTAAATATTGTAAACATTAAGCTGATTCTAGTTTTGGTTTAAATATTTCTAAACCAAAGAAACTCTGTACAGCAACAATCTAGACATTCTTTATGAATGAATACATGCATATGAAATTTATCCTTATATTGTAATATTGGTGAAGTGCACTTCTTTCCTTTTGAATCATGTGTTGATATTTCACAAACCTGTAATGGCACATGGGTAAACTTGATCATATTTAGTGCAAGTTCCTTTGTAATTCATTGTATTTTTTTCTTACTATCCAATGGTGAAAAAAAATAGTCCAAATTTTATAGTTTTCATCGATACTAGTTTCGAGACAATAGAATAGGCTTCTTTCACAAAAATTTTAAAATTAAGTCTATTGCATTGGCTTGAAACTAATATCTACAGGACATGCCAGATTCTAAGTGTTATTATATAAATAGCTTTTGATTTTGTTGAATTTTGTTTCATGGAACACATGTAGATTATTTCTAACACATCTTATAATTTTGCACAAACAAAAGACTTTGCTGGAATATATATTACAATTTGAAGTAAATATTTGGTGTATAACGATGTTCCAGAACTAAATATTGTATTCTAAATTACACCATTCTTATTTTTGAATTAGATTTTCTTTATTATTATTACTTTAAAATATTTGAGACCTAAAACTCTGTAACTATCAAAGTTATCACTGGACAGAAAGCATTTTGTTTTTTTCAATTTTTTTATTTAGTAGTATTGCAAAAAAATGTACAATACAAAATTAATACCTATATTGAGGAGAAAAAATAATATAATGTTAAAAACTTTGATCCATTATTCTAAATACTCAAATATGCACTTGAGTGGTAACACATTCTGCAAATATTTATGTTATCAAAAGCAATTACAAAATACAAAACACAGACCTAGCTATAACAGTCAAACTCAGCTTTTACATGATTTTCTTTTTGCGGTGACCATATTTGTTTCGTAAGCAGAACTTATTTTTTATTAGATGTTTAATAATAATAATAGTCTGCAACATCTTACTATATTAAAATAAAAATAAACCACTTGTTACAATATTCCAATAATTATTCCAATATTTCATTTCAGTCATGCAATGATGAATCTACTTTCTCCATGACCATATTTGATTTCTCTTTAAAAAATTAGTGTTTGCTTCCTGATATCCTAAGAGTGCTGAAGATTTTTTTCCAGCTTTGTTATTAATAAATTTGGTATTGAATAACAAAATTTGTTTAATAAATTTACAAAATAGTAAATACATTATGGGTTAAAAAAAATTTGTTTTAAAATGTTTTTTTTTTTGCACACAATTACTACAAAACTTTCGTATACTTTGATTGAACAATCTCAGACATGCAAACTGTAATTCTCTCCTATCTTACATATACATTGTATGATAATATCCAACAAAACTTCTAAACATAGGTACACCGGACACCCATACAAATTACTGTATCAGAAATTCATGAAAAGTAACATTATGCAGAGTGTAATCAGAATATCTGATGCTTTACTTACACTTTGTTTTAGATATAAAATTATTACTCACATGAGTAAATGGTGATGTGGGCAATACCTTTTTTCTCGTTATGTACTGTCCTAAGGATTCGTCTTACAAAAATCTGTTGATAAAAAACTGTTTGTTGGGGTCAGATTTTTCTAGTGCGTTTTTGTACAGCTAGTTTGTCTTGGTTTTTATAGCATGTTACATGTGCCTTTTAATCTTTAAATCTATTTCTCCTATAATAGTTTATTGATAACAACCACAAAAATGTCCATATCAATCATCAATTTTTTAATTTCACAAGTATAATCAGAACGTATAATCCAAAGACTAACCAACTGATTAACATTCAAACCTGGACAAATAGGCTCCAATTGGTAGTTAAAATTTGCATGGGCAGGTAAATGAAATTGAAGCCTCTCTGAAGAAAGGGAAATGCAAAAAAATGCACATTTCTTCACAGGCAAAAGTTTGAAACAACAGGAAATATACACCTTGTCGGTGTTATTAAATTTCAAACCACAATATTTCAACAATTATGAAAATCTTGTGGACAGACATTAAACTATTACTATTTCATTTAGCATGCTCTTAAAACATACCATAACAGGAAAATCTTGGAAAATAATTTACTTTTTCTTGACATAGGATTCCAGAACCCGCAAGGTGTGAAGATTATACAGTGGAACCTGTCCATGTAGACACCTCCCATTTCAAGAGACCTGTCACTTCTATTCCCTATACATCATTTATAAAGTGAACGAGTCTTTTTCAGGACACGTGCCTTATGACATGGACACTTTTCACTTATTCGGAAGATGTCGACATAAGACAGGTTTCACTGTACGTAAGTCTGATTTATTATCCAACTGTAACAATACTTAATAAAAACAAAATAAATAATACTATTTCACCTATAAAACTAGTCCTTAGATTGTGCATACAATACATTATCGAGAAAAACAGTGATCACAAATTTTACAAAGCTACAAATCTTCATGTTTGACACGCTCTAAAGCGACGTACAGGGCGTCGGGCTGGTTAATGTCCTGGACGCCAATCGGCCCCACTTCACAGTCTGCACAGATCAAGTACTTGAGGTTGTCCACCGTGTTAGAGAAACCAACGTTCTCGAATGTAAACATGCCGCTGACCAGCCAGAATTCGCTGAGTGTTTCGCCGTCGCCTGGCTGCTGAGACTCAGACTTCTTCTTCATATGCGGTAGGAACAACTGAAACATGAATTCTAACGTTGAGACACTCAAAACATGCATTAAAAAGACAGCTGTAATTTTACACGCTATGATATTTGTTTCGTGTAATAAACAAAGTTCCACCGTTAATAAATAATCATTACCATCTAACTAACTTCGCTCACTGGAGGAGGCAAAGATAATCAGATCTAGATCACCGGTCGCTAAAACCAGCCATGCATATAAACCGTGAATCTTACGTATGACTTGAAATTTGGTGACCTCTATAAGTTCACATCAGACGGTGAGACGTACTCAAGGACTGTATGAATGGCCTAACAGTTAAGTTTAAGCATTAAATCGTGAAATATAGATCTGGAAGACTCCGAATTGGTGAATGATAAGTTCAAATAAAATAAGCAACATACATCTTTGTGGACGAATGTGCCACACATTTCTTTGAGAATAACACTTCGGCATCTTTGACACTTTAGAGGCTTCGCATTCTTTCCATCCTCTATTACAGCTTTAACGTCATCTGGAAGGTTTACTAGATCTCCACTTTCAGAAGCCATACTATCTATAGTTTAAGAGTAATATTTAAAATATATAAATTTTAGTGAATTTTTTCCATGCAATTTGTTGGATTGTTCGCATTTCCGGGTTATCTATTTCGCATTTTGTGAACATGAAACCGATCTAACAGAATTTTGAAATCAGGATAGAAATTCTCTTACTTATATTTTAGGTATGAGACCATATTTGACTGTCAATCTCGTCTCATTTACCTTTATTAGGGAACGACCATAAAAAATTATACCGGGGGTCCGTCCAAAAGGTGGGTGGGTCGTCCAACTTTTCTGATTCCCTTTGGCGGGGTCTCTGAACTTTTTTATCATGCTACGGTATTTTTTTTTTCAAATATTTTCTTTTAGTGATGCAATGACTATACAGAGGACTTTTTCTTTCTTTGGCGGGTCGGTGGATTGGGGGGGGTCACTCAACTTTTTCATAAAATCTTGATGGGGGGGTCTGTTAACTTTTTCTTTGCGCCCCAAAAAATGGACGCCCCCCCTGGTATTGTTATTTATGATCGTTCCCTTATACCACTCGAGTCCTGAACACTAGACTCTTTGTCCAGATTCTTTACACTGGGCTAGACGTAGATCTATGTCATAATTGAAATCAATGATCCGGGGGTTTTTTTCTTACTAGATGCGGTCGCCAGCAATCGGCAATCCTCGGATGTTTATGTTACTCTCACAACAATCTGTTGAGCTCAGAAACATTCCGAGTAATTCAGAGTAAGTCACCAGAGTTTCGACATACGTTAGAGTCTCATCACATCACTAAAATGTGTGTGTGACGAGACTCTGACGTATGTTGAAACTCTGGCGACTGCATCTAAGCTTGTAAGATCATAGCTCTGATGTGGCTGAAAGAACTGCTAAAGTTCTTTTTGACTAATGTTATGCAAAACTTGATTTATATGATAAGTCTGATATAGATGACCCTGGTTGTACATGTGGCAAAGTGCGATATATAGATCCAAAAAAAATTGTATATTTTACAACAATATCTTTTTGTTCCCCTAATTCTCTATTCATTTTTTTAGGTTATGCTTTGCTCCCTTAAGCCTGGTCCATTTACTTGATCTTTTTTTCATGTCTTCATACATTATAATTTCCATGTTTAGTATGTTCTTTTTGTGGGTGTAAATTGTTTAATTTACGTTTAGCATGCAACTCATGTTATGTATGCTTATGGGGGTCTTGTTATGTATGCTTACAGGGTTGGAAATGCTGCTTTTTTTCCGCAGCAAACTTTTGAGGATGATGATGAATGGGGGACAGAGCTAAAAATTATGGAAGTAATGGATATAGGAATGAAGTTTATAATATATTAGCTGATTTGTGTGACAAGATGGTATGGTAGTAAGCATTTGGTATCCTTACGTACGGCAGAGGCTATTAGAATTAAACAAAAGTGATTTTTCGCTCGTGTGGTGGAGTTACAAATATTTGACTTTCTTTCAGTTGAATAAAGCAGGATGCTGTAACACTAATTAATCTTTTTTAGCAAGGCCTAATCAAATCACGGTTTTCTCTGCATCTCAACAGTGACATCCCAGTAAACATGCATGTATTGGCCCAGTACTGGTAACATACTGCACAATAAAGACACTACCGTACAGTAGTGTATGTATTGACCATATACTGGACTACTTACTATATGCCTTTTATCATGAACCTGGGCTTTGAAGGCTGTGTGAATGGGAAACCCGTGAAACCCACTATGATGTCTCTTTAATGGATGAAAATGTAAAACAACGATAAAATGAAATAGCAGCCTGAGACCAAAGTTTTATGACGTCACAGAAACTTGTGCACAATCCGGGGTCGATAAGGAGCCAAATTTAAATAGTGTTATGAACTAAAAACTCAAATTTTGTGAAAACTGGTAAAGTGAAGCCAAATTGATATTTGAAAATTGGTAGAACTTTTTGTCTTCCCAATAAAGTTAGGTTAAATTTTGTAAACTGACGAACCTTAGTATTCTAGGAGCTGCCGATTCTATTAAGTAAGTCAATATTTCATAAATGAATATTCTGTCAGGATGACGAACGTCCGACTCTTAAAGTTATAGATAACAGGACCTGTATCCGATACAGGTGATACAAGTGATACAAGAGTTAAGTGACGGTGTAGACCAGTGTAGCTCTCTACCGAGACGGGTATATACCCCACCCATTGATCTCAAAATCTCATGAATTAATGTTGCAAATCTTAATACAAAAAACCCCTTTCTCAAACTTCAATCAATTGATCTCAATGAATTGAAACGTCAAATCTCAACTCTTAATGAATACACGAAAACATACATTCGTGACGTGCTGTACTTTGGCCCAATTGCAGGTAAGATTCTCGTTCTTCGACTTTCTACCCAAGAGTCTTAATTGTATTAAAATTGTGCTAATATTCTTACTTTTAACTTGGGCTGAATTTGCTAACCTCTGCTCTACAACATACTAGAAGTATTTGGAATATAATTGATAATAAAAGATTTGCTGAGACATTTACTTTTTCCATCTTTTTTTGCATCCTCTACCAAATGAAAATGCTGCACAGAGTCCTGACAGCAAACGTTTGGCGTTCCACGAAAGCGTTGGATCAAACAAATACTGACTAGCAGGTGGTTGCTCACAAAAGTGCGTCTAATTTTCCGAATAACTTGCTCTCAAACGAATTATAAAATGATGATATCACTAGAGCATGCAAACAGCCATACCTTACCAGAAAATAATAACAAATGGAGCTGTCAACACACACGGGTTAAGAAATATCTATAGGTGTTTGGTTGATCTATAAATCTAGACTAACATGGCCCGACTCGTCAAAATAAAGTGATACTGCATAAGGTGGATCCTTGCGACCTAATATCTTTATTTTATTTTCCAAAGTAACTTTTCAATTGAAGGATTGGTGAAATGTAATATTATTATTACAGCTTGCACACAGGAATAACTTATAAGAGTTCTATTTCAGAAACAGCTGTCAAGACACGAATTAGTTTAGAAAGACGATCTTGGTAGATCTATATAGTTTGCTGACGGAAATCAACCACCATACATTACATATAGTCTTTTGGCTGTTATTTCCCGTTATTATCTGCCCTATTAATGTAAAATTAGAATTGCTCAATCAGCAGCAATAGGCGTTCAATCCATTCATATCATTGGACATTTCTGATACTTTTAGGGTTATAATAGCTGAGTTTGACTTAGGTGCACATTGGAAAATAATGCCACAATATGGTCAAACTAACGACTTATATATCTTTACTATCTATCATAATCTCATCTCCATCCAGTATGTTGTGGGCGAGTGTATATATAATGAGTTCTAATTCATAAATAAGATAAATAATAAATTCAAACCATATAAATATTGTGTCAAAATACGGCAAATTTCCATTCATTAACACACGAGCGAGTTTTATTTTTTACCTGTAACTCAACGTGCTCGTGGCTGGCGCATCCTCCATCACGGCTGCTTTTACGGCGAACGTACATACGTATGAATCAGAGCTTTTCATCAAGGCTGTTTCTTGAAACTATGTTATCGTGTATTAAAAACCCAAATCTCAACTCTCACTAAACTTTATAAGATCTACTCCCCTCTCTACCAGGCGAGTGGGGTGAATCTTCAGTACATATCAAACGCAAGATTTGTGCATGGATGAGCGTTTGTTGAGATATCATGCAAAAATTAAGATTCTCACAATGTGCGAACATGTTATATAAGTATGGACTATTTGTCTGGCTCTAGATCCCCCTCATGAAAAATTCAAGAGCTGAGCTAGCTTACAACACTGGCTGAGGTAACCAGCATATTTGGCACAAAACCAAAGCACGGCGCAATTTCGTGTACCTAAGCGATCTTGAAAGCGACAGCCAAAAATGGTACTAAGTGGTGATCTCATGCCTGGCTGCATTAAACAGTGACTGGGTCATTATATGAGACACCCCAAACATGACACACTGAAAATTCTTATCTATTGATATTGCCACAAAACTGGCACAAAAGTTAAACCCGTTTAAGCCATTTGGAATTTCTACTCATGCATCTGGTGGGTCAAAGTGAGCATTGTTTGGGGATCATTCACGAATGACATCACCTAGCAGGAAGGGGTGGGGTGGGGTTAAAAGATTCTGAGAAACTTGGCCCAGGAGGAGGGGGGGGTTGGGTCTAGCACTTGGGTGAGGCAAAGATTACTTCACTTACCAGTAGGAGGGTGCTTGAGGTGCTTCAAAGATAAAGATATGGCGAAAGGAGGGGTGGGGGGAAAAGGGCGAGGGGTAAGCAAGCCAAACTGAGGTAGCGTCATTATGTGATATAGTCCTAACCTGACTTGGAGTCATAGGATCCAATGACTTAATTTAAATTACATATAATAATACTAAAGAATTGTTTTAATATAAATATTGATTATCATCACTACAATAAGATATATCCAAACCAAAATTCATGTACATGTATCAGATCAATCATAAATCCAAATATGAAATGACCCACTAAATGATATTTTCTCAGAAATCATTCATTGAATGATTCAATACATGATGCACGACTCCCCAGTCTTCCACTGATGACTTGATATTTGAGATACTCACAAGGAATGATAATTAATTTAACATCCCCCAACAAGTATGATTTTCAGGGCCTGTGCATATTTCTTTCAGAAATTCATAAACGTTTTTTTTTTTAA
>CM032661.1:23865445-23878828 GCA_019095985.1 Streblospio benedicti
GGTAAGTAAAAAAGCCAAATTGATCTTTGCAAATTGGTAGAACTTTTTGTCTTCCCAATAAAGTTAGGTTAAATTTGTAAACTGACGAAATGTTATTCTAGGAGCTGCCGATTCTATTAAGTAAGTCAATACTTCATATTCATAGACATAGACATCTGTCAGGATGACGAACGTCCGACTCTTATAGACGGTGATAACAGGAGGATACAAGGTGATACAAAGTGATACAAGAGTTAAGTGACGGTGTAGACCAGTGTAGCTCTCTACCGAGACGGGTATATATCCACCACCCATTGATCTCAAAATCTCAATGAATTAATGTTACAAATCTTAATACAATAAACCCTTTCTCAAACTTCAATCAATTGATCTCAATGATTGAAAGGTCAAATCTCAACTCTCAATGAATTAAAACCCAAATCTCAACTCACTAAACCTTATAGATCTACCCCCCTCTCTACCAGGCGGGGGTGAATCTTTGAACGTATCACGAAAATACCGGCAGATTTGTGCATGGATGGCGTTTGTTGAGATATATCATGCAAAAATTAAGATTCTCACAGTCTGCGAACATGTTATACTTAAGTATGGACTATTTGTTTGGCTCTAGATCCCCCCCTCATAAGAGAATTCAAGAGCTGAGCTAGCTTACAACACTGGCTGAGTAACCAGCATATCAGCATATTTGGCATAAACCAAACGGCACCGAATTCTGAGGAACCTAAACGACGCTGAAACTACAGCCAAAAATGAAAGTACTAAGTGGTGATCTCATGCCTGGCTGCAATAAACAAAGTGACTGGGCCATTATATGAGACACTAAACAATACACTGAAAATTCTTATCTATTGATATTAGCACAAAAGTTAAACCTGTGCCGTTTAAGCCATTTTGGAATTTCTACTCATGCATCTGCTGGGTCAAGTGAGGATTGTTGGGGATCATTCACGAATGACATCACCCTAGCAGGGGCGTGGTGAGGGTGGGTAGCAAAAGTTACATAACTCGACGGGGGGGGGGGGTTAATTTGGGTGATGTCACCTTTTTGGAAAAACATTTTAGCTATTTAACAGTATTTCAACTTACTTTCGACATGCTAGAGTGAGGAGTTGTGATATATCTACTAGTTGAAATCACATTGCCATGTTTGTTTTATGTCCCAAATACATGATTTTTAACATCTAAATTATGGACATATATATTCAAATGTATTTATATAATATGGCACAAAGTTAAATTATTGAATGTCATCAATGAAGCCATGTTAGAGGGGACTGGGGGTGAGGCAAAAGTGATTCGTCACTTACCAGTGGAGGTGGTGCCAGGGGTGCTGGCAAAAATGATATTGATCTAGGTGGGGGGGGTAAACAAAGCCAAAAAATGAGGTGCCGTCATTATGTGATATAGTCCAAACCTGACTTTAAGTCATAAGTCAATGACTTAATTTAAATTACTTATAATAATACTAGAATTGTTTTTAATATAAATATTGATTATCATCACTACAATAAGATATATCCAACCAGAATTCATGTACATGTATCAGATCAATCATAAATCAAATATGAAATGACCCACTAAATGATATTTTCTCAGAAGTCATTCATTGAATGATTCAGTACATGATGCACGACTCCCAGTCTCCCACTGATGACTTGATATTTGAGATACTCACAAAGAATGATAATTAATTTAACATCCCCAACAAGTATGATTTTTCAGGGCCTACAATACTGCATATTTCTTTCTAGAAATTCATAGACGTATTTTAATTTGACTGCTGTATCAGATTTTCACTATTAGGGCATCAGATTATTAGTGTTTTTAGTATTTCTGGTATTAGCATTCATTCAAATTATAAGTTGGAACATTGGTTGGTTCATTAAACAGCTGACATAAAATGGTTGACATTGAAAAAAAATTGCTAGTATTCGTTATTGTAACAATATTTTATTGCTAATAATCAAGATCTCATTCCGACACATGCTATGATACTATGTTTGTGTGAATACTCATACCAGATCTCCTACCAATATATGTTTACTGTATGCAATAAAACGTTAATAAACAATTGTTCCTTCCTGGGACCAGTATAAATTCTGCACATAGTTAACACGAAAATGTTATTCGTCATCAAAGAAACATTAGATATGGAGTCCACTTTTAATATGACTGTTACCACGCACCTTATCTGCAATCCGACATTTGCATCACCATCTGACATTCCATTGGAGAGAGACAAATTACACATTTTTAACTAATACTCCAGAAATATCTATAAACAAACCCATCATAAAACCGTATTCATATACAAACAGGAGTTGAATGTGAATGTTTGATGCTCATTATGAATGTAAAAGTGATATACCACCCCTGCCTGGACATCATCCCAAAACCAAAAATAGATACAGCACTCATTGGGCTGGTACAATTTTATCTTGTCTAGATGAAAGCCCGGTACTGGCACCCCAGTCTATTGAAGAATATGTCAGAGCATAAACACATTAATGTCTCAATGTCAAAAAATATCATGTATATGTTACAGGGCATCTGTCAAATCAGTGCATTCATACATGGTGACCCTAAAATTTTCATGATATATATTCATTATCCCTTTTCATTTCCCCTCATTAACACTAAAATTTGATTAAAAACTTTCATGAATATACTTAATTAACCAGTGTTATATTAAGCAAAACTAAAATCCTGGACACATTTTCTTATAAAAACTTTTTACATTTCATGTACACACTGAATTAAACACTGTTATATTGAAACAACTATACTGGACAAGTTTTTATTTGGAAGACTGTGAACCATTTTTCTTAGCAATGTGTTGTTAAACAGTTAGAAATATTTTCTTTTCATCTTGCGGTCTACTAAACATAAAACACAGACACTGAAATATGTAGGTTGTGCTATTCAGGATTTTTCCAAAGTCACAGATGCAAACTTGTAATTTCATTGTAATCCCATTGAGTTTACATTTTTTTATTATCTTTTAGTCATAATGAGTTTCATGGAATCTCTGAATATTAAATATAATTTCATTTTTTAATCCCTGGTTTCAAAATGGCAGATTTACTGCTTGCAGACAGGGCACGTGTGCCTGCAACCAATCAATGCAGCTCATTGGCATATTTGTGTTTATAAAAGAACTCCTGTATTCAATATCTTAAAGATATGATAACTGGGTATTCCCCAGACTAATAGCTCATTATATTATGTTGAAAGCTCCCTATTGCTTAATTTCATAGGTAAGTATACAACAAATTGATGTGATCATTTAACTTTTGTAGGTAGTGGGTATGACAGAGTAAGTTCTACATCATCAATACATACTCTTTGAATTAATCGTTGCAATTATTTGGAAGTTTTGATTACAAATATAAAAATTTGATTAAAAAGTTGTGAAAACTGTGAATGATTATTGAAAAAGTAGAAGTTGAATTAAATTGCTAAAGAGCCATAGTCAATCACATTCGGGGTCAAAGTACTTGAAGTTTTTCTTCTCTAAAATCATGCATAAAAGTTGTAAATACATCAGCGGAATCTAAGTAAATTGTGTCATTGAGTTTCTGGACTGTCATAATTTCTTATTGCCAATGTTCAAATTTCTGTTTATGTGAGAACACCCAACAATATCAATCACATTTCCCGGCCAAAGTACTGGCACACTATAGTTTTTTGACATGGTATTCTAAAATCATGCATAAAAAAAATGGTAAATTTATCAGAGGAATACATAAGTAGATTGTGTCACTGAGCTTCTGGAACGTCATAATTTGGCTAAAGGGCTCTCAAAAGTTGTACCCAAATGCAAAACGTTGAACTTTGATTCCATTTCATATTCTTAGAGCATGAATGCATAAATGTTAATCAGTGATAAAATTTGGCACTGGCCCGTCGGCCCGAGGCTAGTACAACCTTAGAAGGGCCAGTACTATGATGGCCCGGCTGGCAAACATGGTATTGGTGGAATTTTGCATTCTATTTTTGCAGAACGCCAACTCCCATATGGAAGAGCTTGATCTAGTCTACTTTCACCATGCCAATAGGTTATGGTGACAGTTGACAGTTGTATAAACCTTTTAGATAAATTCAATAAGTAGGGGGATGCCCCCAGACCCCCTAGCGATGCTTTGCATCTTTGGCGCTCGCAGGGCCAGTAATGTATCAGAAGGGCCGGTGAAGATTTCAAAATACTGGCCCTTCTGGCCAATTCGGGCTACTTCCCAATTTTTGTCACTGGTTAATATGTTAGCTGTTTCAAACACATTTTCGTTCTCTAAACCAAGTATAGCAGGTAAAAGTATGCTGATCGAGGTCAACATCCCCTGGGTCAACTTCCATGATGAAACTTATTAATTACTACTGGTAATAATCATCCAATGTGGAGAAAGCAATTGATGATCTCCAGAGTTCTTCTTGGTCAAAACTTATAGTGGGACAATTGGCCCCTTGCTAAGGCAAATCAATTGGTCAATTCTGTACTTGAATAGTTGTCAAATATGGACGATATTTAAAAATGTGAAAACACCACTTTCCAGACTAAAATAATACCAAGTGTAATCAAGGTGGGAAATAAATAAATACATTTTATCAGCAATTCCAAATCATTGGTCTTAAATCTAGAACATCTGTTTCATTTTAAATAATGCTTGGCATGCATAGGCAGAAAAATAATATCCAACATTGCATCACTTACACAGGCCCACCAAGTACACCTGTAATCCCCCTCTTGTAACTATTGTATAGTCGAACAGGATTAGGGACCATTATTGAGTTCAGTCTATGGCATATCATAGCAGGGGTAGATAAAAAGCCAGGGGTAAAATGTCCACATTTTGAAATATAATTGCAAAGGTGGGCCCATTTGTGAATTTTTAGACTTGAAAACCACTCTTGGAACACACACATTGATTTGCCTAAGTTTCATGGTGATAGGATGTATGGTTTAGGAGTCTATAAAGACCATACAAACAGGCATTGCTTTTATATATAGAGATAATACAATATATAATTAATGTATGATTAATTCAAATGTACTGAAAATGCTGGTTAACTCTTTGCCGCTCTACATGAATTTTGACTTTTTCCTGCAGATCTGTTTCAATATAAAGGGCTATTTTCCCCCCACAAGTAGTAACAAATCATGACATTGTAATTACGAAGCTCCCAATCATTTACCACGGATCTCTTTTAAAAATAGTCTCAAGCTATCGGCCAACACATGTATTTCTTTCATTTCCATTGTGGCTTCTCGATATGGGACTTTAACACTTTGTTAGGGTATAAATGGCTGTTTAAGGCCTAGTAAGTAGCTCACGCTGCTTATAGGTTAATATAATGATATTACTGTTGATATCGTTGAACATAAATAACAAACATAACACTTCCTTGTAATTCATGTATAAAGTGAACCTCTCTGTTTAGGACACCTGTCAGTCTTATGTGGACACTTCACTTCTACCTTTGCCTAAATCATATATAAAGTGAACCTCTGTTTGGGATGCCTGTCTCGTGTGAACAATTTCACTCCTCCCAAAGGTGTCCACATAAGACAGGCTCCAATGTGGTTAACACAAAAATGATGCCTGTCTGAAATGAGTGGCTGCATTATGTTAGAATAGACAGATACTGAAGCTTTTAAAGTTGGTTAGACCTGCCCCTTAACAGTGACAATAGACAGCCATGTAATCCGTGATCCCGCGACAATGGGCTTGACTTAAACACGCCCCAGCGGTGATATTACAGGAGATTCTGTCCATTAAGACCACTTGAGAGGCTGTACTCAAGTGATCTCAATAGCGAGGTGGTTTCTTTATGGAAGTTGATGGTCGCTTTATGAAGTTTGAGACCTTGAAAATTGGTCTTGTTGTAGACATGTCTGTATGGAGGTGGCCTAGATTGGAGGTTCGTCTTACTGTATGACACCAATACTTGTATTTCTACAAGTTTCTTGTTTACTCCTGGAACTTGTGTCAATCAGAAGCAAAGTGGGAAAACAGAAGGATAACGGGAGAAAATATAAACTCAGACATATTATATTTGAAGTGCATATGTACAAATCGATTAGGTGATAGCTGATACTTTGGATTGTGACAATCAAATCCGATATCTTGTATTTCCAGACAGAAGTGGATAAAGCGGATACCTGCTGAGAGTGTGGACTTTGCAGTTAGTGAGCGGGATACGAGACGCGTAGTTTATTGTGTTGTGCATGAGACACTGACACAGCATGTCTCTGTACCACACGCCCAAGAGAGCCAAGGTAAGATGTATGGGACAGCATACGCAGGACTTGACACTAAGTAGTGCCAAAGTGTCGGGGGCAAGTGAAACTTCACTCAGGGCACATCATATTGTAGCTTTGTTTGCCTAATTGGGCACCACATCAGAAATGATTTAGGCATACCAGGTAGATGCGGTCGCCAGAGTCTCGACATACGTCATAGTCTTTTCATGTCACTAAAATGTACATGTGACGAGAGTTACGAGACTCTGATGTATATCGAGACTTCGGTGATTGCATCTACTTTAAGTTTCAGGGCAAGTAGAAATTAGGTGAGGGCAGCTGGATTTCTCATACTTGTGCCCTGCAGGGAAAGTAAAACATGTTGTCAAGTGCTGATATGGATAGTGTAGTAGTGAAGGGTAATACTCATAATTGTGTCAACGGAAGTAAGAAAATGCTTGTCAATTGTTTTTTGTAATACCTGGAAACAATTTACTAAAACAGTCCTTCTAGAAAAGTGGAAAATAACTGGTAAAAAAGAAGAATTTAAATGATCAGATGTTGCCATTTGGGCTATACTATATCTCTGTTTTATACTGGTGAGAAAAGTAAACAAGCTTTTTGAATATAATGTTAACTTGCATGCGACTGATTATAATCTGGGATAATTAAGTCATGCGATGTCTCGCCGCGGATCATTAAACATTGATTTACCCCAATCAAATGGATTATTGTGAGTGAGAAATACTCGGTCAGTTGGCCACATGTTTGATCTTAAATCATACGAAATGTGCTATTCAAAATTGTGTACAGTAATGGAATGAAATTTACTGAAGTAGCAGATTAGATTTTGTCATTAATTTTGTCAGGTTCTAGTCAAGTAAGAACGTAGGATATTAGTTTGTGAATTATGGATAAAAACTCAGAAATGGATAAGAAATTAATAAAGGATAAACAGTCTGAACAGGACTTACAAGCGAAGTTTGTAAGTCTAGAGAAATTGCTACATACATTACAGAACTAATAAACCAGCTGAACATTTTTGATTTTGATATATTTCTTCTCTGTAGTAAAAATTTGATGGATGTATTTTATGTTGGAATTGTCTGAGCACTCTTACAAATTTATTGTTAACAAAAAGCAACAAAATAGACCCTGAGTGTTTGTGGTTTCCTTTTGAGATTTCTATCCCAATGTAAGAATTGTTTACTTTGCCTGGGACTGTAAAAGCACGTGGTTTAAATAACTAACCTGTGGGGATGTTTTTATTGACTCGAATATGCATGCACTGGCTTAACAGAATGCGTTTGTTCCATTCATTTATTGTTTCATGTACACGATCCTTTGGTTTTGTTCAAGATCTCATTGAACAGAACATAAATATTGACATGTCAAGGTCTCAATTGCTCGTTAAAATACTTTTATGAAATAGCTGTGTGAACATGCCCATGATCTGTAGCCTGTAGGTGTCAATCAGATCTTTTTATGATGTAAGTTCATTGTTCCTGTGAATATCCATAATATATTGCGCTTAAACTTGACACTGATCGTTTTTTTCTCTAAAGGTAATGCTCAGTCAAAAACTTATTTGTTCTATAAAATCCAGTATCTACAACTGATACCTTTTCCATAGCAACTGTAAAGAAAATAAAAGATGTATTCTGCATGTTTGATATTTGTTATATCTTTAAAAATACCATGCTATCTTGTTTGTTAAAACACAAGGTCATGTGAGATTACATAATCGAATGATTTTTGCTAGACGTACTGTACATTTGTAATGGCAGATGTCATATAATGACATTGCAGAGATAGGAGACTTATTATGTGGCCTCCATCCAGCTTTCACCAGTTTTTACCACTTTGACTTTCTCACAGCTCTGTATTATTATGTCTAACCCTGCAATCGCAATCTTTCTCAACTCCCCGGGGAGCATACATCACTGAGCAACCATTGAGCAGACATGCTTATCACTCACATTAGCGTTCTCTTGCCTGACTTGTACTTATTTAAAGTGTAGGTAGCACAGAGCACTGGGAGCAGTGTACAACTGTTTAGGGTTTAGGAACACTCACCACAAGACCCAACTGGCAATCCACTGGGAATCAAACTCATGACCGTCCAGTCATGGATCCAATTCCCTATCCACCCCGCCACAGTTTTGATATTGATTACTTTTTTTTATTATGTGTCTAATAATTGAAATTCTTTACCAGGGGATGCTCCAAACATAACTATTGACATATGTCTACATAAGACAGATGTCCGTAAAGGGGAGGTGTCCACAGGCTTCACTAGTACTGTTTGTATCATAAGAGCCTCTCACCTCAACGCTCACCACCAGACCCGACTGGGAATCCACTGGGAACCGAACTCATAACCCTCCGGTCACAAATGCAACTCCCTATCCACTCGGCCACAGAAGCACACTAGACTAACTAACAGCCACTTTCTTTTGTGTTTTATTCCAGGGCCCTGCTGCGGCGTCGCCGTTGGCGGTTCCGACGTTCAAGACGCCGATGACGTTCTCTCCGAGGCTGGCGGGCGAGCAGGCGCGACCGTCGCCGTCACGCATCGAAATCTGGAAGGAGCAGCTCGGGCTCGACGGTCAGTGGCGTGACGGAGTGACCCGTTGATGCTCAGCATCATGGGAGGGTGTGTGTGGTATGTATACTACTATGATTTACAAATGCTATCAGGGCCACGAATAGGAGGAAAATGATACTTGTCCATGGGAAGGGTATCCTGAAAAATATACCTGTCCTCAATGAGATTTACATGTCCGAATCATCAAATTCCATGTACATGTAAACACAATTGAAACTGATGGATGGGATGATAGAAAATACTTGTCCATCATAGGACAAGTAACTCTAAATTTTTACCAGTCCTGACAACAAAGATACCCATCACTGACGATAGGACGGGTATTTATCTGTGGCCTTGCCTCTGTGCCATACACATTACTACTATTGTATAGTAGAAATAGTCGTAGTAGTAGTAGTATATAATAGTAGTAATGTGCATGGTATAGACTATAGAGTTTGTAAATTATATTACACACCCTTCCATGATGTTGGGGCCTATGCTCAGTACTATGGTCTGATAGAATGATTCTGTCAGTTTTATGCCATGTCATTACAATAAATCACTGTCAGGATGAGGTAGAAAAGTGCTCCTCGTCAGCAGGACTGAAAAGAACACCTCGGAACAGAAACTGTTAATTGGGGAAAAGCTGCGACTAGTGTAAGCGTTTGGAGCTAGTCCTAAAAATAAAAGCAATCATCACAGTGGATCACAGCGCATCTTTACTGAGGTGGATTACTGAGGTGGATTATCTGGACCTCAGTAGCAATTATATATTAATCTCGTAGTGTTGTTTGCAGACACGGTGGCTGTGATGGAGGATGACAGCTCAGATGACGACAATATGGGCGCCGGTGTAACCGGGGGCGACGCCACGGCAACAGACAGGTAAACAAAATGTCCAAAAGAAGCATCATTGATTTGATTAGTAAATTAGTTTGACACTTTTTTGCGTTATGAGCACATTATGATTTCATGATCAGCAAATATTAAAAAGAGAAACCAAACACCTTTATTTACAATTCAATTCTTCTGTCTCTCTCTGTTTTCTATACCAAGCAAACTTTATTTACCTAATAAGTACATTTGAAATACTGAACATCCCCATTCAGACCAGGGGTGTACTGATACATATAAAATCTAATATAAACTAAAATTTTAACTTTTTGAGACATGCCACGCCTCCCCTGCAAACCAGGGATGTGCTAATAGACCCGAATACATCAATCTAAAATACATGTATAAGAAAAACTTAATTTAAATGTTTAAAGTACATTTGACATAGTGTCTCCCCATCCAGATATTGGGTGTGCTAATACATGTACATTTAAAATCTATTATAAACTCAATTTAAACTTTTTGAGCGCATTTGGCATACTGAGGCTTCCCCTGCACACCATACATCTATCTAAAATAGAAGAAAAATATAAATAAAAAAAACATAATTTAAACGTTATGAGACACACTGCTCCTCCTTGTAGACCTGATGCCCGCTCAGGGCTGGAGTACTTGTGCCGGGGTACAAGGTCCTATATTTACTTTAGAGTACAATTGACACACTGCGGTGTGCTAATACATTTGAAATCTAAAACAAACTCAATTTTATAAAGATTTTGAGTACATTTGACTTACTGGGCCTCCTCTTATACCTGGGATGTGCAAATGCATCTAAAAACTTATATAAACTCAATCTCAAATAGTTTTGAGACATACTGCACCACCCCTGCTCCAGACTGGGTGTTTAGTCGGTGCTGGAGTACAAGGTCCTTTATTCACTTTGACATGCTGTGCTTCCTTGCAGACCGGGTGTGTGCTAATACATCTACCTAAAATACAAGAAAAACTGAAAGTAAACATGTTTAGTCATTTTCCAGACCGGTCGCCTGCTCTGTGCTGGAGTACAAGGTCCTTTGTTTAGCTTAGAGCACATTGGACATACTGAGCCTCCCCAGTGATGTGCAAATGCACCTAAAATACAAGAAAAACTCAATTTAAACATTTTGCAGACCGTGTGCCTGCTCAGTGCTGGAGTACAAGGCCTTGCAGCGGGAGCTGGATGAGAGGAACAAGCAGCGCGACGATCTGCTGCTCCGCATCAAGGTAAGCAAAACGCTACTACCATCAGAGAGTGATTATTTGACCTTTTTCATAGAGAAAAAGCCTCTCTCTACTACAGGGCTTTACATTAACTTTTAGCTTCACTTGCTCCATCGGGCAAGCTACATATTTTTTTTTACTTGCCCGAATACTCATTCAACTTGCCAGCATTTTTTATAACTGTCTTATATTAATGATTGCATTGATGATGTAATTATTGAATATTATGATGCTGCTTGTTTTTGTTTAACTGCATGTATAGTAGCTGCAGAACGCAATAAAATTTTCACCATTCAAAACTAGTTTTTGACGCAAATATATTTTGCAGCCTAAAAAACTTGCCCCATCAGAAAATGATAAGCCCAGACACAACTGTCACTTGCCCAGGGCTAGCTGGCTAGTGTTAGTGTAAAGCCCTGTACCACATCGTCCCATGATCATATGATAACAGTCCAGTGATAGATGTAAGCTTGTTGTGACAAGATCTTTCTACCATAGCTGTTGACATTGAATAAATCAAAATGATTTCTCGTAGTTTTGAAATATTCTGGAATCTTATCTTATAATTCGCTCATTTAGTTTTAACATTGAACAAAAAAAGAGGTTAATTAAACTTCACAATGCGATTGTCCCATGCTACATGATCACTTGCCCTAAGTTAGAGCAAGCGAAGTTCAATTATTACTTGCATGGATCCAATTTTTACTTGCCCAGGGAAACTGGGCCATACAGGTTGTATAACCCCTTACTGGTATCAAATAGTAATGATTTCTTAGCATCGGTGGCCCTGATGAAGTGGTTCTGAGTGTGATTTTGTTGGATTATGTCTACATTTAAAGTAAAGTTAAAATGAGATAAAACTATCCAACCATGTATGTTAGAATGTAATTTTGTGACAATTTATTGTTATTGACTAACCTTTAATGTTATTGATTGACCGTTCATATTGTTGACTGACCTTTCCCTGACTTGACAACTCGACTGACACTGACAAAAAGAATTGAAGAAGTAAAACAAAAGAAGGAAATTCCGTGCAATTAGAAACTTCAAATGTGACGATTCTGTCTATGAAGAAACAAAGTGAGTATTTGTTTTTTGTTTGTTTTCTGTTTTTTCCCCTTCTATTCTATTGAATTGTTTGTTATTATTGATACATGTAATTCTTTTATGAAAACATGTTTATTATGCTCTGTATTGAATTATTTCTTGGCATTTCAATGCTTTTTATTTTTGTAACACGTGTATTTCACAAGCTATTGTGAACTGAACTTGGCAAGCTTTTAAATAATAAATTTGTTTATGTACCAACCGTCCATAAGTGGTTTTGAATTCCAGATTTTCTTATACTTAGTTTTAAAAGATCCTATGTTGCCATGTATCCAATAAATCATTAAATGCAATTAAAAGTGTGTTTTAATTTCTTGAGTGAAACTTGTTGAAAATGGTCAATTGTTTTAGCCTCATATGAGGAAGACTTTGCATAATATCGTGATCATGGGCTGGTCAATTATGATGTTACTGATGTAAGATGTTTGTAACATCATGTATGCATTATTATTATCTGTGTATTGCAAAGATGATTTTAAAGAAAGAAAAAAAAATATTCACTAGGTACTCTGCTATTGTGTCGGCAGGTCCCAATCTTTTGAAGTTCAATTTCATGCTCTCGAAGTTTCCATTTTATTTCTTTATTTGAAAATCTCTGTTCACCAAAATTTAAATTTAAATTAAATCAATATGCACAACTATCAGTACATATTAAAAGATAATAATTAACATGCTGCAATATACGCAAATTATCAGTAATGCACTAAGTGATATGGTCTGTTATGGAGTGTAAGGTGAGGTGGCCATTATTCTGTACCCATGAGTATATGGGTGATAAGGTGAGTGTCTTGTCTGATAACAGGCTGCTCATGGCCGGACACACACATTGATACTGTAGATGCAGTGTTTCTTTGGACATGAACTAGTGTGACGTTCTTTGAAAGTAACTTTTATATCTAATTGATTACGGCGATGAACTAGTAGATACAAGAGGGAACGAAATTTTGTTTTGATGTGTATAATACTGTTGACTTGAAGTATATTCCTCTAAACAGGAATACTTTTTTGTCATGTGGATGATTTAATGTTTTCATGTGATATAAGAGTGGGCACCATTTAGTAGTAAAGTACAATGTGAATTTTCACGATTTTCATGTTTAATGACTTTTCTCGTGGATTATTCTTTCTGCCCTCACATTTTTAAGAAGTCGCAAGACATCTCAGAAGGAATTTTAGCTGTAAACTATTATGGATAAATCTGTCCCAGTATCTGAGGGCTCATATGGCTGTTATCATGCTCTGGATATTCTGAGTGTTTTTGGATACAATTCTTAAAAGATATTTGGCATTTTTATTTTGGATTTTTTTGTTTTGTTTTTTATCAAACTGATTCATTTTTCTGCCATCATATTTC